>CM037852.1:205713929-206220698 GCA_021234595.1 Delia radicum | reverse complement strand
TTGCCCGACACTGCTTTAAACACATAAACCTTATGTTTAAAGTTAAAGGCAACAATATCTTCCCTTTAGCTTATCGGTCACTTTTAGCTTAAAGTATACTTATAATAACGAAAAACTAATAATCTGTCAGACAACATTCGAACTTTAGCTATTGGCAAGTTGTATTAATGGCCCTAAGTATTTTTAAAAAAATGTTGTTTGGAATGAAAATATGGGTAATTTTAAAAATTGTTGACTGAGCAAAATATTTAACCTTTTGTATATGTGTTAGCCGATGTTTAAGCATGATTAACGTGACCAACTATTTTGGATCAAAAAGCGTGATATGAGAAAACAATGTTCCGATTGCAATGAAACTTGGAACAGGCATAAGTGACGTAATATTGTTTGAGTTTTGATCTTCCACCCCCGGTATGGCGGCAATATGACCACCCAAACTAGGGAACTTTTTGCTTATACAATTTTGAGTGCTTGTATTTTTTTTTTGTTTCTAATCCGATTTTCAAAAAATTAACATAATTGTAATCTGCTAGTAGAAATTACCAATAAAACATACGTACATCATTATATCTTAATCTTATCTTTAATAGTTCCCGAGCTATTCCCATTTGATAACGTGAAATTCCAAATTTGGTTCGACTCAGGTCCAGTTTTTTGGAAATAGCGGGACGAAATTGGGGACAATTTCTTTTTTAAAATATTGGTTATTAAACTAAATAATTTCTTGATTAAAGAAAAAAAATTAATATAATATCTTGTTCCAGTCAAAAACTACATTCGTTTAAAGTACAAATTAAAATAAAATCAAATTTTTGCAATTTTCAACCCAAAAAGCACCAGATAAATATTTTCTTTCTTAACATACTCGTATAAAGTGTGCATCCTATTCTGAAAAGGCTTTTTATATAAAACCGAGTTGTGTTAAACAAATTGTTGATTCCCTGCCAGCAAAGAAGCTCTAAAATGAGTCAGAAATATGCTTAAAATATGTTATTAAAGTTTCAAATTTTTGTATAAAACTGGTTCATCCAAACAAGCCTTCCATTCTGATTCAAAAATGGCTCAGAAAAGATATAGATAAAAATTATATTGGCTTAGAAATCATTCTTTTTTAAGAGCGTTCTTTGAATTGTTTACTAAATATTCAATTTCTGAACCATTTTTTGTATTAAATTATTTTCTTCAATTTTTGTGTCTTTTATGATTCTTTTTGGAAGGCTCCTACTTTCATCCAAAAAATTTCTAGTTTTTAATAATAAAATTTTTAAATTTTAAAAATATGTGTTTTATTTGATTCATTTTCGACTCATAGAATAAGAACCCTCAAAAAAGTATTAAAATTTTGCTGGCTGGGTTGTATATACTTTTCCCGCCAACCGCTTCTAAAGTTGCCACATTTTTAAGGCAAATGTCAAATTTAAATTGTGCACGCCTCCAATTAGGTAGCGGAAGCGGTTATAGATACTCCAACATATACCTAATATATTGAGCAAGTCCCTTCCAATCCCCGCTTTAAATGTAGACATGTCAACAAAAACTGTAAAAATCCTATTTTTTTTGGATTTTTTTTGTTTTGGAATTGTGGGATTGCTTACAGCAAATCTTAATTTCGGACATAAGTTTTACATTGCTGACTTAAAGTATATTTAAGTTTAAAAACCAGTAGAGTACGTCTATTAATAAATATTTTATTGAATAGTGAAAAATTACATTTTGACTAAAACTGAAAACTACTTTGGGTTTGGAAGCTTCAAAATAACACTTAAGTTCGATATTATGCCACTTATGTTTGTTACAAATTTCATTGCAATCGGACTACTAAGTAAGAAATGCCCAGATTATTTCCAAAAATTTTGTAATATATCTCACTGTGCAACGGTGGGTGTCCCGGTAGAAGACCCTGCATGTTAGCCAAATATACTTCTATTACTTTTAATTTGTTCAAAATAAGTTTAGTCAAATAGGTCTAAATCTATTTATATTTACAAAAATAAAGCAAATCAAACATATTAGCTAGGTTGATATTATTATTTTGATCTGGCTAAAGATTTCATCAGAATCTGAAGTTTTAGAAAAGCTAGAGCCTCCAAAATAGACAGAGCTTTAACAAAAAAAAAACCCCTATTAATTATCAATTTTGCTCCATTCTTGTCTTCATTAATAAGTTCCAATTATAGACCTCAATGATTCGCCAAACGTTGTATTATTTTTTTTCATGCTATAATTTGACATTTCTTGAAATTTACGATGACCAAACTTTTAGATTTTCCTAAAGCTGCATTTACATTACTCTCGAAATTCAGTTTAAACTAGAATTTGAAATCAAGTTCGTGTATCAATTTATACACTACCATATGATCGAAATTTAGTTTAAACTGGATTTCGAGGTTAATGCAGCTTTAGGAAAATCTAAAAGTTTGGTCATCGTAAATTTCAAAAATTTCCTTTTATTTAGAAAATAACTAAAAAGGGCTTTAGAAAAGAGATTTGTTTAATTTTATATGTCAACATTAAAAATTTTAGTATTTGTTTTTTTTTTTTTTAATTCGTACAAACAATTTCAGATATCAGCAATACAAAATGATTTAAAAATAAAACCGGTTTTTAATCTAAAAAAAACCCGAAAACCGGTTGTTCAAAAATGTGTTTTTTTACATATTCGAAAACTGGGTTTCCAAATAGGTCTACTATTTGACAAGTCTAATAAAAAGCCATTTGTTATTTTAAATTAATTTTCATCGGGATAAACATTAATATCATTAATTAAATGTGCTAAAGTCCCAAAACTTATTTAACAAATTGTGAAAACAATCTGCTGTAGGCTTGTCCCTATCCGGATTTCATTCCTGCCCAAGGAAATCTTCAGGGGACTTTGTTATTAGAATTTCTAGAGATATTTGTTTTGTTAAATCACAAACTCAATGAGAACTTCTTGTCCTCGTCTAGGAGCGTGATTCAAAATTTAAAATATCAAAGAAACAACAAAAACAACAACAAAATATTATCACAATTGGCTTTGTCATCTTCCAAAGCCATTTGATTTCGATAGATTTGTTTTAAACTCAAATTTTAAAAAGTGAATATAAATGAAAAGAGGAATAATAATATTTTTAATCGCTTTTCTTGAAGCACAATACAGAAAAACGTTTGTGATTGAAATTTTGAAAAACGATCGATTTGAAAATTATCGTTTTTACCAGATATTCTTGATATATTTTTGAAACCCCATCAGTTTTTCACTTTATCCCACATTACCCTATTACTTACTTTATCATTTTTAAATCATTAAAAAAAGACGTTAATTTTTGTATTTACTATTATTGCAGACTCATTTCACTCGGGACAAATGAATCCACCATCCATACAAAGTTCAATGTCAGCCTCATCACCATCAACAGCCAACATGTTATCACCATCATCACAGCATAATCAGGCCTTCTATCAATACCTGACACCAACCAGCCAACATTCGGGCAGCCACACACCACAACATATGGTACAAACATTGGACAGTTATCCTACACCATCACCAGAATCTCCCGGCCATTGGTCGAGTTCATCACCCCGTTCCGATTGGTCGGAAGGTGTACAATCGCCGGCTGCCAATAATCTCTATATATCGGGTGGCCATCAGGCCAACAAGGGTTCCGAGGCGATTTATATTTGACAATGAAAGTAATAAGGGAGTCCATTGTAGCTCTCTGTTAAGTGGTAATAAGGTGTATCATTTTTATTGATGCATTAAATGCTAAATGCAAAGAGACTTATATATTTTTAGGTGAATATTTAATAACAAAAAAATTAAAAAAAAAAATATATATATATACATAAATCATAATTAAAACGAAAAATAACTGTGCTTAGTTTGTAAGTTAAAATATAATATAAAATAGACTTGACCCTGTTTCAAAAACAGGGTTAAGGGCTGCTAAGTAAATAAAAGCCATATTTTTAAGAATAACTCCAACCACAGCAACAACATAACATATAAAGACAACAAATTTTGTATAAAAAATGGAAATATCAATTAATTTTAACACAATTAAAATCAGCTTACAAAAATGAAACTCATTTTGAGAATCTCCATATAACCATACAATTTCTTGCAGTGAACGATATTCCTTTGGGGCGCAACAAAATTTTTGAATTTTTACCAATAAACGGAGAAAGTTAGAAAAAATCAAAAAAAAAACGTAAAAATAATAACTATTTGTTTAGTTATTAATAGGGCAAGGAAATTAATGCACTTAAAAACTTGAAAAACATGCGCTTAGAAAATGCAGCTAAAAACGAAAAATATGCACCACCATTTTGCAAAAATCAAAATTTTAAAATATAAAAAATATAGAAAACAAAAATCCCCTTAACCCTAAACCTTTCTAAAATAAAAAAAAATAAATAATTTATCAATAGCAACATAATCTTACGATATCTTCGGTTCAGCAAGATTTCAAAATGTAAAAATGATTTTTTTATTCAAACTGTAAAAATGTATCCAAATTTTTTTTTTTTTTTAACAAATAAAAAATAATGCTTAAAATATCTGTAGCATATACGAACATTAGAGCGACTTACCAAAAAAAAAAGTGCTCGATGTACCCTCCTAAAAATGAACCTTGGACTTTTTTAAGATGACATTTAAAATATTTCGGCTCCAGCTTTGGCCTCTCGTGAGCTGGACCATTTTGAAAATGGGTCTATTTTTGCATGTTTTTTTGTTAATTTGAGAATCTGTTTCCTTACCAACATATACAATATGGGTATCATAAGAAAGGTTTTTTTAAGGCGCGTCCAACTGTATATACAATTTGTCCAAGGACGATCATCCATGTCCTTTTTTTTAAGGATATTCTGTAAAAAAAAACGGTTTTTGAATTTTTTGTTCGGTGTTGTTTGTAAAAAAAAAAAAAATGCTAAATTAACAAATTTTAATCTTTAGTCGATTTAATTAAATACGGGTCCCATCTTTTTTTGAAATTCGTGCTAGTTTGCGTTTTGACAAAAATGCAATGGGGTGGTAACTCTTCGTTTTAAATAGGGCATTTTGGGTATACATTTTTTTCTTTTGCCAAGTATATCATCTTTGTATGTAAATAATTCAGATTTTTGCAAATTAGATGCATTTTACACAGTGCTCTGGAATATATATATAAATGCAATTTTGTCTTTTGTTTTATTGAGCTAAAGATCCTTTATTTTATAATTATAATTATTTATTTCCAATATTTCGTCTTCGCATTGGAAGACTTCTTCAGGAAAAATTTTTTATTATAAAAAATTTTCCCTGAAGAAGTCTTCCAATGCGAAGACGAAATATTGGAAATAAATAATTATAATTATAAAATAAAGGATCTTTAGCTCAATAAAACAAAAGACAAAAATGTATTCAAAAAGATCGAAGAAAAATAAGAAAATAAATGCAATTTTGTGGTAACTCTAATAATGAAAATGGATTTAGTTTCTAGATCATGTATGCATGAAAATAGGACTAAAGAAAGAAAAAAAAAAAAAATGATCCACGACTTTTTGTTTATATTTACAAAACTGTCCTCGGAATCAAAAACGACTTGCGAATTTATCAAAGATTTAAAATCCTCTTAAAAAGTTAAGATGATTCCCAACGATATTGGGAACTGATAAACTTAAATTTACAATTTTGTTTTTATGCATAAAATTTTTCATACAGCATACTTTGATTTTATATTTTTGCATTTTTTTCTTTCTTTAGTCCTATTTCCATCCATACATGATCTAGAAACTAAATCCGCTATCATATTAGGAAGGAAACAGATTCTTAAATTAACAAAACATGCAAAAATGGACCCTTTTTCAAAATGGTCCAGCTCACGAGAGGTCAAAGCTAGAGTCGAAATATTTTAGATGCCATCATAAAAAATACCGATGTTCATTTTGAGGGGGTACACCTTGCACGAATTTCGCTTCCATACAACTTGAGTCGCTCTAACGAACATATGCACTCAAAGTCAAAATATGTAAAAAAAATTAAACTACAGATCGATGCCATTTTGTTCTAAATTTAATGATTTGGAGAAATGTTTATTCTATATCAGTTTTAGATGATCGAAAAAAAAAATATGAATTTGCCCTAGTTATCTTAATATAACTTTATTTGTTAAGCGATTAAAATTTTTGATAAAAATTTTACAAACTATTTAAAATTGGTGCAAAATTCAATTGAGTGCACTTATAAAATGTTTGTATTGGTTTTGCTGTTTGAATGAAAACATTTTAATTTCTTGGCAATTTAAATTACTATTAGAGTCTTTTGCAATTCTAAAAAGTATTATCTAACTTAATAAATTTAACTGCAAAATAAACAGCGCAAATAAAAATTATTTAGACAAAAAAAAAAATTAAAATTCAATATTTTGTTGACTTTATTTTGCTTTAAAAATAGTTATGCAAATAAATTAATCAAATCACGTAGAAAAACAGTGGTTAGGGGCCACTTAACTTGAATCTTGAAAACTATAACTATAAAAAATCAAATAAGCTAAATTTTTTATAAAAAAAAAAAATATATATATATCTTGTACAGTCCACGGTATGGAAGCTAGAAAATGTCTAAATTAAAAAAATTATCTGAAATTTTGATAAAACGAACACAATTTTCAAAAAGCTCAAAAATATAATTTAATTGACTAAAAACAATTATTAATGAACGCAAAAGTAAGATTGAAGTTTAAACTTTTAAGAAGAGCTCTTATTTGGATCCAAGGACATACATAATGCCAATAGGATACCTCTAAAGGACATCATCTTCACTTGAAAACGTTCAGAAGGATTTTTATGATATTTGGCAGAAAGAATGTATTAGTAGTAGAAGCAAAGCGTTTGAAAAAATTTGTTTAGAATAATCTAAAACGGGCTTTTAAGGTCACTTCAAAACATAAAATAAAAGACTATTTATTTCATTTTCAAACTATCCGACGTTTCGCTGGGGAATTTTTCCAGCATCTTCAGGGATGAATTTTTATTTAATAAATAATCTTTAGTCAATTTGTACATTAAAATTTTCAAATTATTAAACGGCTTTACAATACGTTGACATCACGACATAAAACACGAATTAATTTAAAAAATAATTGCAAAAATAAATAAAATTAAATATCACAGTTGAAAAATTAAGCTTAAGCTACGTATCACAGTTTGAGGTTTAACTAGGGGAAAAAATTCCCCAGCGAAACGTCGGATAGTTTGAAAATGAAATAAATAGTCTTTTATTTTATGTTTTGAAGTGACCTTAAAAGCCCGTTTTAGATTATTCTAAACAAATTTATTAATCAATAGAAAATTTCGATATAATTTATTAAAAATGCAAAGCGTTTAAGTTCAAGCAATATATATTGAAGTTAGGGTCCGTTTTCGCGTTTTTCGAAAAAATAAAATTGCCATATCTTCTTAAGTAAATGCACGAATAAACAGTAAGTAAAAGAGTAATAAATTTTGCCTCAACTTATTAATATTGATCGATTAGTTTTTGAGATTTACTCTAGACTTATTTTTAGCTTATTTCGCCTAAAGTAGTCAACGAAAAAGAATTTGGTAGAATAACATATTGTTTATTTTTCAAGGCCAAAAAGCTAAAACCGGTTTAAAAATTAACAAAAAGTTTGAAAATACGTTAAAAAAAACACATTAAGTGCAACAAATTTCTCCCGGGAATTTCATTCAAAATTAGTTTTGATCTCAGTTTGGAATTGAAAATTTTTAGTTATGACAAAAGCCATATTTTGTGAGCCATAAAGTGGATACCATAATATTTTTAAATAAATCAAACTTAAAATGGTTGTCCCCTGACTAGTGCTGGTAAATTCGGTTACTTTTCAATACTGGATACTACTCGATATTTTTTATTTGAACGGTTTATAAATATAAAATTTTGCTTTATTGATGTCAATCAATAAAACCCAAAAAAGGGTCTTCAATATAATTAGCAACGGGGTTGGCATTCAGTAAATTTTCATAATAACGGTAGTTGGCTTACACAGTTACATCAAGACCGAAATGAAAATTGTAGAAAATCGATTCCATTAAATACTTGTTTGTTCTTGTTTAACCGGTCTTATTTCGCTATTTCACCAGTTTGATTTTGAAATATCTTGAACCAAAGTTAAAATAACGCTAGAATACCGATACGCCGATTTATAACGGTATTTTGTAGATATAACAAAAGTGAATGGGTACAATTTTGACATCAACTCTGTAATATTAGAAGACACATGCCACTGTTGAAATCGCTGTTTTAACATGTTCATATCGGTACACAGAAAAAACTAAAAACGGGTTTCAATTAAAAATTTTATTGAATCAATTAATATTTTAATTGATTTTGCACCTACCACTGAAATAATAGTATTAACTAAAAAAACTTGCAGACGGTTTATTAAAACTCTTTCAATTAAAATAATAATAATATCAATTAAAAGAGTTATTGTTTTTCTTTACAACCTCAATTAAAAAGTTTAGTTAAATTGATTAAAACTTTAATTGAAACTTGAGAAGAAAACAATGGTAGTTTTAATTGAAAACTCGTATTTTTTTATTTTTGTTATATGCCCCCCATTAAATAAAAAAAGAAATGTAGGTTTGTAAATTAAATTGACATTTTATTTATAATAAAATTAAAGCTTTTTTATATAAAAATGTATTATAAGAAAACAAATAAAAGTAAAGACAACATTTTTGTTTTGCTTGTCTTGTCTTGAACTTTTTCTTGTAATTGAATCGCTTTCTTAAAAAAATCACACACAACTTTAAAATGATAGTTTAATGACACTTATACTTATTGAAAATTTAATTAATTATTTACAAAAATAATAGTTTAATTGTCCTTTTTCGATAAGGTTTATTTAAATCCACATGTGCACTTTTATTACCACACGAAACTAAATTAAGTTTTCGTGCGTACACGAATATCTCAACAAAATGAGTGTTGCAAACTCTAGTGAAATAACTACGATTTTGCGTGTATTTGAAATCGGTAAACTATTAAACTTATTAAAAGTTAATCATTGCAATTTTTTTTTCTTTTTATTTATTAAATTAAATAATATATTGATATAATTAAACCTTGGTTTGATTATTTAATCTAAATAAAATAAAAAAAAAATAGTTTGCCAAATTTTTAAAAATTTTGTTTACACGTTGTCAACACTGTATGGATATATTAGAAAATTCAATAAATTTTTTAATTGAATCAATTAAAAAAATTGTTTAAATTGCCATTGATTAGATTAGATCAGAAGGCAATATGCACCGTGACCAGTGCCTTCGGATCTAATCTAATCAATGGCAATTTAAACAATTTTTTTAATTGATTCAATTAAAAAATTTATTGAATTTTCTAATATATTTCTAATATATTCTAATATATGCCATTGATATTCAAACAATCGATTAATTAGATATTTTTGGCCCATATTTTTTTCTGTGTATTGAGGTGAGCGTGGTAGGCAACTGAAAATACCATTATAATGAAAAGATAGTGTTTTCCAACCATGAAACTGTTTTAATTTTTTCAATTTATATTAAAGTGCTCCTAATTGAATTTCGCTTTAATTGTTAATAGTTTTTTTTTTTTAACTTTTATCAAAAATATTTATCATTTAAAAAAAAAATAAGTTTAATCCTTGAAAACTTTTCATATAAGAATTATTTTGTCGTTTTTTGATTTTTCCTAGCTCTTCCCGTTTTTGTTTAAATCCAAAAATACGGTTGAGCCAAAAATACTTTCGCTCACTGTAATTAAAAAAAAATCTCATTTTTTTTAAATCTATTTAAAATTATAAATAGATTTTTAGTATTTAAAGCTTGAAATAATTTTTATTTGTTTACAAAAAAAAAAAACTCTTTAAACTAAATTTTGTATATTCATTTGTTTTATAAGCTTTAAAATAATAAATTCTTAACAAACTAAACTGTAGAAGACAAATTCTTTAATTACATTTTTTTTTAGTTTAGTTCTTAGGCAACAACTTTTTTTTTTTTTTTAGAAATATCCTCCCTCAAAATAAAAACTACAGTTAAATTTTTAATATTGTAGTAAAAATGACTAAAAAAATATATATTTTTAGTTATTAAAAAGTTAGTTTAATATTTAGATTTAATTAAAATAAATGTTTTATTTTTTTTTATTATTAGTTTTTAATTATTCAGAACTAATGCTTCCAATTTTCAAGATTTTTTTCTATGGAAAAAATTTATGTTAAAACACATTTTTTTTTTTAAAGCCAGTAATTTAAAAGAGATAAGACAATCCTATTTTTTTTTTAACATAATTTATTAATTTTGTATTGAATTAAGAAGAAGCATTTTAGGGTTTTCTTTTTTTTTAATGTTAATTTTTATATGTAAAAAGTATCTCAAAATGAAACCATACATAAGTTAGTAAAATAAGTTTAAACAAAAAACAAAAATCGCCTTTAAAAATTAAATAAAAACTTTAAACTTTTTTATTTTGTATTTTATTTTTGTGTTGTATATTGTAAAATTTTTTTTTCTTGTTTCCGGTTTTATTGCAAATTTTTTTATTATTTTTTTTTTTTTTTTCCTTAATTTAAGCTTTACGTAAATCCCATTTTAAAATATAATTGATTTAGAGTTATAGTAATATTAAGTGCTAAAGTTTATTGATTTTTTTATTAATTTAAATATCATCTCTGTAGTTTTTTTTTTCATACGTTTAAATAATTTTTTTTTTTTTTTTTTTAATTACATTTTACAATTCATATTTTATTTATGCTGTAATCAATAATAGTTTTATTTTATATATATAGATATTTACAACAGCCGTAAATTCAATTTTAGATTGTATGTATAACTCGTTAATGTGTAAAAGTTTTCATCATTTAATTCCCTTTCTTTCTACATCTGACTCTCTCCATCTACCCATCTTTTTTGCGCTTTATTATGCTTATTTTATAAATATATTTTTTTTTATACATACAATATTTGTACAGTATATGAATGAAAGATTTATACTGTAAAAATAAAATACAATATTATAATTGTTAAAAAAAAAAAAAAAAAAAAAAAAATTGTTTTTATTTTATTGGGTTTTGGGGTTGGTTGTCGAAATTGCAATTTACAGAAATCCAGTTTAAAATCCACATTTACGAAATTTGACAGACAAACAGTGTTGCCAGGTATGTTGAGCATAAAATCGTCAAATTTTCCAATAAAAATCGTCATAATCGTCATTATATTTTCAAAAATCGTCAAAACAAAAAATATTTGTTACAAGTGGGATAAAGTTTTAATAAAAAAAAGAATTATAATGTAATTCACATTTCAAGTGCTCATGTACTATCGGTGTAATATAATACGATTTTTTAAACATTTCTGTAATTTAACCTTCGAAAATCATGATATTTTATAACGATAGCACTTTACCACTTTAACTGTTAATTCCTTCTACATAATTCTGTAAACACCACTTCAGTAGCACAATTTTTAAATCTTAAATTCTTTTACATAGTTTAGAAATTCTTTAACAATGTTATTTTCTTTAGTAATTAAATTTGGACTTCCATTAACGAATTAAAGTTTCAAATTGCATTACATGTGATGACATAGTTTAATACAATAAATTGTGAAATTTTTGATTATTTCATAGTTTTCATTTTGGGTTGGTTTTTAATATTGCTAAAAATAATTTATTATTTTATTTATTATTTATATTATTATTTATTTTTATTTAAATATTGTTTATTACTGCATGTTTTTCCATTTTCAAATATAAATTGTGAATATCTGAAGTTTCACTTTGGAACACTTTATCTATATTATTATTAGGCCTGTTTTTTAAGCAGCGGATTTATTTTTGGATTTATAAATCAGAATATTCGAACTCGATGTTTGTTTCGCAAAAACATGGATGTTTTTTTTTTTTTAATTTAAAAAATATTTAATTTTTATCTCAATCTTACAGAAATTAAACTTTATAAAAATATAAATATTAAAAAAGCAGAGTTGGCATTCAATAAGTTTTCATAATAACGATTGGCTATCAAAGCAACACTAATAGCGGAATGGAATTTTAAAAAAGCGATTCCATTAAAGACATGTTTCTTCTTATGTAAACGGTTTTAATTTTCTATTTAACCTGTTTGATTTTGAAATATCTTGAACTAGTTAAAGTCAAAATAACGCTAAAATACCGAAACGACAATTTATAACGTTATTTTGTTGATGTAACAAAATTTAATGAGTAGAATTTTGAAATAAACCCTGTAAAGACACATGCCACTATTGGAATCGTAGTTTATAAAACGTTCATAACGGCATTGGTGTAGCCGTGGCAGGCAACTGCATTGTAATGAAAAGATAGTGTTTGCCAACCATGAAAAAAGTAAGCACATACTCAATGAACTTCTGCTGTAAATATTTGTCGTGGTTTCAGTTGTAATACAGTATCTTTATTTTTAAGTGAAAAAACAGTCATTTGTAGAAGAAATTTAATTTTTGACTACAGTTGTAGTTCATTTAAAAAACAAACCACATTAAATTACAGTATTATGATTTTACATTCATTTTGTACAGTATTTCTTTTTTTTTATTTCAAAAAATAAAACAAATTAATGTTTGTTTGTTTTTTACTGCACTGACTGAACCACTTATTAATAATACAATTGTAGTTAATTTTTTGAACAGTAAAAAACAAATGACTATGTTAGTTGAATTTACTAAAATGTAAGTCCTTTTTTTTCAAGTAAAACTTCATTTGTTTTTAACTACATTTGCAGTGGTCTTTACCTTTATTAAGTGCAGAAAATAAATTAAAATAAACCTAACATGAATCCATAAAATAACTTTTTTGTTAAACTTTCAATAAAAAACTGTTTTTAATTTTAACGAAATAACAAAAAATCCAAAAATAGATCCGGTGATTTGTTTATAATAGCAAATAAACATGTTTTGCTGACATATTAAACGTTTGTCAAAAAATCGTCATTTTGGAAGCAAAAATCGTCAAACCTGGCAACAATACACCCAAGAAACATTTTTACAGACTCTCCGACTCGTGCGTAATCAATAATCCTGACTATACGGTACGTTAACGATCCGTTAACTAGCATCCGTCAAAGATTGAACGTAAACGGAACATTCGCCCATGTTCTGTCTTTCATTTCATTTATTTTATTTATTCATAATCTAAAAGCCAGTGGTGGCCAAACGATTACATAGTAGTCTATGAGTAAGATTTATGTATCTGTAATAACTTAAACTAAAAAAAAAGATATACAAACAAAGTTTAATAATTAAACCTAAATAAACAACCCAAACCCTAGTAGCACGAATTTGTAAGACACCGATCATAAAAACAATATTTAATTCCATAGCCAGCTTTTATAAGACTTAATCACATTAAGAAGCTAATATTTTCAATAAATAGCATAAATAAATAGCAATAGCATTTTACTCATGATATATAAATTTTGTAAGAAATAATAATGTAATTTTGTAAAAGAATTTATGTAAACAAGTTGAATTTAAAAGTATAAACAATGCTAATAAAGAATTTAATAATAATAAATAAAAAAAAAATATATATTAAATACAACTGGCCACAATGTTCATAAACGTTCCCACACTCACTGCAAAGTTTCTATCCCTATAAGAAATCACAGAATCCCATAGTCTATATACCTTGGACACAAGGTATATAGACTACGAATGAATTTTAAAAACACATGAAATTGAAATTCGGTGCTTTTTAATCCCCATAAATGTATAAAATTCAAATTAATATTCGAAAAATTATCGAAAACTTATGCTTTCTGTCAAAATGCTAAATTTTAACTTCTAAAGCAGTCTTATGATTTTTAAAATATTCTATAACGAAAAAAATTGCTTAGGTTTTACTTTCTACAAGAAAGTAAATCGAAAATAAAAATGTGTATGCGAAAGTGAAAGTGAAAGCACCAAAAAGTCGTTTTGATTTCACTTTCATGGACAGCGGTGATTAACGGATTTTCGAAAACAATACGTTCAGAGTCTGTTTCCATTCCGTTAAATACGGACTACACAAATTTGGCAAAATAAAATTTTCAGTAATAATTTTAGCTATATCTTTTACTGGTCGTATATAAATATAACCTCACCTTAAATCAGAGCTGTTAAATTTGGATTACTCTTAGAGCCAGTTTTTGGGAGGACGATCAAACTTAGTTTTACAGCTGTTTAGTTAAACTTAAATAAGATATAAACTGCTTTTAAACCTCCATGCTGTTTTTCAGTGATGGTTTAAAAAATCTCAAATTAAATAAGATTACCATATTTTACACCAAAAAGAGTAATGCCATTTCCAAAAGAAATATGGTAGCACTTGCGAATGTCAAAAATGAAAAACAAACAAAACAACGGGCATAGAAAAAAAATGTTTGTTTATTTGGTGCCCAACAATTAAATATTTCTTTTGTTTAATATTGGTTGTAATTAAATATAAAATGGACTCTAAAATAAATGTAAAAATATAAGCCGATGGTTTGGACGAGCGGAAGCGCTGATAAAACTCCAAATCATTATATAAATAAAAACACATTTTCAAAAATTTCGTATATATTGTTTTTTTTTTTTGGACTTTTAGTTAACAGCTGCTTTATTTATGTATAATTTTCATTCACAGCTGTTATGATTTGACAACTCAAAACTTAGTTTAAACGGCCAACGCTGGCCGGTTAAACTACAATTAAAATATAATAAACTTGATCTCAAAAACAGCATTTTAAGTTTAAACTTCGTTAAAACTATACACAAGGTTGAACTACATCCCAAAAACTAGCTCTTAGTAATCAATTAGATTAAATTTTAAAAAGAATGGTATTGATTACATAATTCTCTTTTAAACAATTCCTGATTGTTAATTAATTATGATTACAAATAATCCAAAAATAATCAAGATTAATTAGGATTACGAGAAAATAATCAAAAGTAATCAAAAAAATAATTGACTACTTTCAAGGATTATTTTTGATTATTTTAGATTATTTTTTAAAAATTACATCATTTTATACATACATATTATTTTGAAAAATTCGAATTTACAACGTTAAAAAATTCTGAACAAACAAAACAAAATTAGATAGGTTTTATATACAAAATATAGGTATATTTACTTGAATAACAAAATAGTCAATAACAATTTTAGTACTTCCTACATTAACAAAAAATGGAAAAAATAATTGAAAAAAATAATAAAGAAAAACAAATACATTCAGAATACATTCAATTAAAATCCTGTAATAATATTAATATAAATTTATATTTTAAAGAAGCAAAATATAAAAATATCATAATTAATGTTGCTTTTTCCTTGCAGAAAGTAGTGGGCCTTTGCAATTGGTTCCATTACCAAATTGTACATTTCCAGGTATTGTGTCTCTTGCAGCAAAATGTGACAAAGTCAACTTATCGCACAGATTATTTAACTTTTCTTTGTAGCAAAGTAGCTTTTGAACTGCGTCATGCCATGAGTTCCGACGAGTAACAACGGGCAAAAGCAACGATGATCCCAGGTGTTCTTCAACTATTTTCGAAGACTTTGGCCACTTGCACTTTTCTTTAAGTTGTAGCATTTATCGAATGCCTAAAAAATTAACATTAAACTAATTTTCACAAGTACAAAACGTATTCTTTTGCATTAAAAAAAAAAAACTTTTTCGTTACATTTGTATTATTTGGGTTGGAATGTACTAGACGATTTTCAATTTTAACAATTTTCCAATGTTTGAAATTTTTTTTTAAATTTTAACGATTTTTAATAATTTTGGCAATTTTTAATAAGGTTGCCGATTTTCTTAAAATTTTGGCGAATTTTTTAAATTTCGACGATTTTTTTTAATTTTAACGATTTTTTAAGTTTTGACGATTTTTTAAAATGTTGACGATTTTTAATAATGTTGACGATTTTTTATAACTTGGACGATTTTTATTAATTTAGACGAGTTGTTGAAATGTTGACGATTTCTTAGCAATTTTAAAGATTAATTTTTTAATGCAAAATAATACGTTTTGTTCTGTGACTTACCATCTTATGCTGGATATACAGTGGCTGCTCAGTTTTTGAAATTTTTTTATTGCCGGTCCTGATTCTTCACTTAATGAGCTTTTTCGATTACTTGTAGTAGGATTAACGTCCGGATCTCTCAATACTGTCGTCTGCTGAAAAATCGGGTTCTTAAACATATTCAGACATTTTGACCTAAAAATAAATTTTATTTTTAAGAGTTTACAACAATTATGTTTAATACTCACCAAAAAAATATACGTAAAAGAAAAATATACTTTACACAAATCGAGCACAATTAAAGTAAAAAAAAAAAACAAATGGGCGTATTAAAGTCGGCTGTGCCGAGTATGTGAAAAAATAATTAAAAACAATCAAAAGTAATCTTTGAAAGTAGTCGAATTATTTTTTGATTACTTTTTATTATTTTTGATTATTTTCTCGTATTTTTTATTAATCTTGATTATTTTTGGATTTTCTGTAATCGTAATCAATTAGTAATCGTGCGAATCTGAAAATAATCGTAATATAATCATTACTTCACCTTTCAAAAAAAATAATCTAATTACTAATTATTACGATTAGTAATCATTACTTAACAGCTATGCCTTAAATACTATCAATTGAATCTTAATAATGTATTTTTTTTTTTGTTGCATGCAGGTCTTGAATTTTTTTATGGGGCACAATTGTGGATGATGATACAAACTGCAACGGAGGTGAATACAGAATTAACCTAAAAACTAATCAAGCATCTATTGTAGTTTTTTTAATCATATTTATATAATTATATTAATTACATAAATTTTAAAGGGAGAGTATGTTTATGTATTTTTTCATGCCGTTTTTATTGATAAAAACGGCATAAATACGGTCCGGATACGGATTCCTTAATAAAACGGCAGTTTTAATGTTACTCAATACACATTTTTTTTAAATTACAAAAATACTCTAAAGTTTTTAGGCATAATTTGTACACACTGTTGCCAGGTTTGACGATTTATCGTCATTTTGACGATTTTTAGTGCCTAAATTACTAAATGACGATTTGACGATTTTTGCTTCCAAAATGACGATTTTTTGACAAACGTTTAATATGCCAGCAAAACATGTTGATTTGCTATTATTAAAAAATCACCGGATCTATTTTTGGATTTTTATTATTTCGTTAAAATTAAAAACTATTTTTAATTGAAAGTTTGGCAAAAAATTTATTATATGGATTCATGTTAGGTTTATTTTAATTTATTTTCTGCACTTAATAACTGTAAAGACCACTGCAAATGCAGCTAAAAACAGATGAAATTTCACCTGAAAAAAGAACGACTAACATTTTAGTAAATTCAACTATTCAACTAACATAGTCATTTGTTTTTTACTGTTCAAAAAATTAACTACAATTGTATTATTAATAAGTGGTTCAGTCAGTGCAGTAAAAAACAAACAAACATTAATTTGTTTTATTTAAAAAAAAAAAAAAAAAAATACTGTACAAAATGAATGTAAAATTAGAATACTGTAATTTAATGTGGTTTGTTTTTTAAATGAACTACAATTGTAGTCAAAAATGAAATTTCTTTTACAAATGACTATTTTTTCACTTAAAAATAAAGATACTGTATTACAACTTAAACAATGACAAATATTTACAGCAGGAGCTCCCTGAGTATGTGCTTACTTTTTTCATGGTTGGCAAACACTACCTTTCCTTACAATGGCATTTGCCTGCCACGGCCACACCAATGCCGTTATGAACGTTTTAAAGCTACGATTCCAATAGTGGCATGTGTCTTTATAGCGTTTATTTCAAAATTCTACCCATTAATTTTGTTACATCAACAAAATAACGTTATAAATTGTCGTTTCGGTATTTTAGCGTTATTTTTACTTTAACTAGTTCAAGACATTTCAAAATCAAACAGGTTAAATAGAAAACTAAAACCGTTTACATAAGAAGAAACATGTCTTTAATGGAATCGCTTTTTTTAAATTTCCATTCCGCTATAAGTGTTACTGTGATAGCCAATCGTTATTATGAAGAGTTATTGAATGCCAACCCTGCTTTTTTTAATATTTATATTTTTATAAAGTTTAATTAGTGTAAGATTCAGATAGAAATAAAATATTTTTTAAATTAAAAAAAAAATCCAAGTTTTTGCGAAACAAACATCGAGTTCAAATATTCTCAGTTATAAATCCAAAAATAAATCCGGTGCTTAAAAAACAGGCCTAATAATAATATAAATAAAGTGTTCCAAAGTGAAACTTCAGATATTCACAATTTATATTTGAAAATGGAAAAACATGCAGTAAAAACAATATTTAAATAATAATATAAATAATAAATAAAATAATAAATAATTTTTAGCAATATTAAAAACCAATCCAAAAGAAAAATATGAAATAACAAAATTTTCACAATTTATTGTATTAAACTATGTCATCACATGTAATGCAATTTAAAACTTTAATTCGTTAATGGAAGTACATAAATTTAGTTAATTTATTTCGTTGTTGTATTAAATTTTACGCCAACTGGCCTGAATAATGTCCTAGGACGCTGAGGCAAGAAAACAAGTGTAGAAACAAAATAAGAAATTAATTAGTCCATATTTAATAATTAAAGAAAATAACATTGTCAAAGAATTTCTAAACTATGTAAACGAATTTAAGATTTAAGAATTGTGCTACTCAAGTGGTGTTTACGGAATTATGTAAAAGGAATTAACAGTTAAAGTGGTAAAGTGCTATCGTTATAAAATATCATGATTTTCGAAGTTTAAATTATCGTATTATATTACACCTATAGTACATGAGCATTTGAAATGTGAATTACATTATTATTCTTTTTTTATTAAAACGTTATCCCACTTGTAACAAATATTTTTTGTTTTGACGATTTTTTGACGATTTTTGAAAATAAAATGACGATTTTGACGATTTTTATTGGAAAATTTGACGATTTTATGCTCAACATACCTGGCAACACTGTTTGTACACCAGTAAGATGTGTGTTCAAAAAACCTTTCCACTTGATACCAAATTCGTCTATAGTTACTTCAAACAGAACGAAATAAACCGAAAAAAAGTAAAATAGGGTAAGCGCTGCCAACTTTGACGATTAGTCTCCATTTTGACGATTTTTGAAGTGAAATATGATAAAATGACGATTGAAGATTTCACAAAATTTATTGTATGGAAAATGACGACTTATAAAAATTTGTAATTTTTATTGAATTTTTAAATTTATTTCTCTAAAATTTACTGACAAAATTTGATCAAGTGTCTTTTTATTTAAAACATCTAAGGAAAATGTGATAAAATGATCTCAAATAGAATTAAAATTCTACATTTACCCATTTCATCATCAACTAAATATAAACTCCATTATTTTTTAAGTTTTATTTTAATTTTATTTAAAAAATAACGAAATTCGAATGGATTTTTTTTTATATACAGTGCACTCGCGATAATGTGAACACTGCATTACGTGAACACCGCTTAATGTGAACACATTTTATTTTACATTGACTACTCTAAAAGGTGAACAAAGTACGAAAGCCCTGTAATGTGAACAGAAAAAAAAAATCAATGTGTTAGTTGGAAATGCGTAAATACGTTAAGAATTAAATTTTTTCTAAGTTTTGGGATTCCCCTATTTTAACTGTTTCACTGCAATAAGGACAGAAGATACATAGAAACTATTTTAGTTGATATTTTTATTTATTTTATTTATATATACATATGTAGTACTTTTACATAAATCGTCATACAAATATATGTAAATAATTTTCTTAATAAATCATTTACTTCTTCTATTCTAATAAAATGTGAATTATTATTTTAATACGTATAATTAGTCTAAACTTATGGCATTATTGATACATTGTGCCTAAAATTTTTGTCATTCGGAAAGGTGAACAGCTCACAAACGCGAACACACCCGGTTTTAATTAGTTCACGTTATCGCGAGTGCACTGTATTTTACAAAGGCAAATCCAAAATCATTATTTTTTAATAATTTAAATCATTTAGCTTCAAAATCTCTGATAAAAGAGTGATTTTCTACATATCTGATTCTTGGTACATAATATGTTTCTTTATTTCCCTCTTTATTGTATGCCCAAATTTTGTGAACCAAAATTTTAAAACTCAAGGAATTTTGCAGATTTTAAAATAGGTCAGTGATTTTAAAATTCCATTTCCCGAAATGAGTATTGGGAGTTGTGTTTTTAAGGCATAGAGTCGTTTGTAAATGAACTAATAAAATAAGAACATTACAATTGTGAAATAATTACAAATAAAGTGATTAAAACGAAGTTGTAAAATTTCTATTTTTTATTGAAATATAAGCAGTTTTCGGCATGACGATTTTTGGACGATATCTCATTCTCAAAAGGACGATTTTGAAGATTTTTTCAACAAAATTTGACGGATTTTGAACAAATTGGGTTGGCAGCACTGGTCATTTTACTTATCCCCATTTACTAATGAGATTGTAAACATGAGATTGTTTAGCTAAAAAAGCATTTGTCCTTTATATTTTTCTCTACAACATATCCGAAATTCATTATGATCTGCCGGTCCGCGTCGTTATACCTAACTTGTTAATCGATATTAGAAATTTTAACTGGTTTTCAAAAATGTATGTTTTCTTGTAGCCACACAAAAAAAATGGTACATCTTTTATTATAGTTCCAACAACAAAAAAGTGCAAGAGTCCAAAGTTAAATACATATCAATGTTTAAAATACTACGTAAATACAACATGACAAATTACAATTTTTAAAACTAAACTAAAATTAATTTTTATTAACTACATAAGTTCTTTTGTGACAAATGACTAAATACACAATAATTAACTAATTATCCTTTTTGCTCTCCACTGTAGGCGCAGTGGTGGTGTTCGTGACAGCATTTACTTCCTCGTTCGGACTTTGATCTGTATCTCTACTGTCTTCTAGTTTTTTCTTAGCACCCGGATAAGGACAAACACCACCTTTGCATTCAAATGGAAATTCTGGAGCTTGCTTTATAACATTGCCCTGGGCATCTTTCTTTTCCCAAGGATTCCAATAACGTAGCATAAGGGGTTGGATAAATTTATGCCAAATGTATAAGAGAACGGGTATAATAAAACAAGGAACACAAACCATATTTGCTAGTGGGAATGTTGAGTAAAACGAAGAATTTTGTTAGGTACCACAAGATATATTAATCCAAACTATGTACAACGTCAATTTCTAAAATATTGTTAATTTTTAATTAAATTTATGGACAATGAATCAGAGACCTGTGCCGAGCCGCCGTCGATTTTTTCTAGCCGCCGCCAAACATGTACCCATACACTACGCAATATTGTTTTGCTATTGTGCTAAATATTACCAGTGTATATGTCATATTGGCAAGTTGTACAATATATTGAAAAAAATAAAAAAGGTTTTGATTCTTATTGAGCAACCAATAAATTTAAAAAATATTTTATACTGTTTTGGCCAGATTGTGCAATTTTTATATATCTCCACAACAGAACAAGAAGTATTGCACATCTTATTGCGCTGTGTAGGGTAAAATGACAATAATATTTGCAATAATATAGCAATGTGTATGGGTACCTTAGAATTTTTTAATACAACGCACAGGAAAAACATGATAGAAACCAATTTATGTTCAAAAGTGACAAAATTTATGAATCAATCTGTAGGATTAAAGAATTAAACGAAGAATTTTTAAGATCCTTATAATTTATTATATTAAAAATTAGTGAATTTAAGTCCGTAAAAACATTAATTACCTGTTATAAATAGGCCACATTTAATTTTTTTGTTCCCCATTTCGAAAAAAGTACCTATCGTAGAAGCCACGTTTGAAGCCCTTAATTTTCCCCACTTTTAATCTCCCCACTATCCCCTTGCCAAAGAAAGCAACACATTAATATGAGGAAGAATTTTCTAAGTGTAGCTTCTCTTAAAAAAAGTTAATGTCATATCATTACTTTTCTGACTACCAGTAATGGTACTAACAAGTTTAATACACAAGCACATATTTTTGTCATTATTTTAAATATAAAGCAATGATCTCTAAAATTTTTGAAAAATCTATTTTTTGAATATTTTGCGTTGCTATTGCAAGAACTTAAATTGTATTTCCATTTAATGAAATTTTAAGCATATTCGGCAGGATTAAGTGAATCAAATTGTGTAGTGAACATTACGGTCGACCATGTTCATGTTTCTCTATTTTGAAATGTTATTGTTTAGAGTATTGATTTCGGCATAATTAACCTTTTATTTTCTAAGCTTTAAATAAAAACTTTTAAAGAAAAAGCTTATTAATGATTGATATAATTTTTATTGTTAATAAAAATTATGATTTATTCGACCTTTATTGTGCAATGAAAATGAAGTTATTCAAGTTCGAGAATATTCTACATTTAATGAAAATAAATTTCTGGCAAAAATGTGCTAAAAAAATCACATAATTCTAAAAAAGTGCTATCTAGCTAAATCGCAAAAAAGTGCTAGGAAGAGGTAACGGCAGCCGGCAACATTCAAGACCTTTGACAGAGACCTGAGACAGCAGCTGTTACCAGGGGTGACTCAAAAGCAGCTGTTACCAGGGGTGACTCATAATAAAAGGGAAATTTATATATATTGTATTTTGTGTTACCCTGTTGTATTAAATATTTGTATAACAGTATGGCATCATTGGCAGTATTAACTTTAAAAGAAGACGTCATTTTGTTATTTAGTAAAATGTCAAATTAGAAGTGATTTTTCATCGGCGTTGTTCGGTCGTGTCGTTATTATTTGTGTTTCTTCTTAATTTTCGTTTAATAAATTTTCTTATTGCTTCATATCCATAATTAATTGATAATTAAAAAAAGAGAAAATTTAAGAAAATAATAAATATAACGTAATACAATTAAAAAATAAATATAAAAGAAATGTTAAGTGTGTAAAAAAAAATTGTAACAAATTAGTTAGTGCTTTAAGTGTGGTATGAAATAAAATTTGTCATTACAAAATTTCTTTGGATTATTAAAAAAAGTGTATGAATCGAAGAATTATTAAAAACAAAAACCTCGGTGAAAACAATCAGTTGATCGCATTCAGCTACTAATACAATAACATAAACAACAACAGCAAAAATAGTAACATCAAGGTAAATTTAACCAACGAGAGGGAGCAAAACGTACCAGCAACCAACAACAGTTTAGAAACAACTCACACACCTATACACATACACATTAACAATGTGGAGCCCAACACATATTGAAGTGACAAGTAAGTAAACAACAACTACTATAACTTAATTGTATGGGCAAGTATAGAAAGAGCTGCCAGATAATGGGGTTTATCCCCCGCAATTATTTTTCTTAAATTTTTAGGAGGTAATTTTTTAGTTTAAATATTGAAAGAAATCATCAAATTTAAGCTATATCCAAGCGATCAGAGATCCAATGGTTTAATTAAGTGTCCAACATATAGGTTCCTCTATTCTTAGCTACACTTTATGCAATTTTTATTTCGAAAATATTAAATGAAATTGCGAATTTACATTCGAAATTTCGAAAATGTCAATTGAAATTAATAATTTCGATTTGATATTCAGAAAATATGATTCTCAATTCAGAAAATATGATTCTCAATTCAGAAAATATCAATTAAAAATTTTTAAACACACATGTAGGTTTAATCAAAATGCGATTGATTCGATGTGACTCATGCTTATGGTGAATTTACATTCAACCTGAAATCTGGTTTAAATTGGATTTTGGTGACAATATGTACCCTGTTTCTGTTACTTTCGCATCGTCAAAAGTTTCGCAAAAACATATTAAATACAACCTTGCTCTGGTTTACATAGGGTGAGCCAAAGACAATTAAATATATATTCAATCAAAAAAGCTAATCAAACGCAGTCTTAACGTTATTTCTTTTTCTAATTACATATTTTAATAAATTCCATTTGTCCACAGTTTTAAATGTTGAAAATCTGAGAAAATTAGCTCTAAAAATGTAGTCAATTTTATCATATCTTATCTCGCCCTGTAAAAAGTAGGGTGACCATGTATTTCTCGATGCGAAAAATGTTCGCATTAGTTACAGAAACGAGGCACTGGTTATGAAACATAATTTCAAACCAGATTTTTCATACGAATTCATAACTAGATTGTCGGACAATCTGATTTAAAATGTGGCATCACCTTGTGGAAGAAAATGTAAACAAATAAAAAACAATTTATTTAATTTAGGAAAACTAAATAAAACGAGTGTTAAACCCAATAAAATATAATTTGTATTGAAAGAAAAATTCAATTCATCATCCAGTTACTTATTTTTGTTTCCGGCGAAGACAATTTGTGAAACAATTGATATGGTGACCAGAAGAACTAAAAGAAATATCGTCCTTCCAAAAGTCATCCCCAATGAAAAAATTCGTTGCAAATTTTGTCGCCAGCACACTAATAATTTTAAAAAAAAATGTTCAGTTTAAGGTTATTTTTAGATTTATTTACAAAATGCTGTTGTTGTCAAGCCAATTAAAGTTTGAATTCCCAATTTTATAGTGTAAACAAAGATGATTTGTAACTGAATTTAACTCGATTTTGAGTTATTAGATATTTGAAGTAAAATTAAAATAGTTGTGTTATTTTAAACCATATAGACTTTATTATTTCGTTAGTACTTTTTACTACAATTTTTAAGAGATAATACTCACTAAGGGAACGTTATCTAAAGTGTCCCTACACCTGGCATTTGGGCTATATAAACAAAACTAAGTTTAATATTCCAAATCCAAATACATCATCTTATAGGCCAACTACTACTTCTTTTTTTAGATATAGATCATTTTCTTGTTGCAACTAATATAAAATAGTTTTATGTATGGGATATTCTCAGAAATATTTAAAATTGGGACTAAACATTTTTTTTTTTTTAACTTTATGGCACATTAATATTATTTTACACGATAATAAACCACTATTTAGAGAATCGAAATCCGTTTGCCTGAATTAGTCGTTAAATATTGGAAGTTTTGTTTTTTGTTCAATAATTCCAAAAACATTTTTTACAAAAATAGTTTATTTAAATACAAAATTATTTAAATTTACAAGAAATTCAAACATACAATCATAACAAACAAATACGACCGTTTGTGTTCTGCTTTGTAATCACAAAAAAAATTAACTTAAAAAAACGAAAATAATCGTTTTTAAGGTTTTCTGCATTAAATATTGAATGTAGTTTTAAAGGACTTTCTGTTCTTTTTACTACTTTTATTGGTTATTTAAAATATGTTTAGAACTAATTATTAAAATAGTTTGAATATAATGGAAAATCAGTAGCCCTTTTTTAGAATTCTATCTTCTATTTATTTAATAGGCATTTTAACGTAATAATATTTAAACTAGTGCGCCCGGTAGGCTAGTTTGTAACGTGCTGGCTTATCAGTGCGGGGGTCGTGGGTTCGATTCCCACCAGAGGCACTGGTCTGTTTTCGCTACAACGCTCCGAAAGCCATAGTAGCTAGTGCTCGGTTAGGGTAATAGGATATAATATGTAATTATATGATTATTAATAAATACAAAAAAAAAAAATATTTAAACTAGATTTCGCGTATATTGTTAATTCAATGTAATACTGTCATAAATATTACAAGTCAGATAATATAAAGCTGCTTTTACATTACTCACGAAATCCAGTTTAATATAGTTCGTGTATCATTTTATACGCTACCATATGATCGAAATCTAATTTAAACTGCATTTTGATGGTAAAACAAAATTTAAATGTTATTCCTAGCGATTAAAGCTTTTGCACAACCCGCATTTGAAACTGGTAAATTTTCTTTCGTTTCCACCCTTTATTAACCAAAAAATTGTTTATTTTAAATTATTGCCAAATCTAATAATTTTGAGTTATAATTTGGGGAATTTATTTGTCAAAAATGGAGTTATATAACTAAATATTTCTGGCAACACCGCTTAATTGTTAGGAATTTATATATTTTTAGCTGTTTACGTGTGTGTTTATTGTATGTGTTAAGTTTTATACAGTAAAACCCGGTTAAGACGAACTCTGAGGGACCAACAAAATTAGTTCGTCTTAAGCGAGGTTCGTATTAAGCGGGTTTTTTTAAATGATAAAAAATATGTATTTATAAAACAAAAACAAGATTATTCAGATTTTTACATAAATAAAAAATAAAATTAGCATTTCATGCATACAAAATTAAAAATTCAATTAAAATTCTTTATTTTTTTAATAAAAATCCGTTATTTTTTTCTGAATGACTGAATTAACGATTTCATTCGTTATAAGTTTTTCTATTACCAAAATATGATTGTCAGCTTCTTCAGCACACGATTTTGTTAGAATATATTTTTTTATAGTTATATTAGTTTTTTGTTTTTATATACATCGAGATTATTTTTATGTTATTTTCAATTTATAACGAGCTTTCAACCTCCGTATATTTACAAAAATAAAGCAAATCAAACATATTAGCTAGGTTGATACTACACTCAGGGAACTTCTGCTTTAAAAATATGTAGTTGTTTGGGTTGTAATACAGTTTCATTATTTTTAATGTAAATGTAAGTCATTTGTAGAACAAATAACATTTTTAACTAACCTTGTAGTTCATTTAAAAAAACAACTCACATCAAATGACTGTTTTATGATTTTACATTCATTTTTTACAGTTGTTTTTTGTTATTTAAAAAAATAAAAAAAATTTTTATTTGGTTTATTTTTTACTACCATGTGGTTCATTTTTACTACAATTGTTAGTCATTTTTTGAACATTAAAAAACAAATGACAATGTTAGTTGAATTTAATGAAATGTAAGTCGTCCTTTTTTTAAATGAAATTTCATTTGTTTTTGACTACAATTGCTGTCGTCTTTACCAACATAATTTCCTAAGTGTAGTATTTCGATCTGGCTAAAGATCTCATCAGAACCCGAAGTTTTAGAAAAGCTAGAGCCTATATAATAGCCAGAACTTTAACAAAAAACCTATTAATAATCAATGTTGCTCCATTATGTTTATTAAACTATTGTGTACCGTTTGTATATTAGGTACTTCCTCCTCTATTTCGACTTCTTATCACTTGACAAATTTTCAACATCGGGAGGATGAACAATTTCCAATATTTCTTCATCTGATAAAGTATGTGACGTCAAAACATTATTTCATTTCATTGCCATTATTCAGTCTATGGAAACAAAAATTCCTTATAGACTATGATTAATCCAAAAATTTAATAAATATATAAATAAATATATATAATATCTTCAATATAATATAGCTCAATTACTTAAAAACTATATTAAGAAACAGCTTAAATTTATCCTTGGACGTGGAAAACTCTATGTAAGATTTGCGTTCATGATTCTGTTGCAGACTAAAATTGATTTCATTTAAATAAATAAACGTACGCGTTAGCGTACTATTAAGAGCATATTCAGTGCGATGCAGTGTCACATTAAAAATATCAATGAATCTTAAACTTCTAGGAGGGACATAAAATGGAATAAGAGACAGCAAATCCGGACAGTCAGTTACACCATTTACTATATCAAAGACAAGTAACGCCGACTGGTATAATCTACGATATTCTAAAGTCTGCAAACCTAATAATAGGCATTTCGATTTATAAGAAGGGATGGGATCAACAAAGATAAGTGACCTTAAAGCGAGTTTAATGAAAATTCTTTGTACTCTCTCAACGCGAGTGACATGAGTATTGTTCTAGGGATTCCAAATAACTGCAGCATACTCTAACTTTGATCTAACAAACGAGGTATAAATTAACCTCAAAGTATTAGGATCAGAAAAATCAGAAGAATTTCTTTTCAAAAATGCCAGCATTTTATAAGCTTTAGGGATAATATAATCCACATGTGGTACAAAAGAAAACGACGAGTCGAAAACCACGCCAAGATCAAGTGTAGACTTAACAGTTTTCAAGTTTTGGTTGTTAATATTGAAATTTGATATAATATGATTCAGAGATTTGCTAAATGAAACATGAAAACATTTAGAAAGATTAAGATGTAAGTTATTTAACGTACACCATGCACCCAGATTATTCAAATCAACCTGTAATTCAGAAACATCTTGAAATGAGGAAATTTTACGAAATATTTTCAAATCATCCGCATACAAAAGAAATTTCGATTTTTTAAAGCAAGCTGAAATGTCATTAATAAACAAATTGAAAAGAAGTGGACCCAAAACACTGCCCTGCGGCACGCCAGACGTTTGAAAATAAGGCTTAGACTCAAAACCTTCAATAACAACCTTGCATACTCTATTTGATAAATATGATTTAATCCAATTTAGGAAAACAGAGTGAAGACCAAACTGATGTAATTTTAAAAACAGAATGGTATGAGACACTTTGTCAAAAGCCTTTGAAAAATCGGTATAAATAGAGTCAACTTGATTACACTGTTCCAGAGCTTTAATACAATATTCACTAAATACAGTAAGGTTCGTTGTCGTTGATCTACCCGTAAAAAAAACCCGTGTTGATAAGGTGTTATCCACGACTTTGTAAGAAAAAACAATCTTTAATAGATGACATGCTCAAATATTTTTGAGACACAAGATAATTTAGAAATAGGTCTGTAACAAGTTACATCATCCCTCTTTCCATCTTGAAAAATTGGAGTTATCATTGCAGACTTCCACCGGTCAACAAAAACACCCTCTTTAAGAGATAAATTAAAAATATACGTTAGCGCAAATGTTAACGTCAAGGTACATTTTTTTTTAAAAAATGAGCACAAAGGCCATCAGCATCTGATTTAAAATTATCCTTTGTTAGCAAAATTTCACTATAAACCTCCTCCTCGGTGACTGCAATAAAACCAATATAACATTAGCATCTATATCTAGAAAGTCATCCACGGATATGGAATTCATATTAGGTCTATCCCAATTAACTGATAAAGAGTGTACTAAACATGGTAATTTGTATGGAAACGAGTTTTTGGGACTGCTTAAAACAGTTCGTAATAACCGAGTGTTCGTATTAACCGAGTTCGTATTAAAAGATGTATTTTATATGAGAATTGTTGCCAAAATGTCGGGACTTTTAAATTAGTTCGTATTAACCGAGGGTTTGTCTTAACCGAGGGCGTCTTAAGCGAGTTTTACTGTACTTAAGGTATTTTTGGTAGGTTTGTTTTATTCATAGTTTTTTTCTAGTTATTTGTTTTGTTTATTTGGTTTCTATATTAAAATATTTTTTTGCAGTTTCTTATGACTAACTATTTAAAATCGTAATTGGCAAACCATTTTATTTTTTTCAACATCACTCTTCCGTTCAAATTGTATTTTTTTATCAAAACAAAAGAAAACCCAAAATTATTTTGTGAAATATTTTTAATTTTTGTCGTTATTTTGGTTGGCTGCAACCAGAGTTCAATGTCTAGCATATAGTATCATATTTTTAATTTCTTGTGGATATCTTAAAAAAATCCAAAGTGATGATATTTAAACAATACGCTAGATAAAAGCAGCGATGTGTATACTAAAGGGTAGCATGAATGTTTTGAAAAATATTCTCTTGCGTGCTGTGATGCCTGTTTTGACGATTTTTATCCTTAAAATAACAAAAAAAAACAGACTATTTCACTTACGGTTTTTTTTTTTTTTTTTCATGGGATACTTTAATTTTGTGAATGTTTTTATAATTATTGAATTTTTAATGTTGATCTATAAATTGTGTGTGAGATGTTGGTTAGTTCGGTTAAAGATCATGAATATTTTTTTCCATATTAACAGAAAAATTATAATTTTATTTGTGATAATTTACTTAAATTAACAGAAAAAACACTTAGAAAAAAAAGTTATTTGACACTTGCATGAATGGAGTTAACTTTCTAGCCCGCAACGGCCTTCATCAACATTCTTCGTGCATTAAAGGGTTAAATGGTAAACATCATCTATTTAACTCAACTAGTTAAGTTAAAAACGTTAATGTGACTTAGTTTGTTGAGTATTTATTTACTGCGAACTTATTTTTCTATAAAGCTACACTCAAAAAAAAAGTTTGTAAAGTCAGCAAAAAATTTTGCTGAGTCAGCAAAATTTTAGTCAGGAGGATGCTAGCAAAAAAGTTGCTAATGTCAGCAAAATCTTTTGCTGAAAATCAGCGAGCTGATTTTTAGCAACAAAATTTGTAAATTCAGCAAAAGTTTTGCTAACACTTAGTAGATTAGAAATACAAAAGCCTTGGTAAAAATTAATAAATTTTTTGCTGAATTTTAGTAGACTGAAAAAAACGCAAAAAATTTGTAGAAAAATTGTAATTTAGTTAATTTATTTGCTGAAAATCATAAAACATATTTTTGTGATTCTTTTAAAAATAATTTACAATAATTACGAAATATAAAAATTTTCATTTTCCCTCATTGACGACATGAATTAATTTAATATCTGAAAATATATAGAAATAAATATATATAACAAAAATTTTCTTTCAACTACTTACATCAATGGTTGTCTTAATGATGCTATCTTTTCAATGACGAAACTGCCGAAGATAATTCTAGAAACGAAACGAAAAAATAAACAAAAACAAACGAAACGAAAAAAACAACCCTTTTTTTGCAATAAGAAAAAAGAACCATACAAATCTACCCAAGATGTGTGTCTTTGTCTTTCGCTTTACTCTGTCTACATGTCTGTATATGTTTGTTTGCAATTTGACCGCACTAGATTATTCATCTATTAATATTTATTATAGAAATACATATTAAATTTAAATATTTTCTTTTGTCTTTTATTTTATTAATAGACAATTATTTTCACAAGCCGGTGACAACGTAAAATTTAAGTTGTTTTAATCCTCAATTTTGTTTTATGTATGAAAAACAGATACAAAAGTCTTTCATGGTTGATTTTTTTACATGTCTTATTATAGTTGTACTTTTTAGTATCATTTTCCTCTTCTCTACTACATCTTGACATGCCGCAACATCTGCTTATCAGCACAATTTTTTTTAGCAAAATTAATTAGTAAAACATTAGTATATTAGTAAAGCATTAGCATAAAACAGTTAAGTGCTGAATAAGTATAACAAAAATTTTAGCTGAAAACACGATTTTAGCAAAAATATTTGCTAAAAAATAGTATACCTGATTTACAAGACGTTTTACTAACTTATTTTTTTGAGTGTATATTTAGTTCTGTTAATTATTACCACAGTTGCCAGTTCAACTGATTAAGTTGAAAATTTGACTGGCAGTTATTTTCAAATGTCATCATATTTTATCCTTTACATTGTAAGTGAAAAAATATCAATCATTGAAGATTTTCTTCGTTTTTCAACATAAGTCGAGCATACATATATATTAAGCGAATTTTTGCACTGTATCTTGTGAGTGGTTAATATTGAATTTTTATTGTTGATCTATAAATTGTGTTTGAGATGTTGGTTAGTTCGGTTAAAGATCATGAATATTTTTTCCATACTAACAGAATTTCATGATTTAGTTTTCATGATTTAATATTATTAGAGCAAATACTAATTTGTTTTTGTATACAAAAATGGCTTGCGAATGTCTTGCAAGACATTTGTGCTACCCTTTAGTGTAAACGAATATTTATTATTGATATATCTGTTGTTTTAACCCTCTAACCGGCTAGCCCGCCTCTAGGCGGGGTATTTTAAATTGGCCATAAGTGCGCCAAAGGAGTAATTTATTATAAGAATTTAAGCTATTTTAATAGAAAACCAAATTTACAAAATATTTAATGAAATATTTTTTTGTGTGCTTGGCACAGTTTGGAAGCAAGAAAGCGTTAAAGTTGAAATTTTGAAAAAAAAAAAAATATTTTGAAATTAACACGATTTTCAAAAATCTTGAAAACATATTTATGTTGACGAGAAACCGTTGATACTAAACACAAAGTAAGATTGAAGCTTAAAGTTTTAAAAAAAAGCTATAATTTTTGTATAAGGACATACAGGATTCCAAAAGGATACCTGTAAAGGACATCGTCTTAACTTGGAAACGTAAGGACGTATTTTTATAAAACTTTTTAGAAATGTTCTATTAAGTACACTTAGAATAATATGTAGGTAAAGACCACTGCAATTGTAGTTGAAAACAAATGAAATTTCACTTAAAGAAAGGACGACTAACATTACAGTAAATTCAACTAACATTGTCATTTGTTTTTTAATGTTCAAAAAATTACTAACAATTGTAGTAAAAATGAACCACATGGTAGTAAAAAATAAACAAACATTTATTTTTTTTATTTTTTTTTATTTTTTAAATAACAAAAAACAACTGTAAAAAATGAATGTAAAATCATAAAACAGTCATTTGATGTGGGTTGTTTTTTTAAATGAACTACAAGGTTAGTAAATATTTTAATTTGTTCTACAAATGACTGACATTTACATTAAAATAAAGAAACTGTATTACAACCCAAACAACTACATATTTTTAAAGCAGAAGTTCCCTGATTGTATTATAAGCATTGCCTTTAAGTTTAATCAATATACAATGGTGGCCATATAATTAGAAACAACTGCGTAGCATATTGTTTTGGAAATATATTTTAAAAACTAAGTTTACTTTATTAAAACAAAGAACTAGAAATTGTAAAGTAATGACTCGTCATTAAGTTTAAAGTAAAAAATTCACAGCTGGAATAACATTTTTAAGAAAATTAACTAAATATAAAAAAAAAAAATACTATTTCATTTCGATCACATAATTAGAAACAACAAAAAATATTTACATTCAACTTAAAAATATCTTTGTAAAGTTATAAAAAATGTACATATTCCTTAATATTTTGTTGGATAACCTTTATTTTTGACAACATTTTCCAGTCTTTTCGGTATACTTTGGCATGTTTGCAGAGATATGTTTTCCCAGCTTTGCTGCACTATCTAACACAATTCGTCGTTGTTTCGTGGGTTTCTGTCCTTCAGATCTCTTTTCACAATTGCCCATAAGTTTTCAATTGGGTTGAGATCAGGACTTTGTGCGGGCCAGTCCAACACATCAATATTTTGTTCCAAAAGCCAAGACTTCACTACCCTTGAAGTGTGCTTCGGGTCATCATCATGCTGGAAAATGTAATGGAGGGCATATTCTCAAAAGAATACGGTTCCATTACATTTTCCAAAATGCTTTTATATTGATGTAGATCCATTATTCCCCGAATTCGCACGATTGGACCCACACCACTCCCAGGAAAGGCACCCCACCACCCACCACCATGTTTCACCGTTTTCACAGCGTACCTGGGGTCGAAGGCTTTGTTTGGAGGACGTCTCACATACGTTTTTCCATCAGATTGAAACAAGTTTAACTTAGATTCGTCACTCCAGAAAACTCTTTTCCAATAATTTTGATCTTTTTTAAGCATTTCTCTTGCAAACCGCAACCGCTTCTTATTATTTTTTTTTAAACATGCGGTTTTTTTTGTGCAATGCACCCACGAAGTCCCGAAACTTGTAAGCGTCTTCTTATTGTCCATGTGGATATTTCCGCATTTATTTGCTGTCCAATTTCAGCCTTTATTTCTCTCGATGACAGGAATGGATTTCTTTTGCTGGCCCTACAAATAATTCTATCTTCTGCTGAAGTGGTGTTTCGTTCCCTAAGCTTCCTGTCTGGGGTTTCAAACTGCATTGTCTTATTGCACAAGTGAATTGCACCAAATACCATTTTTTTAAAGCAAGAAAATCTTTGTGCGATAGCCGACATGGACAGTTTTTTCATTCTGGGTGTTGTGGTGTAATGGTTAGCGCGTTGGACTGTTACACAGATGGTCCCGGGTTCGATTCCCGATGACGACAACATCAATTTAGAAAAAATAATATGTATTAGTTTTCTTTCACTTATATGTATCGCTGCGCCCACCTTCGGTGTTCCCATAGCACTTAACCCCACCGAAGTAAAATAATGAATCAGGGCTACGAAACAAAAAGCTTCAATAAATGCGCCACCTCCACATCAGGTGGCGAGCAACAACTGTTCTAAGACTTATCTACTCGCGCAGTTACAGTGTTGCCATGTTTGAAGCCCTTCATCTTTCACCACCTTTCATCTCTCCACTATCCCCTTTCCAAAGAAAGCAGCACATTAATTAATAGGAAGAAAAAACAACGTATCAATATTATTACAAGTCAATCTTTTGCTTTTTAAATTACACTTACTTTGTCACTAATAATGAGATAAGTTTAGAAATTAAAGCCAAGACTTCATGTTTCTAATTACGTGGCCAGCCAAAATCAACTACTTGGGGAATAATCTTATTTTTTTTTTTAAATGCTAACGGTTAACTGCGATTTTACTTAATTAAAACAGCGTTTCTAATTATATGTCCACCACTGTATGTGGAAGTTAAGGTGAGTTTTCGGACTGTAGTTATATCTTGGTGAGAGAAATAATTTATGACTAAAGTTATTTATTTTTATGGATTAGCTTTTGAGAATTGCTTTTGACTTTTTTTTGGCCCATATCTCCTAAAATAGGCCACAACCAAATTTTGGGTAAAATGACATATAATTTATTTTTCATGCATGGTATAAATTTATGAAATGGGAAATCCACCCCCGCAAACCTTTTGTAGCTGCTGTTTACAATAAACTGCTGTTAGCAAGCGTGTGGTTTAATATCAAAGTTTGTTAACTATTTTTATATAAAATATATGATGACTGGATAAAATTGGATATTATTAGCAGCTTTTGTAAACCCTGGCTGCAACCCCCCTCTACTCCACCTTAGTTTAGCTAACCACAGACAATAACTTTGTTCGATAACACAAAAATTGTTACAAATTTGTACAAGTTTTTACTGGAAGGTGTTCGTTTACACAAATATTCAGTAAAAAATAGTAAAAAGAGAGAGTAAAGTGACAGTTTTATACCAAAGAACTTCAAGTTTTTACTGGATAAATTTTTACCAGTAAGACTTTGTATGAAGAAACAAACATATGACTGAAAAATGCTTGTATTTTTAGTAAACAAAAACAAACATTAAATTAAATTATAACTGTTTAGGTTTTAAAGTGAAAAATATTAAAGAATTAACTATGGAAGAAGTTAAGAAACATTTTAAATTGTGTCTGGCCGACAATTTCAATTAACTTTTATCTTTTCTATAATGACCAGTTGATTTTTTTTTAGTATTTGGTATTTAAATCAGCTGTTTTATCTATTTTACCATTTCTTACAAATTTTCCGTTCATTTACTTTTTTTGTAAATTTGTCTTAGTCTCTGTAATTTTATGACTGGGTAATTTATACTGGAAAAGTAATCGAACAGACTTAATATAATAAATATTAAACACCGCACCCATTAAACACATTTCACATTTTTTAAAAGAAAATCATGCATAAATCATACACCGAGAAAACAGTTTGGTAGTTGCAACCGAATTTTTGTGGTTCCACGTACTATCACTATTATTAAATTTTAATACACAGAAAAAACTAAAAACGGGTTTCAATTAACAATTTTATTGAATCAATTAATATTTTAATTGATTTTGCACCTACCACTGAAATGATAGTATTAACTAAAAAAATTTGCAGACAGTTTATTAAAACTCTTTCAATTAAAATAATAATAATATCAATTAAAAGAGTTATTGTTTTTCTTTACAACCTCAATTAAAAAGTTTAGTTAAATTGATTAAAACTTTAATTGAAACTTGAGAAGAAAACAATGGTAGTTTTAATTGTATTTTTTTATTTTTGTTATATGCCCCCCATTAATTAAAAAAAGAAATGTAGGTTTGTTAATTAAATTGAAATTTTATTTATAATAAAATTAAAGCTTTTTAATATAAAATGTATTATAAGAAAACAAATAAAAGTAAAGACAAAATTTTTGTTTTGCTTGTCTTGTCTTGAACTTTTTCTTGTAATTGCTTTCTTGTAATTGCTTTCTTAAAAAAATCACACACAACTTTAAAATGATACTTTAATGACACTTATACTTATTGAAAATTTAATTATTTACAAAAATAATAGTTTAATTGTCCTTTTTCGATAGGGTTTATTTAAATCCACATGTGCACTTTTATTACCACAGATAAAACGCGAAACTAAATTAAGTTTTCGTGCGTACACGAATATCTCAACAAAAAGAGTGTTGCAAACTCTAGTGAAATAACTACGATTTTGCGTGTATTTGAAATCGGTAAACTATTCAGCTTATTAAAAGTTAATCATTTGGGATTTTTTTTCTTTTTATTTACAAATTAAATAATATATTGATATAATTAAACCTTTGTTTGATTGTTTAATCTAAATAAAATAAAAAGAAATAGTTTGCCAAATTTTTAAAATTTTGTTTACATGTTGTCAACACTGTATGGATATATTATTTTTAATTGAATCAATTAAAAAAATTGTTTAAATTGCCATTGATATTCAAACAATCGATTAATTAGATATTTTTGGCCCATAATTTTTTCTGTGTACTATTGTAACATTTATTTACAAATTTTGAATTTTTATTGTTACAATTGAATATTTTATGTTCATGGACTATAATATTCTATAAACAGATTCACATGCGTTCAGCAAAATTTATTTTATTAATAAAAAATTATATGCCTTAAACTGGACTCGAAACTATAAGCAAAAATTTATATGATTTTAAAATTATTTTATTTCTTCTCCGCTAACTAGGCTCGAACCGGCGACCTTCTGCTTGTCAGGCAAGTACTTTACCTCTAGCCTAAACTCAATTTGAATTTCTATTTTCAAATTTCTACCTGGGATAATTTTCTTCCTTTAAGTTTAAATATTAATGTCTACAAAGAGATTTGTATGTACAACAGATATTCGGTTGCTGATCTCAATATTTTATTAGAATTACCAAAACTATAAAAAAATTAATATATTATTTTAAAATTATGCCGCGAACTGGAGTCGAACCTTGCCTCTAGCCCAAATCCAATTTGTATTTTCAAATTTCTACCTTGAATATTTCTTTAATATGAATGTCTAAAAATAGTTCTGTGTGTACAACAGAAATTGGGTAAAATTGGTAACAAAAACTTATATTTTAGATAGAGTATTTTTTTTTTTGCAAGCGAAACTAATATTCGATTTTAACTGCAGATAATTTATTCAAGGGATAAAATCTCCGAAAAGTGGTTGGTTGTTGCTATTAAATGTAATGTAGAAAATAATATTTTTCAATATTGATAAGAAAAACCAATAGTTTGAATGATGTGACTGTGTTTTGGTTAATTATATATATATTACTGTTTATAATATAATTATTCTGATGATGAAGTTTAAGTACTTACAATTAAAATTATTGAATAATAATTAAATTTTGTTGGTTACAATGGAATTAAAACCAATTTATTCTCTGTGTGTAACTAAATAAATATTCGAATATCAAATTTAACATATTACATATAGAAACACAAACAAGAATGTCTATCTATTTTTTAATAACTAACTTTAACTTTGTTTGTGTGGAATAACTATCGACGTTATCTTGAACAAATTTGACAGTTCATATTTGTCGGAGCTTCGAAGATTTAATTCCCAAATATCCAATGAATTCTTTTTTAATCAATCGCAGGAAATTTAGAATTCCTTCGCTGGAATTCACTAATAGGGAATTAAATAAATTTATCTCATTCGATTTTTATTAATCATTGGATTTTCAATCAATAGGAATTCAAAAATTAGGATTTCAATCGGGTTTTTCCTCATTCAATTAATAGAACAGTTCTAGACGCAGGTTACGACTATGTTCTTAGAATTCCAAAGCTAGCTGTTAATAGCTAAAAAAAGGTTTATTTATACACAGATATCATTTTATATAATTAAATGTGTCAATGTATAAACTTATATGTGTCATGTGTTTATGAGTTATGTGTTATGAGTCATGTGTTAAAAGTTTTATATAATTTTTATTGAAAATAAAAATTATTTTTTTTCGGTCTTTAATTGTGTAATGCAAATTAGTCAAGTTCGAGGCCATACTCTATATTTCTTTATTAGGATATTGTCCTAACAAATAATCTATAGAGTTTTTGTTTTCAATTTATTAATTGACCACATTCAGGAATGTGTTGATATATCTTTTCGGGAATTTTCCAGGTTTCCATCTTCAGAACACGTTTTGATATACATATGTTAAAGCAAAAATATTTGTATCTAATTATATATACACTCAGGGAACTTCTGCTGTAAATATTTGTAGTTGTTTGAGTTGTAATACAGTAATCTATATTTTTAAGTGATTTGTAGAAGAAATTTAATTTTTGACTACATATGCAGTTCATTTAAAAAAACAAACCACATCAAATTACTGTATGAAGATTTTACATTAATTTTATACCTTGATTTTTTTTTTTATTTAAATAAAATAAAACAAATAAATGTTTGCTTATTTTTTACTACATACGTGGTTCATTTCCCGCAGGTAAAGCTTGACTAGAGCTTTGTGTGTATGAACATGTCCTAGTCTCGGTTCTGTTATATGAAAGTGACCGGTACTTTAAACATGGGCTTGTCATAGGAGGTGGCAATTGCTATCTTTGGAGCACCTTGTGACTTGGCGAATAACTTGATGGAGGTTACCTATCACCGTACCGACTGAAATTAATAAGCTACTGGACAAGTTAGAAGTAGGCAGTGTTAAAGTAGAATAATTTTAGAATTTATGTGACATGCAACAGGACCAGTGGGAAAATAATTATCAAGTGACGGTGTAGGTGTACGTATCGTTGAATTGGAGAACAGCTTTTGATTTAAAACTAGTCACATATTAAGCCCAATGTGTGCTGTTACTGAGGTAGTTTGAATGCATTAGATTTGTGAAGTACCACTGCACTGGTCTAGGGAGTACATGTAGCCGGGTATGCGAAAAGTAATTAGCAAATAACCTTTTACTTTTTATTCACCGTGTGTCATATTATATACGAGTTGCCAAATTGTCTGTCCGGAACCAGTCACTAAACTACCCCAAAACAGTGTTCACAAAACCTTCAAAAAGGTACAACAAAAATCCATTTTAAAATAAGTTTATTTCAGTGTTATATCCGATTTGTAGCAGTCAAGGGACTGAATCCTTTGGCACTAATTGCCATGTTTTCATCAACTGCTAACGGGATTGAACCAGTTCAATGACCAGTAAGAACTTCAACTGCATCGGCCCTAGTTGCTTCAGTACACTATAATGTTATCTTACTTTTTCTCCAGTTACATGATATACCTGATACCAACTTGTCAATGTTTTGTCACCATTACTATAGTCACGTAATTGGTCATTTCACACAAATTAACACTTTTTGGTGCACCACAATTTTGGTTTCACCAGTTTCGTGACGTGCCACCCAATCATATATCACAAAATCGTCACTTTGGATCAATTTCATTTTCATTTTCCCCTGGCTTTTTACTACAATTGTGGTTAATTTTTTGAACAGTAAAAAACAAATGACAATGTTAGTTGAATATACTGAAGTGTAAGTCGTCCTTTCTTTAAGTGAAATTTCATTTGTTTTTAACTACATTTGTAGTGGTCTTCACCTACATAGTGTTCTAAGTGTGTGGTCTACTTCAAAAATCGGCAAGACATCAAAAACTAAACTAAATCAAACAAAATTTTCATAACCTCAAAAAGTATCCTTATATAAAATTTAAATTTTAAGTAACCCTAAATATAACTAAATATCATTAAACTAGCAAAAAGTGCGTGTCTTCCAAAATAATCCCGGTTTACTTTTCAAGTTTTAATATATGACAAAACAATTTTTTGAGTGTATTTTTGATATGTGATAAATACAATAAGATCTATAAATTAATGTAGATTTAATTAGCTTGAAACTTAAAACCGCCATAATTTTTGCGCCGTTAAAGATAAATGATTAACGCGAATGGATTTAGTGTGTTTTAACATCCGCTAACATATATACAAAATTTTATTCATGTCATCCAAATTTTTTTTTTAAATATTTTTCCTCAAAGTGTCAAGAATTTTTGAAGTTCGTCATATGTTTTTATATATTTTTGTATTAAATAAGAATGATTTTCAGGTTTGTCAGATATGGCGATTAATTGCCAAACGTGGTGATTTTCAAACTCGTTTGGCAATTTAATTTTTAAATGGAGACTGACGATTTTTATGGCTATTTTTAAAGTGAATGCCGATTTTCTTGACTATGTTACACACACAAAATTCTTACCAGAACACTTGAAATATAGCAACAGAATATGATTTTTCGCACAAATTATTTAAAAACTTGATTCATTTTACCAGAATATAAATTTAAATTGCTAAATTTTTATCATTTTGTTTTCGCTAAATTTTTATCATTTTGTTTTCGAAATATCTAGTGTAGTTGATATTTTACCATTTTTTTGGCAACGATTTTTTGTCTGTAAGCAATTTGGCGATTTTTGCGAATTTTTTCGGGGTATAAAATTTAAACTTCCTAGATTGAAATTGCAAACCGTAAAAAAAATATTACTGGCAAACCACTGATATTTTTGTAAAACCCACCGTGTTCAAAATTACCAAAGGTACAACTAATATTGTAAAGGGTCCGCCAAATAAATTTTTTTTTTTTAGAACTCCTGAACCAATTGCACTTTGTATGGCATCATACCAAGGTCTTTATGCAAAATTCGTCTCAATGATGTCTCCGAAATGTTCAATTGTTGAGAACGACGGTGAATTGATGTTGATGGCGCTTCACGCACACTTTCTGCCACAGCAGCAATATTCTCGGGTGTACGCACTGTTTTTGGCTTTTCGCGCTTTGGTTTATCGATGAGGATGCCAGTTTCTTTCACTTTTTTCACAAGATAACGAACATACGGACCATATTCGTTCAGCGGAAGGATAAAACTAACTATCTGTCAAATCAAACATGAGCAAAGTGTTACCATTCACGAAATAAGCACTAGATGAAAAAAAAAAAACGTTAGATGGCGGACCCTTTACTAGGAAAACACTATTTTGTTGGAAAAGCATGTGTTTTTCCAGTACCGTCCGCAAAATTCTTTGCCAATATTGTTTATATATTGTTTATATTACAACCAATTACAAGCATTTTTTTAAATATTTTATTGTATTTCACACATTTAAATGCGATGTATAAGACTAAGACCGAACTGTATTGCTGGTTTTTAATTGGGATTTATTATAAAGGGTGTTTTTTATACAGGTATAGAACTTTAAGTTGGCAACGCTTTTTTAACTGGCGGCCATTTTGTCAGCTGTCAAGTGATTTATGTTTGGCTTTGCATTTCAACATGAATAGACTGACGCCTGAACAACGCTTCCAAATTGTGCAAATTTATTTTGAAAATCATGGTTCTGTTCAAAATAATACAGTCAACATAATCGATCATCAGAGCAATTAATTCGATTAACTATAGAACGTTTTCGAACCACGTTTACTCTGAATGATAATATGCATCCACAGAGACGTCGTACAGTGCGTACAGAAGAAGTCATTGCTGCTGTAGAGCGTAGCGTAGAAGATAACACCATCGCCATCGTGCAATGGGATTGGATATATGTCCATCCACTTTATGAAAGATTTTGTGGAAAGACTTGGTTTGCGTGCTTACAAAATCCAACTCGTTCAACAAACCGTTAATTCGCCTCCAAGATCGGACGATTTAACGCCGCTGGACTATTTTCTGAAGGGATATGTGAAGTCGCTAGTCTACGCCGATAAGCCCGAAACGATTGACCACTTGGAGGACAACATTCGCTACGTTATCGCCTAAATACGGCTACAAATGTTGGAAAAGGTCATCGAAAATTGGACGTCCAGATTAGTCTACGTCCGAACCAGCCGTGGGGTTCATATGCCAGAAGTCATATTTAAATTATAATGCCTATTTTTATAATGCATATTTTGTTGCACCTCCTTCCATTTTGGAAAGAGACTATTGTGAACTGGAATCAATGGCTATGCAATGCTCTCTCTCACCCTCTGTTAACACCTTGTGCCGGCAAACAGGAAACATGCCGTTTTAAAGAAAAACAAAGCTAAATTTAAAAAAAAAATTTTGCTTAAATCAACATTAAAAAAAAAAAATTCATCAATTTAAAGTCGCGAAAATATAATCATTTTCCAATTTGCAGAAAAAAAAATCTACTTTCAACTCTCTTTGCTGGAATTGTAGATGACGCACACAAAATTGAAATGCTCATTTAGAGATTTTAAGAAGTGGTGGAACAAAAACTAAAAAAAAAAAAACTTGCAAAAAAATCATATTTGCAAGCGATATAAGATTGCTAAAAAATTCAAAAATCGTTAATATTTTTATTTCTATCTTAACTCGCCGAAAAGAATTTTTTTAATGGTGCTTTACTTCTACCAAGAACTAAAAGTGTTTTTTTTGCGATTTTTGTCGACTTTTTTAATGCAAAAATAAAGCAAAACAAATGTTGGCGATTTCCATTACTCTGTTTGGCGAAAAACGGCTAAATAAATCTGAGAACCCTGATGATTGCATATGAACGTTTTTTCTCGGGTGCTCTAAAAAATACATTTTATCAAAAATATGCTCTAATTAATCGATGCCAGAATTCGTCAATTGAACAGTACATGCGAATAAAGACGAATAGACCATTTGTAGAATTTTACAGGGGACAATAAAAACGCAGGAAACGGTTAAAAAATAATATTTTTGTCAACTTTTTGGTATTAGCTTAAAGATTTAAGTCACATCTACCTATATACAAAATTTTAGTAAAGTATTCGAAAGAGAACTTGCCAAAAATTGGACTTCAATTTTGCTTAAATGGCAAAAAGGGCGAATATCCAAAAAAATGTATTGAAATTTGAATAAAAATGTGTTATTTTGCAGCAGATTTTGACTACATTTTCATGAGACTTGCAAAACTTGACGAACTTTGGTTGGTATTTGTTTGTAACACTTTAAGGACTTCAAGGATACACTTTTTAAAGATTGCAAGGACATGCAAACAAAATTTTTTTTGTTAATTTTTGTTTTTTTTAATATTCCTGCCATTTGATGCAGTAGTAATTCTTTATGACACTAAATACATTTTTAGGAATTATAATATTAACCCTTGACTGCATATTACGACGTAACATAAAAGGACATGAAAAAATTTTTGTTTTTTATTCCTGACATTGGATGCAGCATTAACACTAAATGACACAAAATTAATTTTTAAGAATTATAATATTAACCCTTATTTGCATTATAACATTTAAAAAAACTGAACTTTATTGATGGATTTTCTAAATACTCACAATAAAATACCAACAAAATAGTTTGTCCAGACTAATATGTTAAACCCTTATGTGTTACTTATTCCTTTTTAACTGTTCCTAAAATTTTTGGTCTTCAAAATCTATGTAGCTCAAAGATAATAACTAACAAGGGAGGTCTTTCCGAAATAAAATAATTCAAAAGACGGTTAAAATATGCTTAGACCATGTATTCGTGGTTATATGATCTTAATTACGCGGTAACACTGAAGATTTTTTTTCGCAAATCTGGTTAATTTGTTTGTATGTGCTAAGATTGTTTGTATGTGCTAAGATTGTTTTTTTTTTGTGTACAGTTTCAAATTTTAGCTAATATCAATTTTAAACTCGCAGCTAAATAATATTTATATAATATTTTGTTAAGGTTGGATATTCGCCCTTTTTGCTTTCCACACTTTAAAGTCTTATAACTCAAGAACGGTAAAATTTTTTGCCAATATATTATGTGTGGTTTGTTCCTCGTAATGTTCTTTTAACACATTGTTACCGAAAGTAAAATTTTTGTATATTTTTGTGTTGTATTTAATCAAAATTGTGCGTTAGTTCACTCGCAATTTAAACAAAAATATAAAAATATACGAATTATTGCACTTTCAAAGTCATTTTTTTTAGCCTTAAAAGTCAAAATTTCCCCAAAATTTCTGCATAGGATTGTAGGGCTCTGCTAATAAAATGCATTTATGCAAAAAAACGTGTTTGCGAAAAAGTCCTTATTCGCATGAACTGTTCAATTGTTCTAAAAAAGATAAATATCTCATCCATTTTTCAATTCGACGCGCAGGGAAATACATGATACAGCATATTTCTGGTTTCCCTGATCATCAGAATACATTTTATAAACACTTTATCTTTTACATCTCACTCGATGTTTTTATAAATAATATTGAATGCTGAAATACGGGATCAATCATTAAATAACAAAAAAAGTATAGTATACAAAATAAACTAAGAAACAAAAAAAAAAAAAAAGAAACATTAAATAAATGTCAATGTACGGAATGATAAGAAAAACCTGACTTTTTAAAAGTTTTTGCAAAAACAGATTGTATTACGAAGCACATAGATACATATCATAAGGAAAAATGCAAAAGGGCATAACTAACAATTATATTATTTTACTGGATAAGCAAAAATACGATAGAAATTTCGAAAATTTCGTGAATGGAACAAATAGAATTCATTAAAGAACGATATAATTTTGTGGAGAAATTTAGTTCAATGCTGTGCTTCATAATCATAATAAAATTTTACAGTTCAAACAAACAACACGGAAGTTTGAAAACATTTAAAAGTCGTTATGTATTTTTGTTGACGATATGTATAGGTTGTTTTGAAAACTACTTAAAGACGGAATAGCACTTTATACGGAAGAATTTAGTTGTGACACATTATGGTTGGTATTTTAGATAAAGAATAAAAGACAATACAAAATATTAATCAATTGTTTTAAACCAGATGACACGACAGCAGGTGTATTAAGATGGTTACTAAAGTTTAGTGGTTTCTTTTAAAAGAAGAAAAAAAAACGGAAAAAGAAATGAAAACATTGATTAATACACACTGAAAAAAACGCCCTGCTGAAAATAAAAATGCTGGTAATATACTTTTGTTTGCAAAACATGTTTCTAATACAACATGTTTGCTTCAAATATAATTATGATTTCCTGTAAAAATATATATGCTTGGAACCAGTGAAAAACATTTACCGGTAGAAATATATATATACAGTGGGGAGCACTTGTGAGTACATGTAAGTACTTTTTACACCTAAAGATTCAGGTTGAAAAATGTTTGACACTAAAACTAAATTACACTTTTCTAAAGGTACAAGGTACGCTGAATCAAAATCTGGCTTTAGATTCACTCTCCGACATCAGGCGTTCGAGCTATATTAACGAGAAAAGTGTATTTTTTGATCGAAATGTTCCGATTTTTTACGTTCCTGGAAATGTATTTTTCATAATACTTGTAACGGCAACTGAACACACTACTCTTACCATTTTTTTTGAGTTTTTCAATTTTTAAGATAACCTATTTCCTTACGACCCTTTTCCGCCAAAGCAATTTTGAATATTTCAAGATTTTCGTGATCTCTGACCTAATAATAGTTATTGTATGTAAAAAAAATTGGCTCCCTACACTCCCTCATTTCGGTAGGCGAAAATAATTTCCATTCGACGACCACAGAGTTTTGGCCTAAGGGATTTTTATGTTTTTTTTTTTTTCAATTTTGTGATCTACAACTTAATAACACTTAAGTTACAAAAACTTGGCTCCATATGCCCCCTACTTGCCCCTTATTTCGCTTGTCAAAAACTTTTAAATTTGCCCTTAAATAATGAATAATTTTTTTCCAACTTTAAAGACTACTGACGGGTAAGTGAGCCCAGATAGAGATTTACCGCCCTCAACATTTTTATTGCTTTAACCCAACCCGCCCTTACAACCTACCTTTGGACATAATTACTCTATTTTTTACCTATTTATAAGTGAAAAAAACTCTTGGGCAAGCATACTTGCCTTTGATCCTCGATGGCTTTAAGTGCACATTTAGGAAATACTTATAAAGTATTTTTTTATTAGAAGCAATCAAAAAGCATTTTTAGCTAAAATGCTATATATTAACAACTTTTTAACGGGCCTCGATTTATCGAAAATGTTTGTGGTTTCTTAGTTCAATACAGCATTAAATTTGCTAAAAACAATATTTTTATTAGTTTTTACAAAATTGATACATTAAACTTTTTACCGGTTCACGATATGTGAAAAATTTTTGTACCATTTTGTATTGGTAATACATTTTTATTGTGTCTGATTAAAAAATTTATTTTCAAAACTTTTTGAAAAATCAGAGTTTTCTTCCACTCTATTGACTAAACAGTGCACTTTAAAACCGGAAAAAAAGTTTTTTAAAAAGAGTTGAAATTTTAAAAAAAATATTAACTCCACTTTTTTATTGTTTCGAAACCCGTAAAAAAAGTGATGATATCCTAAAATCATATTTTTGTGACGAACTCTAATATATATGTTAATTATAAGTATGTTTACATGTCCCAATTTTAAAATTGCAAATATATCTTTGTTTAGGTTTGAAAATATGAATCATTGTAAGCATATATATATATAATTACCTGTAAGTATATTTAAAAATGTATTTTTTCTGCGTGTAGAAAGACATACTATATTTAGTAAAAGTTTGGGTGTTACTCATACTTATTGTTAGAATCTCTAACAGTTAAGTTGGAAAAATAAATAAGCGTTTCTTTTTCGGATTATGACGACAGACAATGAATACATGGCACAGTGGGGAAAATTGCACTTTTTGGAGCAAATTTGCCTACAGTTTTAAAAGAATTTGAAAAAATTTATATTTGAAAAATAGAGATTTTTAAAAGTAATTTATTTTATGTTCACAATAAATCGTCAAAATTAGCGAAACTAAAATTTTTTTTTACTTTTCTGCTGTAAAAAATTTAAAAATTTTTTGGATGTAAACGAAATGTATCTCAATTCTATTGATAATCATTATCAAATCTGCAGTCGCTTTTTTGTTTTTATTTTATTTTTATTTTTATTTTTCATACAACATCTAACACATTTATTACAAATTCTAGGTATTTTACAAAATGCAAGACTTCAGAAATTTCTTACATTTTTTAATGATGAGCATTTGTGGAGCAGAATTTTGTGTTTTAATGAAAGAAAATTTCAACGATTTTAGTGAGATACACGGAGAAAAGACACTTTTGAATATGTTTGTAGGTAATTGTATATATGTTTACAGTGATTCAAATTTTCAAACCTAAACAAAGATACATTTGCAATTTTAAATTCTTAGATATTATATTTGGGACACACAAACATACTTATAATAAACATATACACTGCGTTGCAAAACTATAACATTAATTTCACTAAATTTCGAAAGTTAAAAAAAGGAGAAGAGTTTAACCGGATTAAATGTAAAACCAAATGAAAATTAATAATTTTTAACACAAAAGCAATTCATTTATTTTTTTATTTTTCTATTTAAAAAGGAATAACAAAATTAACTAGTGTTTCATAACTATAAATACACTTAACTTAATATATCAAAATTTATAAAAATTTAAAAAAAATATTTTAAAGCTGGTAATAATGCGTGAGACCTCCTTTTTTTGAATCAACACGAAAATTCGATCAGACATACTGTCTACGAGATTTATTCTAAGTTCTTCCGTTATGGATCTAGAGTCTAGATTCTAGACGCATCAATAACTGCTTCTTTTAGATGGAAACCGCTATCACATTGCCTTTTTTCATGCGAGCCATTCCAATACTCTTATATTTTTTGATGATAGCCATTCAATCGTCTGACGACTTGTACTGACGCATTGTCTTGTTGAAAAATGAATTCTTCTTCGTTGCTATTTTCATTAAATGACACAAATTTCTCTTATAATACTGAGATGTGGCATTTCCATGGAAATGCCAAATCAACCATTCCGTCGGAACAAAAAGCGGCCCCAATGCGTGAGGACTCCTTTTTTTATCAACTCGAAAATTCGATCAGACATACTGTCTACCAGACTTTTTTTTCAGCGTGTGGTAAAGATGCTGTAGTGAAAGCAACATATGGAATTTTTTTTTTATTCATTTAATAAATTTTAGCTGATTATTATCAAGAAACTAAAATTCTGACCGTATATCCCACAACTTTAAAATTTTTTATAGCAGAATTATCAAAAAAAAAATGGAAATGTCGCTGATTTTGACGATTTATTAAGGATATCAAATAAAAGGCTTTTAAAAATCGGCCATGAGGAATCGATCTGGAATTTATTTAGCTATTTTTAAAATTTTAGCAAATTCGTTTAAAACTGTGTGTTGTAGGCAAATTTGCCCAAAAAAGTCAAATTTTCCCCACTGTGCATGGGTGCGTCAGGGTTACTTGTACACGCAGAAAAAACACACTTTTTCATATGTTTGCAGGAAATTATATATATAAGAGCAACTCACTTTGTATGGAGAGAAAAAAGGAAAAAAAATGCCGCCTGAAAAAGTTCCTTAGTTTTTTTTCTGAGGATTCCCAAAAAATGTTGGGTCTAGCGGCGGCCGATCATGTACCATTTTTAAAAAAGGTATTTTTTTAGTTAGTGTTAGTGTTTTTTTAATAAAACGCCTAATTAATACTACCGTTTTATTAAGGAATTTTAGTTCTATTAATCTAAAAATAACGCATAGTAATATCTATTTAATTTAATCGAGAGAATATTCGAAACCGTTCGGGTTTTAAGCGACTCTTCCCGAAGAGCCTTTTTTCCCTATATTTCAAATAATTCAAAAATGTGGTAACCAGAGTATTAACATTTTTGTTGTATTTAGTACTTTAACTGCTTCAAACAAATATTACAAAAATACAGTAGGTATTTTTCTTCTGTTGTTTTTTCAAATAACTGCATAATTTCCCCTTTGAAAACGCTCATGTATACACAAGCTGGGACATCTACATCTCGCCTTTTTATTTGTTCTCAGTGCTCTAATTGTGCTTACCAGCACAATTTTGGTAGCAACAAAAATTAGTTAAACATATGTTCAAAATTAGTTTTTTTTATAATAAAAATTTTCACGAATAGATGGCGCTTAATTTTCATGCAAATAACTAAAAATTTTAGCTAAAATTTAGTAGATTTTACAGTTTTTGTTTGCTGTTTTTATTTTACTAATATTTAGCAAAAAGACTTCTAATTTTACTATTTTTTTCTACAACTTCAGTTTTAACTAATTTTTAGTAACTTTTTCTGCTATTTATACAGATTTATTTGTATGAGTGAAGGAGACTAACTTAAGGACTTTAACGGAAACTTTTACCGGACATTGTAATCCTAGGTACTACTTAGGCACTAGGGGTCGGTCTGGTACGGACACTTGTAGGTTCTACAAACTGGATGTTGAGTTGACAGAACATGTACTTTGTGTATTCCCCTAGGAAATTTGGAACTCTGTGCCAAGCAATGCGATTGACTTTATAAGGATTCTCAATATTTAGGACAAAACGGGGTTGCACAAAAGATTTTTTTGTTCTGACAGAGAAAAATCCGATTCTTCCTTCATGTCATTTATGCGTCGAAAGAAGCATTCAAGTTTTCTTAACCAGAGCAAGAACCACTTCTTTCAATCTTTGAATTTGCACCAGCAGAATTTCCAATAATGGTGAGAATCACAGTCTGCTAAATTTAGGTGACCTAAATTTTAGAAGAACTAAATTTGAGTCGACAGATGTAGTTAAATTAACCAAGAATTCAGCTAAATCAACAGAATTTTTAAGCTGAAACAACTGATGTCTGCTAAAAATGCCTTTTCGAAACTGGCTAGAGGCAGGTCCATACTTATTACCGCGAATATAAGTAATTAATATAGATTACTTACTAGGTACAAAATAACGGTTTTTGATCCATTTTGCTCTATCTCGCTTAGTTTACGCGATATAGTCTATTTTATGAATAATGAATAAAAAATAAGAAAATAACGCCATCTACAAGTGAGACTGATAGCGGAGACACAAAAAAAAATAATGGTTTGAAAACAATTGTGGTTTAAATTAACTGGCAAAATTTGTAAAATTGAGTCACTAATTACTAAATTTTAGTTCGAAAAATTAGTTCAAATACGGATTAAATTTGTTCTTGAGGTAAAATAACTTTAGTTAAATTACTGATTTAAGCGATAACGACAGAAAAAATTAGCTTAACTGAATTACAACTTTTGAACTAACTGTTTATTATGAGTGTATACAAAGGAGGTTGTGCTCATCCATCCTTTGTTACTCATTTAAGTATTGTCGGAATGTGGGTTGTATAACGCTGTTCTACTGACACTACTTGTGAAGTGTTCTGCTGATATCGGTGTATTTATCCCTGTAATTCGTGTTTGTGAAACGAAAAAATGACATTCGTAAATATTTTTAATTTTTATTACTTCTGTGACGGAAAAAAGCCCGGTAAAATGATTTTAGTGTGTAAGCAGAGTATTACACTCATATAAATAAGTCTGTAAAAATAGCAGAAAAAGTTACTAAAAATTAGTGAAAAGTGACGTTGCAGAAAAAAGCAGTAACATTAACTGAATCTTTTTGCTAAATATTAGTAAAACAAAAACAGCAAAAAACTGTAAAATCTACTAAACTTTAGTTACATTTTTTGTTGCTTGCATGAAAACTATTCGTGAAAATTTTTATTATAAATAATAAGACAACTAAACTACAGCTCTGTGTTTATAAGATACATAAAATACAGAGCTGTATCTGTCTTTTATTTTTCTTTACTATTTACTTGGTTCCCTTTGTATGTACATCGGAATGCTGGATGTCAAAGACTGAAGCGTACTCCAAAAAATGAAAATAATAGAAAAATAAGAATATCTATGCATTGTTAAAAGAAACATATTTTTTAAATATGAAAATGAAAATAAAGACAAAAGAAAAGTCAAGCTAGAACCATTTTTATTTCGAGTTTCAGTGAAAAACAAACCTTATAAATACAAAAATATGTTTTCATAAAGTTTTGAACCTCTATATTCGAGTAGGTACAGTATATTAGAACATCACTTTGAGAAAAACTCTCTTTGCACATTCTTAAAATAAAACCACACAAACAGATTACCAAAACTAGATTTCCAATGATGTGCATCATATTAAATTCCAGTTTTATATGCTTGATGACATAATATTTCAATTGCTTTTGTTTTTTTATTTCCTGTTTTACTTTATAACTGTAAATGCAACATGATGATAATGGCATCATGTGTATTGGCCACACCAATATTAAACATACAATACTTTTTCAATAAAATTGCTGCAACAACGCAAACAGAATGTGCTACAATAGAAGCTGTTCTCAATCCTTGACATCATAGATTACATAGATATCCAACTCTGGTTCGTATTTAACCATCAAACACATTTTTTCCAACACATTCTGTCTAACACATTCTCATGAGTTACAGTGTTGGAAAAAATAATATGGACGATTGCTTCTATTTAAAAAGTTTTATGAAACGGATTTTTTTTTTTTTTAAAACCGTTAGAATACGTATAAAATAGTGGTATTCAATTATACAAATACTTTTCCCAATTTTTTTCCCAAGAAATTGTGTAAAATAGTAAAAACTAAAAGAAAGATAATTCATAAGTTGACCACGCAGTTTACCTTTGATATTCGGGAACAAGAAGAAGTCATTGGTTGCCAAATCAGGACTGTACGGAGGTTGAGTCATCAATTCGATGTTTTGACTGCTCAAAAATTCACTTGTTTGACGAGATGTTTGAGAGCTCGCATTGTTATGATGGAGAAAGATTCCTCTTCGGCGGCTGGTTTTACGAATTTTTGCGAAGACTTCCGGCAAACAAATGGTCGTGTACCACTCAGAATTTACCGTCCTACGTTACTCAAGAGGAACAGTGGCCACATGACACATTCTGCGAAGAAACAGGCTACCAATTGCTTCGCTGTGCTTCTTCCACGAACAACTTTTGCTTGATTTAGCTCGTCTTGGAATACCCACACAGTCGATTGCTGTTTTGTCTCCTGCTCATACGCATATATCCATGATTCGTCACCTGTCACGATTTTATACACGTCTTTTGAAGCACCACGGTAGAACTTTTTAATCATTTCCTTACACCAATTGACGCGAGCCTTTTTTTGAGCGATTGATAAATTATGGGCTATACAACCAGAACAATGTTTTCTACAACTAAGTATTCATGCAAAATCGAATGTATTGAAGTGGAACTAATGTGCAAAGTTTGCATCTATCTCACAATATGTCACATGACGATCTTGCGTTATCAGTACACGCAATGTATCAATTTTTTGTCGCACAACAACCGATTTTGGACGACCTTCACGGAATTCGTCGGTGACCGAACTACGACCACGATTGAATTCACTATACCAGCGATATTCTGTGGTTTTTGATGGTGCTTTATCGCATTACAGAGAACTAAGTTCATCGACACATTCTTGTTGAGATAATCCACGTCGAAAGTTGTGAAAAATAATCCAACGAAAACCTTCTCTCCTTTAATATTTTACAAATACTATGAATTGAAATTGAAACCCACCAAAAATTTGTTTTCTTCTAATTTGGCATTTTCGTCGATGAATTTAATATTAGCTTGTCATAGAAGGGAATCATTTCAAATATGATTCTTTGGAAGTTTTTCTGTCTAAACAGTTTCTTGGAAGTTATTTAGATATAAAATATTCCTAGGAAGTTGGTTTGCAGCATTAAAAAAATGATTCATTCCTATGAAAAGCCAATGTTAAATTCATCTATGAAAATGCTCCATTAGAATCATTAACGTATCAAATAACAGTCCATGGTTAACATTTGTCTTGTGTCTCCCATACAAAATTTTTAATTCAACAAAAAATTGTAGAGTTCTTTCATTGATTGGAAAGGTTGACGTTATCCGATTCAAAGCCCTTTGTAATTAATAACCGATATCAAAAAATCAATATCAATACCGTTATTCCTTTCGTTTACCAAAATTTTTAATTGGGTCTTAAAATAGTTATGTTTATAAAAAAATATACCTATTTTATATAAAAATTTAATAAGTTCGATTAAAATTTTTATTCGATTCGGGTTCCAACCTTACTTAAAGCACTTACAGAAAAATTTTCAAAAATTATCAAACATCCGGGGCCCCCTATAAGCTTGAGCCGGATCCGTCACTGATCAATTCTTCGGTCGGATAATGAATAAATAGTATTTTAGTGGTTTCACAAAAATTGTAGATTGAAATCTGCTTTGTTTATTTTTAAAAATAAAGTGTTCTATTTTCTATACTCCGTACATTTTGTTTACTTTAGAACTGCACTATTTTTAACTTTTTAATGTACTACATCTTACACATCTAGATACATACACACAAAGAGATATGAAGATACGCAGGTAGATATATACTTGAATTAAAATGCATGGGGGTCATCTAATCGTTTTTTCAAAACCGAATTCAACCTGCTTTTTGTGCGTTGTTGGTTTCGGGTTTTGTAAAAAGTTGAAATTTCGAATATCGAATAAATCGGGTTTTTGCTGTCCGGTTTTTTCTAAACTGTTCTTTCTTAGCTTCAATATATTAAATTTACAAACTGCATTGTTAAAAACGACATGTTCTGAAAAGTTTTTCTTAAATATCAGTTTTTTTATTGAGGTGGTTCGTGCAAAAGAGCAACTTTTTACTTAAAAATTACTCATATAAAAGCAGATTTTTCATAACCTCAAAAATTATTATTTTTCTGTTTTATTTTTGAATTAATTAAATATGACCCTATAATTAATCATATAAAATTTCATCCGCAGAATGGCCCGATTAAATTGTATCAAATTACATCTAATTGTATCATATCAGATTAATTTAGACACAATCAAAAGCGATTTGAAACAGTTTTCTCGAATTTTGTCCTCATCCAATTAAGAGTATGGGTCTATATGTTATTTTAAATGTAACTACCCAGCAAAACTTTGGTAATGGGTGCGATAAAGTAATGCATTACCTTGTAATGTGTACTCCTTACCTGTATCATTATTTTCCAACAAGAAGTAATGATTTACCGATAATTGAACACTCATGGATTACCTTGTAATGAGACCTCATTACATTTTACATTACTTCAAAACATAAAATAATGACTTACCGATCATCAATTACATAATGCATGAATTATAAACGTAAAGTAATTATTAATATATATTTTTGAAAATCTTTTTATAGACACATTACTTTGTGATTTTTTGTAAGCGTAATGGTAAGGTGTATATTTTTGATATCACGAACGAAAACACGAAGCACAACCACTCATATACATGTTAAGCAATAAAATATTGTATGTATCGATAGCTCAGTTGGTAGAGTTCTCGCCTAACTAATTGTTAAATACCAGAGACCCCAGGTTCGAATCCCAGCATGTCCAAGTTATTTATTTAATAAAAAAAAGTTAATTAAAAAAAATGTCTGTAAAAAAAAATTTTTATGCATTTTTTTATGAAAATCTATTTATAGACACATTACTTTTTCCCACCATGTAACCATATAAGTAACCAATTACTTTACCCACTACAAGGTAAAGAGTTACTTTGAGGCTCATCGCCTGTAAAATTCATTAGTGAAGTAACATGTAAAGTAATGCATGTAGCCCTATGGCGATACATTACTTTACCCATGATTTGGTAATGTGTGGTTTTGCTGGGTAACGTATGGTTTCCTTCAGTTTTAAAAACATTGACATTAATGGTACTCATGTAAGAAATTTTCCTCTTGCAAAAATAGAAAATTGCGAAATTACACTATAGCTGACGTGAGCTCCTATTTTTTTTTATCAATTATGATTGCGAGAATGCAAGCAGCTGTTTTAGATATCAATTTTTCTGCAGTTCCAAATCAAGTTCTAAAATAACGCATCTATACGTTTATTTTATATTTGAGCTGAAGGATACTTAGAAAAACACACAAACACCAAGAAATACAATCTTTTTTCATACCTCAAAATACCGATTAGCAGACAAAAAATCAAGTTTTATCAGAGTACTTAAGCATTGATCTACTTTTTGGATATTTTTTTCTCTTGTTTACATTTTTTTTACTTCTTCTTTAATATTTTTAGTTTTAGAAATTTTTTTTGCTTAATATTTTTATATTTTCTGTTGCAATTTTTAGTATTATTTGTTATATTTGTCAATGATGGCAACTCTTAAGTAAATCGTCAGGGGGCAATGTTCTTAGAATTTCTAGAGATATTTGTTACAACATCCCGAGTAAAACAGTTTATATAAAATTATATATGATGATATAGTTTCCCCAAATATAAAAGGATATGATTTGATCCAAAAAATGGTTCTATTAAATTCTATCACTTTGGATCTAATTATATTTAAATAGATACAATTTCTATCCGAGTTTTGTCCCGATATAATAACATATAATTATATTATATTTGATACAACTAGATACATATAGATATATAATAATCCTAATTTATATTAAAAGATATTAAGGGCCATTATTACAACTTGTCTTTAAAGTAATTGTTAGTAAAAGGTAACTTTAGCTAAAGTGAGGAAAAAAGTGAGCTATAATGTTTTTCGTTATTACAACTTCCCAATAAAATAAAATTTAAATTTTTGATAATGTGGCAGCAGCATACTAAAAATCGATTATTGGTTTATGAATTGGTTTATAAAAATACGTAGTGGCAACGTACTTTTATTTATTTCTTTACAAACAAACAATAATTTGTGAAATTCGGTTGTGAAATTCGGTATTTTCTTCTTTTTCTTTATAGAGCAGAAAATGTGGTAACTTTAAACACATAAACCTTACGTTTAAAGTTAAAGGCAACAATGTCTTCCCTTTAGCTTATGGGTCACTTTTAGCTTAAAGTATACTTATAATAACGAAAAACTAATAATCTGTCAGATAACATCCGAACTTTAGCTATTGGCAAGTTGTAATAATGGCCCTAAGTAACATTTATATGACCTCCATAAATTGGGTTCAAAACACAAAATGTATGATTGAAATTTGTAAATAACTTAAATTTTATTTATATTTTTTTAGGACATCAAATTATCGTTTTAAACGAAATTGTTAATTTGAATTTAATTAAAAAAAATGTTTGTCAATATTAAAATGACGCAGTAAAATTCAAATAACAGGTTGCAGAGCAACTTATACTGTATTATAATAGCTTATAATTTCTGTTTTACAACCGATTATTTTTATATGGAGTTTGTCCTATTTGCAATAGGTTCCTTGTTTCCAAACCAGAACAAGTTCTGGGACACTGAAACCTTACAATTTGACTCCCAGGAACCTGTTCTAGAAACGGTTTTATAAAAGAACAGGTTCATAGGTAATCTGTTATAAACAATTTTGCTGGAGGGTATGTTATTTGTAATGGAAATCGATTTCGAAAAACTGTAAATTATTTTCGTAAAATATTTTGCGATTTTTAAATTATATATAGTTACGTATATAGCAACTGACTTCGGAAATTTTTTCAGTTTTGGATTATATATAAGTATGTCTAAAATATTGATGTTTGTATTATATATAATTATGTATTGGGTTATATCTAATTTTATAAAAATTTAATCAAATTTTTCAACCATGTATTATCATATATAAAATTCAGAATAGTATTTTTTTTATTATATATAAAAACATATTGATACATATGCTATTTTATATGATCATATATTTTTATATTAAAGAATATATCGATATATATAATTTTTTTTACTCGGGATGTTATTATACAATACAATGTATTAAGCGATATAAAATTATATATAAAATCATGCTAATGAATATCATATATATATTTAGATATTAATATGTATGGGACCATATAAAAAATTTTCGAAGAACCAAATCCAAGATAAAATTATATAATATCATATGCACCATCACATTTATCCATATTAAGCTTATAATAATATTTATTTTAATAATTATTTATAATATTATATAAAAGAAGATATGATTGCATATGAACGTTTTTACTCGGGAATTTTATTATTCTGTCATTTTTATTTAGCTATATTAACAAACAAATAAAGGGTCCGCCATATAACGTTTTTTTTCCGATGACGATTTTGCCAAGAAAATCATCTTTTCAGATGAAGCTCATACTGCATGGCCAGCCGAGGCAGCCATTTGAATGAAATTATTTGCCATTATTAACCGGAAGGATTGTACTTTCAAATAAAAAATAAATTTGAGAAAATATTCAGTAGTTTTTTTATAGCATTTTCAAAAAAAAAAAGTTATTTGGCGGACCCTTTATACACAGAAAAATAGCATTTTAAAAGCACATTATTTCTTTTTTTAGACATTTTTAAACAATATTTGTATACTAAAATTTTTTCTTTAAAATATGTTTTATTTAAGTCGTTTTCAATGATGAACGGTTCTAAATAAATTGTTTTGAATGCAAAGGTGTATCTCATAAATCAAAATTTTAAATGATGGTGACCATTAAAACAATATTTTCTAGCTGATTAAATGATTAAAATGAATCATAATTTTTCAAATAAAAAAATCTATTTTTGGGTATAATTGTATTACATTTAAAAAGCGGTTAACCGTTTTTTTTTCAAATTCCAAAACCTGAAAACCGAAAACCGGTTTTCAAAAAATGTCGAATAATCGATCATCCTAGTACATAAATAAATAAACTTTTTAAGATTAGATTAGAAAACTTTATTAATAAAATATTAAACAATACAGGGTTTAAAAGGCTTTGACATAAAGTCGTCATCGTGTAATACTACATTACAATTTCGAAACGTGTTTTAACAGTAAATACATGCATTTTTCTTAATTAATTCATTATTCTATATATATTTTTTTATTATTCTTTTCAAATAGTTAATAACTAAATTCGATGAGCAAAGTTCTTCTATATTTTAATGCAACTTCTATAAAGTTAGCGAGATTTTTCCAAGTACATGAGCCAGTAGCTCCATTTAATAAGTTTATCAAATATACTTTATTAAAATGTGTTTTACCGGTAAATCTGACCCTGAACTCTCTAAGTACTGGACATTTTCCCATAAAATGTGATATATCCTCCTCTTCTCCAGTATTACACAGACTACTAATGTTTCCAGGGTAGTTATTGAAACAGTTTTTCTTTTGTGGCACTACATCAGCACGGGCTCTGAGTAATGCTGATATTTCAGCTGGTTTTAGGTTTTCTACTATTATGTATCCAAAACCCATTACTGGATTTAAATATTTATAAATACGAGTGTCGCTCCTTGTTGCACTTTCCACGGTTTTATTATGGTTTTTGACTTTAAGTTGAGATACTAATTCACAGCTTTTCGCCATCCACTCAGACTTAGACAACCCCGTATTAAAACAAATGTTCACCTAATCTCCGATTTTATTTATTTCTTTTGCCCAGAAAACTTATTTTCTCAAAAATGATAATCTTCAGCTCCTGTTTCTAAATCCAGTGCATAATTGGGAATATTGTCAGGAAGTTTCAGAACTCGTTTTAAAAAGTACCTTTGCAGTTTTTTTACGATTTCGAATGAAGAAAATACCCAAACGTGTGCTCCATAAGCTTGTATAGCTCTGCAAACAGCCTGAAAAATGTTCCATTTCGATCGAAGCGATACATTAGGTTTGTTAAGGTAGCTATGCCATGTCGAATTAATACTATTTTTCGACGCACTGTCTACATTCAACATGTTTTGTGAAGGACATTTGAGGTGTAAGTATTACTCCAAGGTAGCAAAATTCAAATTACTTGTTCTCGTTTATAGTACAATTTTTTATCGTTTGCCAATCTTCCTCCCTTTCTAAATACCATAATATCAGATTTATCAATATTCACCACCATGTTTCACTTATCACAATACTTTTCTAGATTATTTATAATTTTTTGCATAACTTGTTTATTATCATCCGCGTATAAAAGGATTCGGATATTCAATTCATCAATCCTCCTCCCAAATAATCATGCAGATCGTTTAAGTACAGGGTGAATAGTGGGGAAAGAAGACATCCTCGTTTGACTTTAGAAGACATCCTTGTTTGACTCTCAAAATATTCCGAAAGCTTGCTACCTGTAAAAACTGCCGACTTAGTTTTTCCATATACTCTCCCCAAGAGGTTTACCCCCTTTGTCGACTATCCCATGGCATGTAACTTATATATTAACTGATTCCTGGGGACTTTATCAAACGTAGCTCTAAAGTCTACGAAAAATGAGTAAACTTTTTTTATTTTCTTTAAATTTAAGGTGTACCAGTAAAGCCAAATTGAAGAAATGCCTCTATAGTTATTAAGCATGTTTGGATCGCCCTTTTTAAATATTGGGAAAATTATTATTTTCTCAAATATATCATGCACTATGCCTTTTTCGAATACATATACATATAATTATAATTTTTAACAAGTTGGTCCAAGAGTTCATCAGTGTCATTTTGTAAGAACTCGTATGACACTATCTTCTCCAGGTGCTTTATTTATTTGCATCTTCTTCAATATTCTGTCGACTTCCTGTTTTGTTATTCTTCTATCAACAACTTGATCTACATGAAGCATGGGGGCATAGTGAATAGCATTAGTAATTTCTAATGGATTTAGTAGCTCTTCAAAATAATGCTTAAACTCTTCAGATGCAATTGCTGATCCTATTTGTAGTGTGTTTCTTTAATTTCTTTTGCAATTCTCCACCAGTTTTTAAAATCATTTACGTGATTTATTTCATTTTCCAATTCTTCAAAGTATTCACTCTTACTTGCTTCACAGACAGTTTTGAGTTTTTTTTTGAGCTTTTAAATAATTTTGTTTATCTATTATATCATTTGACGATCTGCACTTGTTAAGAATTTTAAATACATTTTCCCTAGCATGTAGATAAACCACTTCTGCTTAAAATTGGGAGTGTAAGGATTTTCATTTCAAGATCCTCTGATTACTGAGACCAGTTCTTCTAAGTTATAAGTTCTCTCTTCCTCCAGATTTATTTTGGTAGCATTTCTAGTCGTTTAACTGTATCAGGGGAACTAATTTTTAACTTTAACTTGATAGGCATATGATCTGACCATATTATGTTTTCTACCTTAAAACTTTCAGCAATACTCAATCCTTCCTGCGATATTGCACAAATATATTTAACAGAGCTACCATTTGTTTACATAAAGGTTATATTTATTATTTCATCTCCAACTGTTCTACCGTTCAATATTATTAGTCCATAATCATTGCAAAACTCAACAAACTCTCTAACAATAGCATTTATTTTACAATCTTAGATTTTCTTTCAGGCTTTCCCATAATAAACGCATCTATATATTATTGTAAGTTGTCAATTCTGACATTAATATCCCCCATTATAATGGGGGACTGAAAATATTCTTTCACTACTAAAAATTCGTTATGCCAATTTGCCCCTCTTATATAAAGTTACCTTTGTTTCACCGGATTGTAATCTTATCAAATCTAACCCATTTTCATTGAAATAGAAATGTTTTAAGCCTTTTGTTTTGAGTTCTTTTTTTACACCATACAAGCATCCACCACTTACTCTACCACATCTCTCTCTTCTTATTGCCAGTTTCCAATAAAGGTCATGACTACCAAAATATTTACTCATTCGTGTTGTGTTTTCATCAGTAATATGTGTTTTAATAAGCATAAACACATCACAATGCCCAAGATTCTTAAAGAAGTCGGGATATAGTTGTTTATTTTCTAAACCATTTATATTAAATTAGACAAAACTGACTACATGTGTTGTTACTTTGCTTATGCAATTAATGTAGTTAATAAAGGGTGTTTTTATAGAGTTATAAAACTTTGAAATGGAAAAAACAAAGATGAATTTTTTAAATTTACATGAAATTTACTTTATTCGAAAGATAATCTTCTGGCATTATAAATTTAATATTACTTCTGGCATATGACCGCCACGGCTGGCTCGGACGTAGTCTAATCTTGAGGTCCAATTTTCGATGACTTTTTCCAACATTTGTAGCCGTATATTGTCAATAACACGGCGAATGCGACAAGAAACAGTCCAGCGGCGTTAAATCGCACGATCTTAGAGGCCAATTCACGGGTCCAAAACGTGAAACTATGCGGTTACCAAACGTGTCCTTCAATAAATCAATTGTGGCACGAGCTGTGTGACATGTTGCGCCGTCTTGTTGAAACCACAGCTCCTGTACATCATGGTTGTTCAATTGATGAACGAACCATTGACTGTAACGTCCTGACCAGCATCGTTTTTAAAAAAGTACGGACCAATGATTCCACTAGCCCACCAGCCCACCAGCACACCAGCACACCAAACAGTCAGTTTTTATGGATGTAACGGTGTCTCAACATTAGGGTTGCCATTCGTACTGTTTTAAACAGTAAATGTACTGTTTTTTGAAAAATGTACTGTTTTATTCACAACACCTAAAACAGTACGCAAAAGTACTGTTTTTTTGGATTTGTACTGTTTTTGTACTGTTTTTTTGTATATTTTACATATTTTTATATAAACAAGTTTTTTTGCGTGTACAAAGAATATATATTTTTTTACCCATGTTTTTTTTTGTGTGTACAATAGTTTTTTTTATCAATTTTTTGAATCTCCCTGTATTAATTCCACTTCGTTTCTTTGTACATATATAAGTTTGGTTTGTTTACTTTTCAAGCAATGGATGTTTGTAAACAGAATTTTTTTCATGACATTGCCCAATGCAAAAAGTAATGGCGTCCAAACTAATAATTTTAGCCATTGACGAAATTTAGTCAATTTGATGAAATTTAGTCAATTTTACTTCTTTAGAGGATGTAAACTTGACGAAATTTTGTTGATTTGAATAAAATTTGTTAAATCTTAAAAAAAAATTGACAAAATTTCGTTAAAGATCTACAAAATTTTTTTGTTGATTTTACCTACGCTATTTGGTTCGGTGTATTAACTTATTTTAAGTAAATATGTGATGTATTGAAGTAAAAGTTATGTTAACAATAAATACAAAAATGTACTGTTTTTTTTGAAAAGTACTGTTTTTTTTCATCAATGTACTTTTTTTCACTTTTCAAATATGGCAACCCTACTCAACATACACTTGAGGATTATCATCACTAAAAATATGGCAGTTTTGTTTATTGACGTATCCTTTTATCCAAAAAAGAGTTTCATCGCTAAACAAAATTCGCACAGAACCATGATTTTTAAAATAAATTTGCACAATTTGGAAGCGTTGTTCAAGCGTCAGTCTATTCATGTTGAAATGCCAAACCAAAATAAATCACTTGACAGATGACAAAATGGCAGCCAGTTAAAAAAGTGTTGCCAACTTAAAGTTCAATACCTGTATGAAAAACACGATTACTATTACAATTTAAATTATTAATGACATTTTTGGTTTTTTGAAGAAATTTTGTTTACTAAATACTGATATTGTATGTTGATACCTAATATTTGTTCTCCATACAGCTGCTTCAAGCTCGGTTCTGCTTCTGCGTTTCCACATATCAATTGTTTATTAAAATTCCACTTAAACCATTTTCCTCCCATTCTAATTCTATCGTCTCTGACATCAATACAATGAATCTGGCTGATTTTCAAGACTTCCTTCTTTAAATTCAACATCGCTCTTTTATCCTTTTGTCTTTTGAGATTTAAATCCTTTTCTTTTTTTTACTGGTGAGATTTCTTCTCGCGGTCGTTTAACTGATGGTGACATTGCTGCTTCTTCAGATTCAACCATTTCGTGCCGTAATTATTTTTTCCTCTTAATTAAGAATATAAGTTTTGTTAACTTTTGTGAACTAAATCACATATTTAGTTTAAAAACCTATAAAAACTAAATTTAGCTTCAAGTTAAATTTACATTAACAAATGTTCAAATTAAGTGTTTCTTTTGCATTACATTCAATTATTTTATGCTTAGTTGTATCATTTTTGATTATGTTATATTATCATTATTAGTTTGTTCGTACGACTACGTATCAGAGAAGCAAGCCGAACGGCGCGGCGGTCGGCTAAGCCGCGTTAACTTTTGTTAGTTATTTAAAACTATAAGTTTGTGTCGAGTTTCTAAAAATTTTCGTTTAGTTTATATATGTTATTATTGATATATTTATAGTTTGCAAATAATAAGAAAATTTTATTGTGTCTCAAATGCATTAACACTTCATAACTGGATTACCGTTTGGAATTTTGACTTTTCATTCCAGTGTAGAAAAGCATAACCTTATAAGTGGTTATACAAGTAGATATTTTGTAATGGCAAGTACTTACAATTGTTATTACAAATCTGATTACTTTTATATGGGAATTTCGCTCAAAATAATGACATAATACTACACACCTTACAAAAATAATAAGTCTAAAAATTAATTTAAAAAAAAAAACAAAATTTAATAAAAAAAAAAATTTTGTTTATTGATTTTTTTTTAATAAATTGAGCACACGAGATGCGAACCCAGGGTTTTCCCTTTAGCGTTAACGATATTTTAGTTATTTCGGTAACGGCATTTTAAGGGTATTGGTATTTTAGTTATATCGGTAACGGGGTTTGAATCGATAACGGTATTTTAGGGGCATTGCCTGCCATCCCTGATTAAAAATCGTAAAATATGCACTTAAAATTAAAAAATATGCATTTATTATTGTTTTTTTTTGTCAACCTTTTCTATATTGTTTTCCCAATTTTACTAATTTCTGTTTTAAAAAATATGTAAAAAAGTGAGAATTACGAATAAACATCGTCAGAAAGTTAGTAATTGTATTTTCTGACATTTTTCTTTTTGTGATAAAACAATAAATTATATGTATACATTTGAAAAATATTTTATTTATAAAATATATAAATTTATTTTCAGTAAAACATCAAGCATTTTTCTAAAAAATATATGCATGTAAATGGAAAAAATGCAAAAATAAAAAAATATGCAACAAAAAATTTAAAAAAACACATTAAAATATGCATTTAAAATAAAATATGTAAAAATATGCATTAACAAATCGATGCCATTTCGTTGCAAATTTGTTGATTCGCAAAGATATTTGGTTAACATTGTTATCCAGCTAACGACAACAAACATGTAATTACATGAAGTTCCGATAGTTATTAGATATTGGAAAATTTAACTTTTTGAAAATTCGAAACCGACAATGCAAAACAAACCTGTTTGAAAACAGTTTTTGAAATGATTCGAACACTCTCAAAGGTGCACTCTCAAACCTTGTAATATTATTGCAAATTTGATTGGAACTGTTTGAGCTAATTTTTATTGTTTAATAGCGGCGCAGCCAAAAAATTTCTTCAGTTGAGAAAAAAATCGGCCCAAGACCAACCAGCTCTTCCGCCGCCGCCAGAAGCTTTTAATCGGCTTGCTTCTTTGCTACGTATAATACTTATTTTACTTGAATAATAATTTTCTGCTATTTGCTTCAATGGAATTTGAAAGTTTGTCCATTGCATGGTCACGTCGGCCTAAGTTTTTTTTTTAACATGATTTTGATGTTGGTGATAGTTGGGGAGTTGTTGTGTTGAATTGTAAACCGTTATAAAAACTTTTGACTTCTTTGTATCATATGCAGATAGTAAATAATGAGCTGCATTTGAAATTTCATTTTAACCCCTTAATTACCAAACCGCACTTTTTCTTGTTTTTTGCATATAAAGGAAAAAAATGCATATTATTGTGGCCAATGCACTTTGCCTATGAAATAATTTTTAAAGATGATTGTTAGTACATGTATACTTTGTGCAAATTAAAAAATAAAGTAACACTTTAATGATTACAAGTGCAGTTTATTAACCGAATACATGACCTTAGCGATATATTCATTTTGTTTTAATCGCATACTTAAAAAATTCTTCTCAGATTTTTAAAATATTTGGTAGCATGAAATTACTTTTACGAGTAATTCAGAAAAGATACAAAAACTGAGTTTTAATAATTCAAATTTAAAACTGAAATTCTAACGGATAATTGGAGTACTTACTCGGACCAATATCGACTACACCGAAAAAATTCAATACAACAATACAATTTTGGGGAAACAACTTTCGTTAAACTGCTTTTCTTGTAAAATACAAGAAATTTGCTTTCATTTTACAAAAATTAATTTAATGCAGCCTTTTAAAATTTTTGGAAAACTAACGAAATCTTTCGTAGCAACTTTTTTCTTAATATACAGGGCAAGTTTAAAATGGCACGAAAAAAGTTTAAAATTGTATACTGAAAGAATTATCCTTCACGATATTAATCAAACAATTTCATAGAATTACAAGTTTGATATAATTTTTATTAAAAATAAAAATTATGTTTATTTCGACCTTTAAGAAAGGAGAGAAAAACAAAAAACGTGTATTGAATATCCACCAGAGGTGGACCTTACACATAACAAACAAGTTTTCAATTTATTTGTTGATCAATGGTTATAATTATTAACTTCAAGCTCATATATTAGTTCTCATGTAGTGAGTAAACTAGTTTATATGAATGTTTGATGTTTGGCATGGGATTGCTACCGCTTTCAAAACGTGTTCTGATGATGGGAACCTAGAAAATTCCCGAAATAGATCTATCAACACATTCCTGAAAGGGTCAAAGAATAAATTTGAAAACAAAAACTCGATAGATTATTTGTTAGGACAATATCCTAATAAAAAAATATAGAGTATGGCCTCGAACTTGAATAAATTTCATAGTTTCATAAAAAAAATTCATTCGATTTTATAAATTATCTCTTTATAAATTTAATGAAAATAAAGCGCTCTGTCTAACGTGTAGTGCTAGTGCATGCGGCATTAGAAATCAGTTTATCTATACCACGGTCAGTGATTGCACAGAAAATTTCATATAGACGCAATCGAACAAATAAAAAACATAACAAATATTACATTATTCAAAAAATTCAAATAAACAGGGTCACTGACGAAGGTTCAATACCAGAAACTGCGCAGTCTGATTCAGAAAAAATTTAAAATTTGCAATGTAGTTATGATTTTTAGGAAATACACTCATTCTTCTCTACCACGCCTTTTACAAGAAAATTAACATATTTTATACAGTGCTTTATTATTTTTATGTAACCTTTTATTAATTTTGGACTTTAATGAAATTGTTTAAAAAGTCATATGAAGCGGCTTAGTTCCAATGAATTTTTTTAGACTTTCATGAAGAGTTTTATTAATTCAAGGAAACTTCTGAATATTAAAAAATTTTATGAAACTGTTTCATAAATTCTCTAAACGCTTCATTGTTGGAATGATTCATTAGTTTTATGACGATTTTCATTAATTCTACAAACATTTTTTAAACATTGACATTAATGAAACCTATTTCATAGATTCTATGAAAAGTTTCAATGGACGAGTTCCAGTGAAAATTTTCATTTTCAATTTTCATTAATGAATAATAAATTCATTACTGAAGTGAAGATAATTCTCTCAGTGTATGTAAAATAGCACGAAAAACTATAAAAATAGCACAAGAAATGGCAAGAATGGCAAAATACCAAAAAATATGTTAAAAATAAAAAATTAAATATTAAAGTTTTAACTATTTTACTTTTAAATTTTAAAAAATTAGAACCAAAAGTTTATTTTTAAGCAAGATTATTCAAGTTTAAGATCATTTATTTATTAATTAAAAATGTCTTCATCCGCTAAATTAATGAAGAATTTATCTACTGACAGGTCCTTACATGATTTATTTCGCGTCACCGAAAATCCTCAGAGCACCAATGTAGAAGGAGTAGAATACTTACCCAAACTCTAATTTTTGAAGAAAAAAGAGCAACTCTTTAGCCGCATTGTTTTTTATTGAGAAGTAAAAAACAAAATTGGAAGAATTGAACTAATTCAAATCAAATATATAACATTTTTAAATAATATACATTGTTTGTGTAAAGGCTAAAATCTCTAGTCATAATACACTGTGTTGTTAGTGTTTATTAAATAAACAATAACACTTTCTGGCTCTAGCATTAGGGCCATAAGTCAGTTTTGCCGTACTATGCAATTTTCAAATATTTTACTTTTAAAATTAAAAAAATTAAAACCAAACGTTTATTTTTCGACCTTTTAACATAAATTATGATGTGAGCAAAATTACCCTCCCGAGTAAAAAAGTTATATAGAAAGTTATATAATTTTACATAGACAAATATGATTATATATAAAGCCAAGTGGGGTGCTATATTTGTGTGTATATAATTTTGTATAATTATGATGTGAGCAAGATTACCCTCCCGAGTAAAGAAAAAAAGGAAGTTATATAATTTTACATAGACAAATATGATTATATATAGCCAAGTGGGATGCTATATTTGTGTGTATATCCGATTATGAAAAAAAAAATCGGCTTAAGTGACTCATCCTGTTCTAAATGTGGTAGAGTTGCATTTTCCAATACAAAAACTTTTCGCATTAGATACAGAAAACCGGATGCAGGATACTTTTACTGCTGCATTCAGTGGTTTCCGAGCTTTTAAGTTTTATTTATAATCGTTAATCACAAAATAACTTTTATTATTATTGAAAAAAGTAAAAGTCATGTTTTTGTTTGATTTGAAAATATAAATCAATTTGAAAATAAAAAATAAGTATTCAACAAAAAACAAATTTTTTAATTAAAGTTACAACTACACTCAAAAAAATAAGTTAGTAGAAAAGTTAGTAAAACATCTTGTAAATCAGGTAAACTATTTCTCAGCAAATTTTTTGCTAAAATTATGTTTTAAACTAAAATTTTAGTTATACTTAGTCAGCACTTAACTGTTGAACTAATGTTTTACTAATTTATTTTGCTAAAAAAAATTGTGCTACTAGCACATCAATAGTGCGAACGACAACCAGATTAAAAGTTATACGCAGAGTGAATTAGATGTCAAGATGTAGTAGTGACGAGGAAAATTATGCTAAAAAGTACAACTCTAGTAAGACGCATAAAAAAATCAACCATGGCAGATTTTGTACCTGTTTTTCATACAAAAAACAAAATTGTGGATTGAAATAACTTAAATTTTGTGTTTTCACCGGCTTGTTAAAGTAATTGTCTACTTGGTCAACTTGCAAACAAATATACAGCAGGTAGACAGACTAAAGCGAAAGACAAAGACACACATCTTAGGTAGATTTTAATGTTTCCTTCTTCTTATTGCAAAAAAGGGTTGTATATGTTACATTTTGTTATTTTTTCGTTTCGTTTCTATAATTCTCTGCGGCATTAGCGTTCCTTTAAAATATAGCATCATTGAGACAACCATTGATGTAAGTAGTTGAAAGATAATTTTGTTTGTGTTCTATATAATTATTTCTATATATTTGCAGATATTACATTAATTCATGTCGTCAATGTGGGAGTATGAAAATTTTTGTATTTTGTAACGTATTGTAAATTATTTTAAAAAGAATCACAAAAATATGTTTTATGATTTTCAGCAAAATAAATTAACTAAATAAAAATTTCTACAAATTTTTTTTTAATGTTTAGCAAATGTTTTTTAATTTCTAATCTACTAAGTGTTAGCAAAACTTTTGCTGAATCTACTAATTTTGTTGCTAAAAATCAGCTTGTTGATTTTCAGCAAAAAATTTTGCTGACATTAGCAATTTTTTTGCAAGCATTCTCCTGACTTAAATTTTGCTGACTCAGCAAAATTTTTTGCTGACTTTACTAACTTTTTTATTTGAGTGTATACGTCCCTGCATTTTTAAATAATAAATAAACATTTTACGTTTTTTTTTTTTTTTGATTAAAACGAATGATCTTGAACTTGAATAATCTTGCTCACATCATAATATATTAAAGTTTTATTTAATTTTGCTTTATTAAATTTCGATTGCATAGTATAATCATGTGCCTTTTCAATTTACAATAAAAGAAGCGATCTAATATTGTCGAATAAAACTTGTGAATAAATTTAAAATTGACGTTACACATCTGTAGATCTTACTGAATCATATTTGAAAGCTCCGTTTCGCTTTTATTAAATATAGATATTATTATTTATATTAGTCAAAGTTAGTAGGCCACTACTATGTAGATTGAAAACTTTATTAAATTTTTCAATAAAATATTTTTTGTTTGCATCTTTAATCTTTTCTTTAATGCGATCTATAACATCTTAAATCTCGTTTATAGAATGTTTCCAATGTGGTGATGACAGACATATGGCAGTAAAAATTAATTTTTTTTAATTATTAAATTATTTTGTTTAATGTTCGTATTTTGTAGACTTTATAATTGTTTTTTTTGTTGGTTGTTTTATTCCAGAAAAACATAAGCTCGCAATTTTTATTTTTAATCAATACTAAATTCAAGTTTTTGTATGCGATATAAAAATTAAATCCTAAGAAATTAAAATTAATACATATCTACATGTACGAAGCACATACTTTTATATGAAAAATTGTATATAAAACTATACAATTATTTCAGGTTTTTGAAAGATTAATATTGCATTGCGTATATAGATAGGACGATTAAAAAAATGTTTTTATAAAATAAAAAGTATTGCCATGTTGGAAAAATATTAATTTTAGTGCAAAATTGGACAAAAAGGAATGTTTATGGAAAAAAAGTCCAAATAAGTATAGCAAGATAAGAGAAGGTGGAGCATTTTTTTTGCAAAATAATTGAAAAAATGGCAAAAGTAGTATTTATAGTAATTAAATGTGCTAAAGTCCCAAAACTTATTTAACAAATTGTGAAAAGCAATCTGATGTAGGCATGTCCCTATCCGGATTTCATTCCTGCCTAAGGAAATCTTCTTTTGTAGCAAATACAATAAAAAAAAAACTGGCCCTACCCGATGAAAAAAGTTTCTATATACTCATATACAACTTGATATCATTATATGTATATTAGGGTGGGGCGATTAGTATGGAAAAAAATCTTAATGGGCGCTTCGAGTTTCTGATTCTTGGGATTGTACTGAACAAAAAAGTCCACTAGACCATACGTCTACGGTGAAAATCGAGCCTCCAGATTTTGACTTTACGGCAAAAAAGCCCTATTTTGAAATTAAAAATTAACCCCTTAAATATGATTGATGCATTAATCTGCTAGAGAATCTTCCAAAGAAGAGATTGATACCATAATCTTGGATAAGCTAATCCTACTTCCTGAGATATGTCCATCCCACACATTGTTACTTTCACAAAAAACTTTTTTGCTCAGTACAATTCCAAGAATCAGAAACGCGAAGTGCCCATTAAGATGTTCAAATCGCCCTACCCTAATGTATATGTATGCTTATATACGATATAAGTTCATATCTTATACTTAGTTTATGGATATTTTTTAATATGGCGTAATAAAGGGTCCGAAATCTAACGTTTTTTTTTTCAACTAGTGCTTATTTCGTGAATGATAACACTTAGCTCATGTCTGATTTGACAGATAATTAGTTTTATCCTTCCGCTGAACGAATATGGTTGTGTATACGCTTGAACAACGCTGGGAAATATTGCGACATTACTTTGAAAATCATGGTAATGTTGCAGAATGTGTGCGATAATTGCGTACGGATTTTGGAAGAAGAGAAGCACCGTCAGCTCCGTATGTTCGTTATCTTGTGATAAAAGTGAAAGAAACTGGCATCCTCACCAAAGCGTGAAAAGCCAACAGTGCGTACACCCCAGAATATTGCTGCTGTGGCAGAAAGTGTGCGTGAAGCGCCATCAACATCAATTCACCGTCGTTCTCAACAATTGAACATTTCGGAGACATCATTGAGACGAATTTTGCATAAAGACCTTGGTATGACGCCATACAAAGTCCAATTGGTTCAGGAGTTGGAGCCAACTGACCATTCAATGCGTTTTCGCTTCGCTAAGTGGGCCTGCGATCGACTTACAGAAGATGCCGATTTTGCCAAAAAAATCATCTTTTCAGATGAAGCTCATTTGATCTTGGCGGGTATGTAAACAAGCAAAATTGTCGCATTTGGGGCACAGAAAACCCGCACGCATACATTGAAAAGCCGATACACCCAAAACGAGTCACTGTTTGGTGCGGATTTTGGTCCAGAGGCATAATTGGGCCATAATGTGCTTAAAAATTTGACCGATCGTGTAGGCTACTGCATGGCCAGCCGATGCAGCCATTTAAATTAAATTATTTTCTATTATTAACCGGAAGGATTGTACTTTCAAATAAAAAAAGAAATTTGAGAAAATATTCAGTAGTTTTTTTTATAGCATTTAAAAAAAAAAAAGTTATTTGGCGGACCCTTTATATCATCATATATAATTGTATCTTATGTTATATATTAGCATATCATGTATATCTGATCATATAAAATAGATATAGATATAGATATATATATGACCATATATTCCACCATATATGATATGTAAGTGTATATGGGACAATTAATCAGAAATAATTTATCACTTTAATATATAATTATATATGGCAACACATATATTAAATATAATAAAATTTAATGAGAAAAATCTATTACTTTTTTATATTTTGTTTAGCACCGTTTATAATTAGAAAATAAATAAATGGTTTTCAAATTTAATACAAAAAAAATTAAACTATGGTTTTTTATTTTGTAATGATTATTAATATTTTTTTTTTTTAAGTACTAAAAAACAACGTTATAATTATTAGATTTTAAGCAGGGTTGGCATTCAATACCTTTTCATAATAACGGGTAGTTGGCAACCACAGTTACATCAAGACCGATATGAAAATTTTAAATCAGTGATTCCATTAAAGACATGTGTGTTCTTGTATAACCGGTCATACAGGTTTGATTTTGAAATATCTTGAACGAAAGTTAAAATAACGCTAAAATATCGAAACACCGATTTATGACGGCATTTTGTAGATATAACAAAATTTAATTTGTAAAATTTTGAAATAAACCCTTTGATATTACAAGACACCCGCCACTATTGGAATTGTAGTTTAAACATGTTCATATCAGTATTGAGATAGGCGTGACAGACGTTTTACTAACTTTTCTACTAACTAATTTTTTTAAGTGTACTAAATGTAATATAAAAAAAAATTTACATAAAAAACTAATTTATTGAAAAAAAATAAAAATAATTGCCAATTTCTTTTTAACGGTTTAAGCTACAAGGGTCATTGATAACTCATTTTAAAAGAACTTTTACTGTTTCACAAAAATAATTCACTTCTTGAAGGTAAATTGCATTTTTTCAAAAACCGTGATTCCAAAAGCTGTATTTTAAAAAAAACTAGTTTTATAAAATTTTTACACAAATGTATGGTAATTATAAAGTATTATTCTATACCGTTAAAAAAAACCATATGGGGTACACCTGCATGTTTCTGAGTTATAGGCTTTTTAGTTAAATTTTTCACATTTTTATTTATAACTCAGGATACCGTAAGAGCTCCACATAGGGATTTGGACACGGCATAGGGAAGTAATTTATAATTTGCATATATTTTTTAAAAAGAAAAATAAGAGTGTTTTGAAATACAGCTTTTTGAACCGTGGTTTTTGAAAACAATGCATTTTGCAGTGGAGAGGTAAATAATTTGTGTACACTAGTAAAACCACATTTAAAGTTGCTTTAAAATGTGGTATCAAAGACTTAAGCCGTTAAAAAGATATAGACTATTATGTACGACCATAGCTGTTAAGTAATGATTACTAATCGTAATAATTAGTAATTAGATTATTTTTGTTTGAAAGGTTAAGTAATGATTATATGTATTACGATTATTTTCAGATTCGCACGATTACTAATTGATTACGATTACAGATAATCAAAAATAATAAAAAGTAGTCAAAAAATAATTCGACTACTTTCAAAGATTACTTTTTGTTTTTAATTATTTTTTTATTTTGCGAAACTATGGCAATACTGTCACAAATACATTTTTCTACATGAAATTCTACCTGTATTTAATGTTAGTTGTTTTTTAATTTTTTGTTATTATTATTGTTGTTCATCGATTTGATAATTGCTAACCTGTTTGCATCCTTCATAATTCTGCATTCTTCTTTATTTCTTTTATATGCATTTGAAAGCAATTGCTTGTGCCTTAAAGAAATAATCGTTAAAATTGCAAAAAAATCGTCAACATTTCAAAAAATCGTCAAAATTAATAAAAATCGTCAATATTATTAAAAATTGTCAATATTAAAAAAAATTCGTCAAAACTTAAAAAATCGTCAAAATTAAAAAAAAAATCGTCAAAAATTGAAAGAAAAGTTAAATAATCTGTGCGATAACAACATTAATTATGATATTTTTATATTTTGCTTCTTTAAAATATAAATTTATATTAATATTATTACTGCATTTTCAATACCAACTCTTATGACAATGAGCTGCATACACTAAGCAGATCCCAGTAGCTGCAACAATTATCATCTGTTATTTTACAATTGGAAGCGAGGCTAAGAGAAAGGTTCCAACCATATTTCATGTTGAAGCATGAGGCAAATATTCCAATTGCAGCATCAGTACTAATCCAAAGCATCTAAATGAAATGTCTCAAGGTGTTGCAGAGATTAAGTCCAGAATTGCCGGAATTAACTGTCGAGAATATAACCAGCAGAGTTTTGGAAACACTACAGTTTTTATGCCAAAATTCTAAAACATTAAATTTTGAAACGAAAATTAATGATGTATCGAATATTCCCAATTTTTTTGATTTCACTGACGATGGTGAGCTTATGCGTACATTTATTTTGTATTTTACTTTAAAGATTTGACTTTGCAGATGATGAAATTGAAGTAAGTCCTTCTCCACAAGAACAGATTAAAGTTGACCAACGGTCCGCAATAAAACATTAGTTGGTAAAAATAAATATGATCTACTAAGAGATTCATTTATTTTTTTTATCACGCCCTTATCGTTTTCAGCTCCAGTTGAACGACTGTTTTCTTTTGCCGGGATGGTCAACAGTCCAAAGCTGCAATTATTGTCGATTTTTCTTTTGAAAAATTAGTTGTAATGAAGGCCAATTGTAAATATATGTAACTTATAAAACTTTTGTTTTTTGTGAATTGAATGTATTCTGAATGTATTTGTTTCTCTTTATTATTTTTTTCACGTATTTTTCCCTCTTTGTTGATTTTGGAAGTACTAAAATTGTTATCGATTGTATTGTTATTGAAGTGAATATACCTATATTTTGTATACAAAAACTATCTAATTTTGTTTTATTTGTTAAGAATTTTGTTTTATTTGTTACGTTGTAAATGCAAATTTTTTAAAATAAAATGTATGCATAAAATGATGTAAACTGAAAATTTTTAAAAAATAATCTAAAATAATCAAAAATAATCCTTGAAAGTAGTCAATTATTTTTTTGATTACTTTTGATTATTTTCTCGTAATCCTAATTAATCTTGATTATTTTTGGATTATTTGTAATCATCAAGAATTGTTCAAAAGAGAATTAATTATGTAATCAATACCATTCTTTTTAAAATGTAATCTAATTGATTACTAATCGTAATCCAAATTTAACAGCTCTATGTACGACTATTTCTTTAAAATTTTCGAATATTTTTCATATTTTGAACAGCGATATTTCAAGATCCGCTGGTATTAGCTATCCTACATTTGGACGAGGTTATAGTTATATGATGTACATCTTGGAGGAAAACGAGATTTTACATGTTTTCAGTCAAAATGTAAACATTTTTTCGTAAACATTCTTTATTTTAAATATCTATGTGTGATATTTTTTTTAATTTCGCCGGCATACTCAGACATTGGTCTTGATCTTTGTATCTAAGTTGGTGACACTGTTTGTACTGGTTTTACAATTAAAATTATCATAAAATAATAATAAAAAAAAAAAAAAAAAATAGAAACCACTGATAGTTTTCGTTATTGTTTTTTTTTTCTAACATTTCTATTTTAACACACTCCAAAGGTGGAGTAATCATTGTAATGATCTCGTTTTTGTTATTGCTTTTGCTTCCAAATTCTTTAAGCCCCTCACATTTAAAACTTTATCATGTTCTTATCTTCTGCGTTTTGTTGTCGATTTTTGAAATGAAAGAAAAAATATATTATGATTATTATTATTATTATTCACACCATCAGTAAAAGCTCGTCATTAACGTGCTTGTTTTATGATCTTCTTTCTGTTTCTTACTTTCCATTGTTGTGATTTCTTTTATTGTTTGTTGGATTTTTTTTTTTTTTCATTTGGAAAAAATGAAGGTATTCCAAGACCAAGTTTTGCAAAGTGCTGTTATGTTCGTACATACATATGTAAGTACCCAGTCAAAAATTGGTATAGTGGGACAAAAAATCCAGCATTGGCATTTCTATGGGGAACCGTGAACATTTGTTTTACAAATTGGCCAGATTAGATTAGATCAGAAGGCACTATACACCGCAACCAATGTAGGTCTTTTGTGCTGCCTAAAGTTACCTACAGATTCAAGATACCAATTATCATATTTGGCAAAATGTTCGCGATGTCGGTAGGAGAAATGAAGCGATCATCTAGAAACCTAAGTCTCCTATCACAAAGCCTGGGACATTCGCAGAGAACATGCTCCGAGGTCTCAGACACCATCTCACAAAACCTACACATATCCGTGTCCGATTGACCCTTCCTGTGCAGATGGTATCTGAGATAACAGTGTGCAGTTAAGTACGACGCCAGGGTCCTCAAACCCCCCCCCCCCCACTTTCATGCGACAAGAGTCGCCTCGACCCCCTACTGGAAAAAGAGACCAATCTCTTAGCCTGGCGCTGACCAGGAGAGTTTTCCCAGTAACCAGAGAATTCAGACTCTCTCCATGCCCTGAGCCTTTCTCTAACATACCCCGCAGGTATTCCACAGAATGGTTCAGGGCCTTCGGGCCCCGCGGTTGGCAAAACAATCTGCCCTCTCGTTGCCCTCATGCCCCTCATGACCAGGAATCCACCCCAAGGTTAGAGAGTTACCCCTACCGAGCCTATTTAGAGTCTGAATGCATTCCATGACCAACCCAGACGACACCTTATAAGCCATTAAGGCCCTCAGTGCAGCCTGACTGTCAGAAAGAATGTAGATGCGAGATCTGAGCGTTCTCCTTCGCAGGTATTCCCCTGCACAGACACAGATGGCCCAAATCTCCGCCTGAAAAATGGATGGATATTTTCCCATAGGTAAAGCACGACTGCTTAGAACAAATTGGCCAACGAGAAATCTTATTTGTTTTATCCAAATTTGGCTTTCATCGAGTGGTCAAAAGTCAAATGGCATTTCTCAAAGTCTAAAAAAAATTTTAGCTAAGGGCTAAAAAATCTACTTAAGTCAAGTTAAAAAAGAAACAAGACTACAGAGGTTTTATGTGAGAACGAGATACATTTTTCGATCAATTTTAGATAGTAATTTTACCTTCTTTGGAAAATTTAACTTTTGGTGCAAAATTTATTGAATTTTCATACGAACTAACCGTTTTGGTGAAAGTGAATGTAAAAAACATCTGTTAATACAAACACGATTAAAACGAATGCTATGCTAAGACGAACTGTTTCGGACAGTCCACAGTGGGGTGTATCAGAAATGTGTGTTACAGCAGAAAAATTTCACAATTTCCAAAAAACTAAAAAAATTCTTAAACTGGGATTTTTACTTTTTTTTGCTGTCTTTTCCACATTGGAAGCGATGTTAAAAAGTCTGATGATATTTGGACTAAATTGGATGACCTTCACTTGTTTTTCATCAAAGAAAAAGTTGGTTAAAGTTGAAATTTGAGTAAAAAATTGTCAAATTCGGAGGGGTCTAGGGGGAGAACAATAACATACTGGGGAATATAATTTCCATTAAACGCAACTATATTAAGTAGTCTTTCAGCAAAATATAAATACTATGTGTGTTCCTGAAAAAACTTTTAATCTGAAATCAAGAGTCTTGCTACCTTTTTGACCAAAAAATTACAAAAATAAAATTTTTTATAATTTAAAACTTTGGAGGCATTTTATTTTAATCGTGAACAAGTTTATATTGATGTTTCTTTTGTTTAATTGAATAACTCATTGTTAATATCACCAATTCAAAGTAACCGAACTTAATTTGCCTTTTCCATTGCCAACAAACCGGACCAGTTTATTTCAAAAATGCAAATTTTTTATTTTCAAATGTGGATAACTTTTGCACTTTAAGAGATAACCCACATGAGTAAGCGTATTTATTATTGAAAATTATAAGCAGGTTACAAAAATGTTTCATTTTTGAAAATCGGTTAGTAAATATAAATTTGACAACTAAAAAAAATTTTAATACCCGAAGTGTTCTACTTTGGAGTCTTATTGATCAACGCCTGATGGAAATAGTGGGCCCTTCTTTGAAACTTAAGCTTGAAATTACTTTGGTTATGGCTGTGGGAAATTTCATGGTTATCCGATCAGCGAGTAAGAAATGGCTGAATTATTTCCAAAATATTTGTAATATACCCCACTGTGCAGTCCCACAAATAAAAATTCATATAATATTCCATTTTTATTCCTACGAAATTCTCAAAATTTTGCAATTTTCTGAATTTTTTTTGAATTTGACTAAATTTTGAACCGAACACCCAGAGATTTTTTCTCAAATGTAACGGTAAATATATATTTATGAAATCAAATAAAAGAATTTTACAATTTTTTAAAAACTTTATAAAAAATTAAAATTTTAATCCCGGGATACGGGATTTACTAAATCCCGAAAATCCCCGTATTCGGGATTTCCCGTTTGGCATCCCTAGAGTTCATGTGGGCCTTTTGAGTTGTTTTAAAAATTCTTATATACATTTTTTTAATTAGTTGCCACAAGATAATTATCTGTAGCCGAAAAATGGCCAAATTGTAAATTATAAGGTAGATTCACAATACTGGAGTACTATAAATAAATTTATTTCTTTTTTCCTGAATAACCCAATTTGTAGCATCTACATTAAAATTTAACTTTTTTTTTAACCCCTTCGTTACTAGTATACCACACATGTACACTATGTGGGTCGTTTCAGAAAACAAATGTTAGTGCCCCTGAAAATAAACTTTGGCATTTTCTAAGAATATTCCCGAAATATTTCGTGTTTTGCGATAACCGTTAGTGAGCAGCACCATTTTTAAAAAGGTATACTTTTTAGTTTTTTTCAAGATATTTTTTTTTGTTCCAAGAAACTGTATACAAAAGGGTTATTAAAATAAAAAATAAATACAAATATACTCTTTTTTTTCAAAATGGTCCAACTCACTAACGCACTGCGGTTGCTGTCATAGGCCAAAAATAAAAACAATCAAAGTCAAAAGTTTGTCATCAAATGTGTCATCACTATCTCCTTTAAGAAGAAGATTTTAAAAGGTAAAGCTTTTTCTATTGCAATCGTGCTCTTTAAGAAAAGTTTCGAAAGAGAGATCGTGTTATTAGTTGGTTCTATCAGCGTAAGCAGGCTGAAAATAAGGTGCAACTTAAAAAAAATTTAAAAATATAAAACTGTTCTGTACTGAAATAAATTAAAATGAGTATTAAAGTGCAAGGGTATTAGCATTATTTTAAAATGATTTTAAAGTCTTTACGTTGTGTGTATTTCTTATAAAATTAATATATTACCAATGTCTTTTTGAGTGTTTACTAGTCCATATACATATTTCAATTCCTGATTGGGATATTTTTCTTGATATTAGTCAACATTTAAAGATTCTAAGCTAAGGGTTCAATTAACTTGCCGTTCCGTGCCGAATCAGCTGTTTTGGTTTATGGATAAAGCACCTCGCATAAACCATGAACGAAACAGCTGATTCGTCACGTCACTGAACGGCAAGACTAATGGAGCCTTAATTAATACCAGCTGCCACCAAGTGCCACTTTTTGTGTTATCTTCCAGAGAGGTCTCATTGTTTTTCCGACAATTTTCAGTTGTGCAACTATGAATTTTTGTGCGGTGTTGTTGTTATGTTTTGTGTAATGGAATCGTGTATGGATGCATGTGGGCTTATATACAGCATGTGTAGTCATTAGGGCGGGTCGATTTAAAAATCGCTCAACGTTCAAGGAAAATCGTATTATAGGGATCAAAATAAGAAACTTTGCCGAAGAAACCATACCTCTAAAACGAATTCTGATGTCCCGACTTTTGACCCAAAGGGTTAAATTTTGAAAAAGCCTACTTTGATATTTCAGAAAGTAGGAGGAATCTCTCCAAGATTATTGGAGCTACTTCTTCTCCGGGAGACGCGCTAGCAGATTAATGCATAAATCATCATTCTAGGTGACCGTTAAGGGGTTGAAATTTAAGTTGAAAGAGGGCCTTTTTAGCCGTGTTCTTATAGCAAAATGTACAAATCTCGGGATAGAGATATATCAGAAAGTAGGAGGAGTCTTTCCAAGATTAGGGTCTCTATTTCTTCTCCGGAAGACGCTCTAGAAGATGAATGTATAAATTATATTCGATTGGATTGGATTTGATTGGGGCACTCCAAATGGGTCAAAGTGGAATTTTTCAAAATTTGACCCTTTGGGTCAAAAGTCGGGACATCAGAATTCGTTTTAGAGGTATGGTTCCTTCGGCAAAGTTTCTTATTTTGATCCCTAGAATACGATTTTCCTTGAACGTTGAGCGATTTTTTTGCCTCCATACAAATCGACCCGGCCTAGTAGTCATGTATGGATCCATATACAGTAAAACTCGTTTAAGACGATTCATCGGTTATTAGGAACTAATTTGAAAGTCCCTACGTTTTAGTAACAATTTCAATGTAAAAAACATCTGTTTATACGAACTGTTCCGGGCAGTCCGACAAACAAAATTTTATACAATTTTCCATTTTGGAAACGAACTCCTCAAAATTTTGAAAAATTTCCTAAACTTTCTGTGAATTAGTTCAAATAAGATAGAAAATCAAAAAAACAAATTTCTGTGAATTTTAAACCGAATGCATAGAATTGTTTTTTGAAATGTCTTCAGAAATATATGTTTACGAAATCAAATGAATGAATTTCAAGGTTTTATAAAAATTTTTGATATTTTGTGGACAGTAAAAATATTGCTAATATACTTTACCCCGTTTAATATGAACCTCGCCTAAAACGAATTAATTTTGTTAGTACTTTGGAGTTTTTCGTAACCGGGTTTTATTGTACATCGATTTTTAACAGAGAATTATAACAATATTATGAACGGTTAATTTTCTTCTTTTTTTAAAATAAATCTTATAAAAAAAACTTGCTGTGAATTCAAAACAAATTTTTTTTTTAAATTTGTTGCTTAAATGTTATAAACTTTAAAAAACTGAAATTGTAAAAACAATTGAATAAATTCCAGATCGATTGCTCATAGACGATTTTTATAAGACATGTATTTTATATACCTAACAAAAAGCATCAGAAGTGTATTTATCTTTAATTTGAGATACATTTCGTTTTAGAGCAGAACTATCAAAAAATTTCGATGATTTTGACGATTTATTCAGAACATAAAAGGAACGATTTTTAAAAATCGGGTAGTAGGAATCGAGTCAAGTCTGTATTTTTCAAATTTAATTTTTCAAATCCGTTAAAATCTCCGCTGTGCATTGGGTGATAGGGATTTGTGTACGGAGGTATTAACCACGCCCATTTTATCATTAAATAGTTCTAACATTGTTATAAAGCCGTGACCAAAGTTTAACGTTTATATCTCTACTGGAAGTTTTTTTGGCCACCAACTCCATACAAGTCAGACCAGTGTGTAACGGATTGTTGCAAAAAATTTAATATTTTGGGAATTCTCATAAAAAATGTCAAAGTTAATTTTTAGGGGGACATTAAAAAATTGTTGTGCTTCGATGCACTTTAATGTACACATGTATACCATAAATTGTAACATTCCTAAAAGTTGCAATTTTAACGTTCTTTGGTTTCCAAATGTAACATTGCGCTTCATTAACTATTCTCTTTGTTAGTTTATGGATTTGCTCAGTTTATGGAAAAAGGCGAATGTCCAACCGCATTAATAGAACATGAATTAAACGCCGCACGGAAAGGGTTAAGTTTTGATTTGGAAAATCTATTTTTAGTACACCTATTTTTGATTTTGCCAACATTTTGTCAACGATGCTTTTTAACAGCCGGCTCTTTTGTCAAATGATATAATTTTATTGTGAAACTATTTGGTGTATTTTTCTGACTGGGTAGTTGCATCTCCTTTGTAGTTTATTTCATTCAGTTGTCTGTATTTTGCCATAATAATCATGCCATTGATATGGGTATTTTACATACTTTATAAATGTAGAATTTTTCTGAATATTTAACCGTTGTGTTCCACTTTTTCGTATTGTTGTAGATAGTGGGGTCAGGGAAGATACAAATATTATTGATTTCAAGTGTAGAGCAGTTTATTATGAAAAAATCTAGTCGATTGTAGGCCTATTGCGAATTTTCGATTTAAAAAATAAATTAAAATTTGCTCGGACAAAAAGTGTTTTTATAATAAAAAAGTGTAAGAAAGTTATGCAAGTTGGGTTAAAAGTTTCGATTTCTTTTTTAAATATAGTATTTGTTTGTTTGGTCAGAGAATACTATTAATTAGTGTCCGACCGAAGACTAAGGAAAATATCGAAAAATTTTGATATTGAAAACATATTTGTTGAGCCGTTTTAATTTGATTTCGAGTAAACAATTTAAGGAAACAACCGAACTTTAGCTGGAACGTTAAATAATCGACCGGCGAAGTTTTTCCGATATGGCTGCCGATTGTAGAATTAAGTGCTTCTAATAAGCCCAATAAGCATTTTCTGGCCGAAGTCTTCGCTCAATAAAGACATTTCGTCTTGTATAACCGGATTATTACGCTATTTAGCGACTTGATTTTGATATATCTTGAACTACATTTAAAATACGGCTAACATACCGAAACGTCGATTTATAACTGTAATTTGCAGAAATAACGAAATGAAATGGTTAATTTTTTGATATAACCTATGTAAGGGTTATGGTACCGTGAAATAACTCCCAAATGAAATAACTCCCAAAAATTTTCCATATAAATTGGGATTTATTTCACTATGAAATAACTCCCAATGCGTAAGGACTTATTTAACAATTTTCTGTTAGAAATTATTTCGTTATGAAATAACTCCCAAATGAAATAATTCCTAACCAGGTTTTGTTGGGAGTTATTTCACTCCTTTTTGGCATTGGGAATTATTTCACTTTTGTTGGGACTTATTTCATTTTCATTTTTAAATGTGATTTTATCGTTGGGAGTTATTTCATTTTTGTTGCGATTTATTTCATTTCCACTAAAATTACATTTTGGTAAATTTTATGCATTTGTAACGGTTCTTAAAATTGTCGTAAAGTACATAATAGCAATACAATGAGTTATTTTACCAAAAGGAATGCAGTTCTTGCTAGAATTTTGGTAAGTAAAGATCGGTATTAAAGTGATTAAAAATAATGGCAAATCTTAAATTTGAAATAATGAGTGGTAAAAGAAGATGTTTTAAGCAATTCATTTTGGTGTATATTAAATATTATGAAAAGTTAAGACATCTCAGAAGGAGGAGGGGTCTGGAAAGGGTGGCATGACATAACGTCCAATGACATTATGTCCATGGACGTTATGTCACTCGAAAAGTGTCATAATGTCCATGGACGTTATGACACTCTGCAATGTGTCATGACATTATGTTCACAAATGGAATGACATAAAGTCCATGGACATTATGCCACTTTTTGGGTGACATAAGGTCCATGGACATTATACTCCAGTGTGGAAACAGATCAGTAATTTTGAAGTTTCTTTTATGTCGCACGCAGAAAAAACTTTATTTCGCGAAACCGCCTGCCGCGTTCTACGGAGGAAAAAAACCCCTAAGAGCGGCCGAAGGCCGCCACCCAGAAGAACTTGTTTTTCAAATCAGATGTCGAATCCGTTGAAATCATATATTTTTAAGACATCAAGTAATTTGTAAAAACTAGTTTTTCTGTGTGGTGGCCTTCGGCCGCTCTTAGGGGTTTTTTCCTCCGTAGAACGCGGCAGGCGGCTTCGCGAAATAAAGTTTTTTCTGCGTGCGATTATACGATTTATAAATTTGGTTTTATTTTGTTATATACTACTAAAGAATATTTAAAAAAATTGTATTGATATACTAAATATTATTAATCTTTTTATTTTAAAAAGTCTGGACGCTACGCCACATTTGAAAGTGACATAATATCCAAAAAAATAATGTCGTAATGTCCATGGACATTACGACATTTTCCAAATTGTCATAAAGTCCATGGACATTATGACACTTTTCGAGTGACATAACGTCCATGGACATTATGTTATTGGACGTTATGACATGCCACCTCTCCAAAGCGGTGCGTACGATTCGCGTCCTGCGGCGCGGCCGCGTTTCGCGTAATGAAGCATTTTTGAAAACCCATTCGTAGTATAATCTTTTTAAAATCGGAAAAATTGTTCTTTTAAATATATCATCACAAGGGCAAGGAATTTTATGCAAATGCATGTTTGTAGTCAGTAGCCCAACATCGATTTTGAGCAAATACTTTTCTGAATCAACGAATATGTAACAAAATGGCATCGATTTGTTGTTGCATATTTTGTTATAAGTGCATATTTTGTTTTATCAAAATTTTCTAAAAAAAAAAGGATTTTAGACTTTTCTTTGTCATTTCGAAAGGTGATTTACAAACTTTATGAAAGATTTTACCATTTTCGGTTTAAAGCACATATTTTAATAGTGAAAATAAATATGTATTTGATAATTTTTTTAACATAATTTTTCTAATAAAATTATAATATATTCGTATAATATACATATGCGTGTCATAGTTTTGCCAGCCCTGAACTATGTGATATTGAAAGCCAATGAAATTTGAATCACTATTTGAATCGTGGATTTAAAATTTTCATAATGGCATTGATGTGGGCGTGGTAGGCAACTACTTTTACAATGAAAAGATAGTGTTTGCCAACCATGGGTAAAATTCATTTAATAACATATCGTTCATTTACTACAAGACCGTCATAAGTAAAAAATGCTATTTTTAAATTAATGATGCAGATTTATTAGTTATATCATGCTTTATATTGTGTAAAAATTTCATATTAATATCATGTATACTTTTCGAGATAGAGGATAATATATTTTATTTGTTCTTTAAAGTGGGTGCAAAGAGTATATACTTCATAGAGAAACTGTGCTACTCACGGGTCTCTCGATAATTAGCGAATTTGCACACAACTCTCACTAAGGTCAAAATACATTAAAACCAACTATTTAAAAAAAACGTTACCAAATAAATAGAGAAAGGATCGAGCGAGGCAGATATGAATTGAAAACTTTAAATTAGTTTGCTGCAAAATCGTATTTTTTGAGTTATGTCAGTCTTGCAGTAAATGAGCGATATATTTATGTAGAATTCGAATCAATAAAAAATCATAAGATTTAAAGCATCCGTTCCTTAACGTTTTTATTGACTTTGAAGAACTTTTCTAGGTGATTTAACATGGTTTTAGTCAAAACGAGTTTTAAGGCCTAGTTTTTAGAATGTCGAGTGCTGCTTTTGATGTATTAACTTTTTTGTTTTCTTTTGATTAAAACTAAAATTCAAAATGAGAAAAAGTTGTTACAAATGATTTTTGTTAATAAACTTGGTAATGGCTAATAAAATTCGTAAACCAAGTTTAACTGAGCTTTTTAACCTAAATAACTTGTTTGATTCGTTTAAAAATTTGACACAGTTCAGAATTTTTGATACTATTAAACTTTATACGATATTGTAAAGAGTTATTAACCTGTTATTACGATCGTATAAAAAGCTCTTAGTTTGGCATTATTTATTATGATTTTAAAGACTATGTTGAATTGTAACCCCTCCGAAAATATTCTTCTCTATTCCAATGAATATTCCGGAGCGAATTATGATAAAAGTCATACGATAACGTACAATAATTGTCTTTAGTCTGTTGTGGGATTTCTTCGGTAGGAAGTTTTTGAGAAGTTTTTAAAAATTTTTTAATGTATAACGATTTTATTATTTATTTAAAGTTTGATTAATTAAAAACATTATAAAACTATAAATTGCATTATTTAAAATATATTTTTTACTTTACTTTTAGTACGATCCGCCCGAAATTTACTATGTAAGGGCAAAAACAATACCAACAATTGTTTTGTGACAATTGTCTTAGGCAAGGAAAAATATCAAACATCCGTACTGGAAAAGTCTGGATCTAATGTAACATGGAATGAAGGATGTGAACTGTAAGTTTGACTCGCATTTAAAATGTTTCCCTTATTGTACTTAATTTTTATTTTAATTTTTAGTCAAATTCCTGATCAAGGCAATCGAGCTGAGCTTGTGCTAACGTGTTTGCATCGCAACAATTTAGGTATTGATGAATTTCTGGGTCAGGTGACATTGCCCCTTAATGAAATGGATGCATATGATCGTTCTCGAGTTAAATGGTACAAACTCGAAAGTAAACCAGGCAAAGAGAAAAAGAACAAAGAACGTGGCGAATTAGAGGTGTTAATATCATTTACAGTCAAATCGGGATCACAGTCCGATTTAAGTAAGAAAGAAAAACACAGGTCTTCCATTGGGCAATTAGCTTCATCAGTAGGTGGTAGTTTAATGTCACTCGGTACAAAAGAACGTAAGGGTATTAAGAAAATTGCCAAAAAGTTTGGTTCCAAACTGCATATCAGCGGCAGTGGTAAAAAGAAGAATAAAGATGATGATGATATGTCCTACACGGGTTCCTTTGCCAGCATAGGTACACCAAATCGTAATCGTGTGCCAGATAGTGATGATGAAGATGAATTTCAATTTGATAAATTATCACAAAAGAGTTCAGTTAGTTCACTAAGTATTCGTGATAATTTACAGCCTCCCACATCAAATTTTCCACCAAAAAATCCCTCTCCTTTGCTAAGCGGTTCAATCGGCAAGGGACAAATAGGTAAGGATCATCATCTTAGATATGATGGATCAGACAACCTCAGTGTGGATCCGGAATTGGAAGAAATTGAAAATAAATTTAGTATAGCACGAACATTACCACCACCTTCAAAACCTCCACGCACACCTCAAATGGATGGAGGAGAAATCAAAACGAATGGAAACGATAAACATAATACAGAATTGGATGAATGGGAATCAAAATTGTATGGACGTAGTGCCGAAACTGGTACTACAGATTCTTTAAAAAGAAGATCTTGGGAACCTGTGGCAGTGCCATTAACAAATGATGCATTTTCGGATGCAATAGAAAAGGATTTACCTAAGCCGGAACCAGAGGAAATAAGTAAATCATTGCTACCCACTCTAAGAGAATCACAAACTCCAGAAACTTTTACTGATTCCTCAACAAGTGAGGCGGAAGAGGAAGAAGTGCCTGAAAAGCCAAAACAAGTTGTACCTCCTCTTCGAAAATTAAGCGATGAAAAACCTAAGAATAATTCTCCTATAAAACCAAATGATCTCAATTTTGTTGCTTCCGCTAACAACATAAATAACCAAACAAAAGATGTTTTGATATCACCAGATGTTGAGAAAAATGAATTTGCTAAATTTAATGCTTCGTTTGCTAAATTTGAACAAAAACATAGTGCTAAATACTTCGATATCGAAGAAGAAACTAATAATTTTCTTAAACAAGAATCTCAATTATCTGGTACACCACAGCCGCTACCAAAACCTAGAGCAAGAACAACACCAAACGTAGAAAATCCAGAAAATTTACTGGCTTTGGAAGAAGAAAAACGTCTGAGGGTGGCCGAAGATGCTAGACTGGAGGCTGAATTACAGGCCAATGAAAAGCGCCTACAAGAAGAGGAAGAAGCTTTACAATACGAATTATTTGAGCGGGAGGAGGAAAAACGACGTGAAGCTAAACGTCGTGAAGAAGATTTTAGAATTTTAAATTTCTCAAAACGTCTGGTATCTCAAGAAGATAAGCCTGAGGAGAAACAAGAAGAGACGCCAGTTGAACTACCCATTATAAATAATAAAGAGCAAATAGAAGAGAAGCAAGCTGAGAGGGTAGAAGAAATTAAGGAGATCAAAGAACGTCACTTGAATTTTAAAAGAGGTGAGCGTGTGAGAATAATACAAACGTGTTAAGGCAACATAATTAAACAGCGTTTTAAGATATGTTTTAATGTTGTGTTTGAGGAAAACGCTGAGCATTTGTTTCAAACTCCCCCCATAACAAAAAAAAACTCCCCAATTGGTTTTTCCTAAATCCCACTGAAGATGTTGTCTATCCAAATGATACTGTTTTATTTTATTAGTTAAAAATTTTATATATAACGTTATTGCATTTGTATTTTGTCCTATACAGTAGAAATTATATAACAGAAGAGCTTCAGAGAATTTATATGAGGAATTTCAAAAATTTTCGACACTTTGAGGAAAAATGTTTTCAAAACAAGTGTTTTGTTTGACATGAATAACCTTTTTTGTATAAGTTAGTCGATGCTTAAGTATGCTAAATCCAGTTGCGTTAAACAAAATTATGGCGGTTTTAAAAATATATATCGGTCATTACATGATACATCAACCAAAATCTAACCTTCGGCTTTGTGATTTCAATTATATTTTTCACACAAAAACTCTTCGGAGCCACTTAAATATTGTCGTTTTTATTTTCTCGAAATTCGAAAGAACCATTCCAGTAAAAAACGGTGCTTACCTTGAAGTAGGTTTGTAAGGGAGTAAGCCAAAAAAAAAATCCCTTACTACTCTGCTTACAGATGCCATGATTTTTTATGTCGAATTCCCACTTGGAAGCATTACTTTTGGTAAAAATAAGCGCGGTTTTTAGCGCTTATAAAAAGCTGTGATTTTATGACTTTCAGTAAAATCATATTGTCTACATTATTACGATTAAAAGTAATAATATGAATACTATATAGTTTGTTTTACTAAAATTCTACAGATATTAATTTGTTGTTAAAATTTTAGACATATTAATATAATAATTTAATATTTTTTCCGCACCACGTGTTAGCTCTTCAGAAACAGTTAAATGACTAATTATATTTTATAACATACGCGAAAACACCAAACACAATCGGAAATATCTCGGGAAAACTGAAGCAGATCGTTTATAATCCACGATATGAAACTTTCTACATTACAACCTTCATCCTTGTAAGTGATTAGGATAAGCTGCTTACAACCTGCATCCTTGTAAGGAAAAACGGTAACCTCAAAAAATTTTTTTGTTGTTTATTTTTATACAAAAAACATTTGGTTATTTTGCTGCTTCTCATAGCGCATTTGTTTTCTCCTGCTTCTAAAAACACTAAAATTTTTTTCTGTGATGGTTTTATTTGGGATTTTCGTTTTTAAAAATAAAAAATATCCAAAAAGTGTTCAAGTTTCAACATTCGTAGTTTCTTTAATATATATCGAATCATTACTTTTATATTGTGGAATGAGTCTTTTTTCAGCGTCAAAAAGAAATGCATTTTTTCTGCAATTTATTTTTAAAATGCATTTTTCTAAATATTGCATATTTGCAAAATATGTAATTTTTACCATAAAGATACACTTTCACTATTTTTGGTCCCGGGGTTTAACTGTTTTTAATGATTTTTTTTTGAAAAAAAGCTTATAGCATTTTTACATAGAAAAATTAACAATTTTTTATTTTATTTTTTAGATTTTTCAAGATTAAATTTAAGGGGTTAACTAGCTTTAGATCTTCTTTTTATTTTTTGTTTGTTTCATATTTCAATAGTTTGAACTTTTTTCTATAGGCTATGAAATTTTGGAGAAATAATCGCAGAAACAAAAAGGTACAGCTTGTTAAACAAACTCTTTGCTCTATATTTGACATTAGAAATATTTACTTTAAATATTGAAAATCGGGTGCCACTGTGCATCTTAAACGGGTGGATCGATTTCAATCAGTTTTTTGTGTGTAAAAAAAAAATTTATTTTTTTTCTCAGGGCGGTTTCGCCTTTAAAAAAAGGGTCTATACCATAATAATTCATTAATAATAGATAAACCCCGGGACCCAAAAAATCGAAAGTGTTGTTTTTTAGTAAAAATCACATATTTTGCAAATATGCGTCTTTTTTCAAATCGAGAGTGGCCAAATTTGGGAAAAAGTTTATTTAATTGTAATGAAATTATTTTCATTACCACTTGTTTAATTAATGATAATGAATTTCATTGATTTGATTTCATTGACTAATGGTAATGATTTAAAATTTCATTACCATTAGTAATAAATTAATTAAAGGAAGAAAATTGCAATTGACTGAATGAAAATATCCTAGGTTTGGGAAATATTTCGAAAGATTAATTTTTTATGAAAAACAATTTTTTTTACCCAAAAAAGTACGTGAAAATAAAAATTTAATCACTCAGATAATGGATTGGAACATTGGTCCAAAATGGAACGATATGGAATGAAACGGGGAACGATTGGAATTGGAGCACTGTACACAATTGTGTTGTCGTACGTGAAAATAAAAATGTAATCACTCAGATAACAGAATGGAACATTGGTCCAAAATAGAACGATATGGAATCAAACGGGGAATGATTGGAATCGGAACACTGTACACATTTGTGTTGTCGGTACAGGGTGTTTTGTTAGGGTTTGCAAAAATGTTGTCTATTTTGCGATATCATGCTTAGTTTTCGAGATACAAGCCATTTTATAAAATGCCGATATTTTAAAATGTCCAGTATCTCCAAAACTAAGCGAGATAGACCAAAACGGACAAAATTTTTGCTCCACAGGAGTATTAATATACCCTTATAACAGGCTAGGTCCGAGAGAGATCCCGAGAGAAACATTTCTGTTACAATACTGGTCAGTTGCATTAATTTAAACACATCTGCCAATAAAAAATTGTTTACAATGTCTTGCAATTATCTGACAATGGCAACGTAAGGTGTTCACACGAATGTCAGATGTCTGACAATATTATTGTCTTACAATGTACAGACAATGCTTTTTCTGACAATGTTGCAAGACAAAAGTTGTAAGTTCACACTGTTAGACATTTTCTGAACATTTTTCTGACAATATTGTAAGATCTGACAACCGTCTGTACATAGCTTTACACACTTTCTGCACGGATTTTTCGAAATTAGATAAACTAAAAAACGCCAACCTTTAAGTGACTCCAAAGAGTCTCTGAATGCAAAATTTAATTGAAATCAAAAATCCAGGGTCAAAAAATAACCTTTTTGGCCAGTCTTCGGTGGAATGTCCGATATAAATAATTAAAAATATTTAAATTACTGTTTCTGTTTGGATTTAATTAAATTTACAACAATTTATAGATCTAATTGTATTTAGCATGTTTTAAAATATATATATATTACACAACCAAAGAATATTAAAATACACTAAACAAAAATTGTCGTATATTAGAACTTAAAATAAAAACGGCAACTGTTTTGGAAAACACGCATTTTTTTTTTTTGCCGATTTTATGATATTTAATTGGATTTATTATAACTTATTTGCAGGAATTTAATTTTTTTTTTTTTTAAATTCGGAAAATTAAACACTTTATATAAGGAATGCTTTTTGAGTTTATAAAAATTTTATTTGCTGCATAAAATTTAAAGTCCTTACAATTTTTTGATGCCTCTTCATCTTTAGTGTTAAGCTCATTAAAAATCTCTTTTTTGATGTACGTTTTAGCGGAATTGGTATAGCGATTTAGTTGCCACAAAGCGAAATGTGTTTGGAAAAACTGCCGCTGTACCCGAAATTAAATTTGTTTACACTTTATCAATTTAGTACGTCGTGAAGATTCACTATTGATATCTAACTATGTTAAGTTTTCTTCGATCTTCTTTTATTTTATTCTTTTTAGTTTAAACAAGCTAAAGATCATTTATTAATTAATTATTTATTTATTTCCAATATTTCGTCTCCACATTGGGTGACTTCTTCAGGGAACAAATATTACAATAATAATATTTGTTTCCTGAAGAAGTCACCCAATGTGGAGACGAAATATTGGAAATAAATAATTAATAAATAAATGATCTTAAGCTCGTTTAAACTAAAAAGAATAAAAAGGATATCTAACTATGTTTTCAAGTCAGGTTTTGCATTAAAAAATGCTGTTTACTAAGAAACTCAATTCGTTAGCACATTTCAAATATAACCAATTTTAAATGTTAGACGCTGTATCACAAACTGTAAAAATTATACCGTTTTTTAAATACTGTTCACAAAATTCAAAAAATTGCGAAAGTTTATAAACCACAATACAACTTTTCACCAAGCAGCGGTATAGAAATTACGTATATAGTGAGTCTAGTGACTCCATTTTGTATTTGTTTGGATTTGAAAAGTTTTTAACTTAAGCAAAAAAAAAAATTAAAATAATGAAAAAAATATTGTAAGTTTAATTTTTTAATTTTTCTACTCATTTGACCATCAATTCTACAGGTGAAGACTTGTCTACACAAAACTTTGCATTTCATAGTTTTTATTAACCCTGTTCATCGTTTCTCTAAATTCATAAATCCTTGAGAAATACGAGGCATCTAAATTCAATTTTAACAGGTGTCGAAAATTTTTGAATAAGCCTATTTATTTTTTTTAATGAATTTAAAACTTGTATGACTTCAAAAACAGTAAATTTATTTGAAAAACTTTCAAATTGAGTCAAAATTTAAGTAATTAATTAATTTTAACATTTTCAAATCCAACTTGTAGAATTAGAGTAATTTAAAAAATTAGTTTTAGAAAATCATTCTTTGTTTTTTCAAAACTAAATTAAAAAGTTTTAAAAATAAATTCTTTTGAAGCTCTATTAATTACTTAACCACTTTGAATGCTATTGTCGGTATTATATTTTTGGACATGCACCACAAACACAAACATTCATAACACTCATACGCATGTTTATTTGCTTATTTAAAAAGGTATTTTTAAAAGAAAATTTAAAAAAAAATATTAACAATTTTATTTTTACGTTTATAAATAGAAAAACAATCTATAAGTACAGCCTCAACACCTAGTCCAAAACAAAATGAACGTATTATAATTGGTCATGAAAAATCAACTTCACAGGCCGAAAGACGTGCTGAAATATCAGCAGCTTTAGCTAAAAAATATGAAGGCAAATCAAGAGAGGTATGATACAATTTGTCCAAAACTTGTTCAAGGCCAAAGAAAACTAATTTTGACAAGTAAAAATGGACGAAAACCATTAGTTTTGGACTTAATATGAATGTAGCATAATTCCTAAAATTTTAATAAATTTTCTCTTTCCTTTAAGGAACTTATGCTTATTGCTAATGGCATGGAAAATGAAGCCTTAATACAGAGGCAACGTGTTAAAGAACTAGAAGATTATTTAGACAATTTATTGTTAAGAGTTATGGAAACACATCCAAAAATTTTACAAAATCCATACTCACGCACCACTTCTGCTAAAAGGTAAGTCAATTGTAATTGCACATTAAGACTACATTTCATTTCTAGTTAATTATTTTATACTCGTACTAAAAATCTTATCTTTACTGCTTGTTGCTAGTTCCAAAATGTCCCTCTTTAGATGTTATTTCAGTTTCAACTAATATTGAAAATTTTTACAAGACAAAATTTTAAATTATAAATTTGTTAAAAATATTTAAATTTAACTTTGCAAGACCTAAACTATTTTTATTCGTCATTCAATTAAGAAAAATATTCCAGATCAGAGAAATTTTCTGCGATATGTGAAAATAAGCCTGTTTTTTTACTTTTCCAATAAAGTCCAGTAAAAAATGCTCACAAGGAAACTACACAATGAGTAATACAATCAAATTGTATCAAATTCGATACAATCGTATCGAATTTGATGCAATTAGATACAAATTTGTACAATTTGATGTATATTAGATATAATTTCATCCGAATTGTGTCCCCATACAAATTGTTGGGTATTATATATAATTGTATAGAATTATATATAATTCAATATTATTGGATAAGAGTTGATAAAAAAAAGTTCCTACTTTTTATCAACAATTGTATCAAATTATATATAACTTTATAAATGTTTGTGTGACATTGTTTGACATTTTAAAGAGAAAAGTTTTATGATAAACCAGATTTTTCTAATTTTTTTTACATGAAAAACACAGATTAACTTCGAATCGTTAACTGCGGATATTATATAAATTATATCTAAAATCACTTAGAAAATAATGTTGATATGGCAACACATATAATTGAATGTGGCTTTATAATGGACCATATATACTCACATCTGAGACTTAAAAATATTCAAAGCATAGAAATGTGTAAGACCGACATTTCTATATAACTTTGTATAGAACAATATACAGTAGAAACTGGATTCTTGCACGTAATGAAAACCGGGCTCGGTGCAAGTTTCGAGGTTGTCGCAAGTACCGAGTATTAATTTCCCATACAAAATAAAATCCACATACATCTGTTTAGAATCTAAGTTTAATATTTCAATTCAAAACACTTAAGTTCAACGCATTCGTATAACAGTAGATACATATTCTATGTGGAATTAAAGAAATTTAAATTTTTTTTTGTTTTGTACAAAATCGCTTGTTCAGTACTACACTGCTTCTTAGTCTCTGGAGCATCATAATATCGTCTAATGAAGCATTGTTTTGCTCCGCCCATTCTAAGCAAATATTGAACGCTGCTATAGACTCCTCCGATGTAACTTGCTTCGTATTGAGTACAACGTCACCGGTTTCTTCACCATCAGTAAGGTCATCATCGGTACATTTTCTTTTTGTGCGGTGAGCGCCAAATTAGGTTCAACAATCCATTGCTCAATTTTAAGCGTCTTTCTTCTCCCAGGGCCGGATTCAGAATGCGCCACAAATTTCATTTCTCTTAACACGTTAAACAAACACGAGTTATTTGTTGATCTATGCACATGAAAACTTTTGGCTAAGGAATTGGTGAAAAATCCAGCACTTAATTTCTTTAAAATCTAAGCTTTGTCTTTAATTGTCAGCAACGTGAATTTTTTCTTTGCCATTATGACACCGCACCCCTCAATAGTCAGCTTAAAACTGATTCAAATTGCAACATTTCATCAGCAGCATAAAACGACGGGGATTTCCCGAAATGTATTCAGTCTAAGAAAACGTAAATAAAGCAGCACGCAAGAGTAATACAAAATTGTTGCAAGTATCGAGTTCAAAATTTTCGGATGTCGCAAGTACTGAGTGCGCAATGAAAAATATTCCTATGTTGCAATAATCGAGGTGTGCAAGTATCAAGTATGTGCAAGAATCGAGTTACTACTGTATGGCTTTATCAAAAATTATAAAAAAAAAATATTTTTTCTTTATGAACATTTATGTTGAAATATATACGATCACATATATAACTCTATATTGTAAATATATAATAGTAATATATTATCAGGTATATTAAGTACAATTATATACAGGACCATATAAAATAATATGTTGCTATATACAATTAGATACAAATATTCTTGCTATAACATAAATGTTTATATGACGATAAAAATATTTATACTGAAACATTTAATTATACTGAATACATAATAACTTTTTTACTTGGGACTGAAACAATTCAAAAAAATTACACAGAAAAATACAAGATGTGACGATCCTCTACGGATACATGCAGATTTTGTGAATTGGAACCCGAGACCTCAGAGCATGTTCTCTGCAAATGTCCGAGGCTCTCCGACAGGAGGGTGCGTTATTTTTTTGGTCGAATAGTGACGCCATCGGACGTTTGGAACTGTTTACCTGGTAGGGTAGTTGGCTTCGTAGGGAGCCTGAACCTATAGGGTGTATTCGCTGGCAGCACAAAATACCAACTTCTGGTCGCGGTGCATAGTGCCACTCTAGTCTAATCTAATGTTTAAGTAAAAAAGTCTTGCATGAACCACTTTTAAAAAAAAACTGATTTTTAATTAAAATTTTCAAAACACTCTGTTTTTAACAATGAATTTTTTAAATTTAAGGTTTCTGATATATTGAAGCTAAAAAGGAGTAATGAAAAACCCGGGTATTGGACAACAAACAAACCCGGGTATTCGACAACAAAAAAACCAGTTTATTTGATATTCTTAAATTTAACTTTTTTAAAAAACCGAAATCGACAAACCACATAGCAACCGGTTGAAACCGGCTTTTAAAAGCCGACTCAATCACTCTAGTACCCAGTAATATGCGATTAGATCCCTCAAATATATTATTGGATTAAATTAGTTCAAAATTTATCAAAAATTTAGAGGATCCAATAATATCTAGTGTTTCCACAAATTCGACGTAGGCGGTTAACCGGTTAAGGCATTTTTCGAAAAATAGCTTAAATGGATTAACCGGATATTCGGGTAGGTTAATCGACAAAATTGACGAGTATCCGATTAATATAATTAAATGCATTTTTGCCACTTTTCCAAACATTTTGAAATAATTAAATTTTTTTCGGATCCTTACCATATAAAGCCAATTTTTCAGACTTTTCGTTAAAAAATTTCCGTATAATATAGTTAAAATCTAAATTTTGTTCATAAATTTCAGGAAAAAATTTTAAAAATTTATAATTTTTAATTGTTGTAAAAATTAAATTTCGGAATATTTTATTTTAAAGCAACGACAATTTTAAACTTTAAAATTCATACTAACTTTACCTGTGTATTTCTTCATTATAGTTTTTTATTAAAAATATATAAATAAATACTATTTTATGAAATTTTTGGAATTTTCAAATTGCCCTGCACACAGAGAATAATTTAGCTATTTGTCAACTAAAATTCGGTTAATACAACTGAATTTGGTTGGTACAACTAAATATTAGTTTTAACTCCAAAATTCGTTTAATGCAACAAAATTTTGGTTTCAAAATCCAAAATATTCAGAAATCACATTTGAATATGGCTTTACTAACCGAATAACCAAAATACTATTTTCAGTTCGGTTGGCACTTTATTTTTCTGTGTAAGGGTATCAGATCTGTTCAATGGAAATATATACTTAGAGTTACACAGTTTTTCTTTTAGAATAACCTAAAAATCTAGCAGTGTTACCATTTTCAAAATATACGAGTTTTAAAGGACGGCCTGTAGAACAAATTATGTTTCTTTATGGCCCGTTCTAGTGTCGGACTTTACACCGATGATTTTTGTTTAAAAACTGAAAAAGTTTCACTGGAACATATTGGAGACTTGAAGTGGTTGGTAACCGGTTATAAACATTGTTTTTGAGTGCTAGGAAAAGACGGATTCCTACAGAATTAAAATCGTAAATTGAGACATATGCGGCGTCAATTACATTTCACAATCTTTCACTTGTGAAATTTGTCATATAATTTATAATTTCAGACCTAGCTCACACTTGTTGGCTTAAACGCTTGCTTGTAAAATTTAAAATTTTGTAAATACCAGGCATGGGACATAATACAAATATTTGTGTATTTAATTACAGGCCAATTGCATTTGTACGTCTAATTACGTGTTATTGGGTGTAATTGAGTAATTACCCTGTATTTAAATACCCAGATGTTGTTACTAATCTGCATGCTTGGTATTAAAAATTTTACAAAATTTCCTAGGAAGCGTTTAAGCCTACAAATGTGAGCGAAGGTTTGAAATTATTAATGACATTTCAAAATTTTACTAGTGAATGATTGTGAAATGTAATTGACGCCGCCCATGGCTGGTGGTATGACATCGATTGAAAACAAATTCAATTTTGTCTTTAAATACATAGATCTATTGATTTACATTAATTTAAATTTTTAAAAGAATTAAAGAGAACAAAAATTGTCTATCTAATTTCCTAAAGCCAACAAAACTTATTATCTAGAGGCTTAAGGATCGCTTTCACTCGCTTTTAAAAGAATATCATCAAGATATTTTTTCTATTTGTTTCAAACTTTTCTTATTTATTAGCCAAAGTTATGAAATTGACAATTTTTAAAGAATAATCCATATAACAGATTTAACCGGTTAATCGACCTATTTTAATCGATTATTTGGGTCGAATAATTATTTGCTTCGACCTTAACCAAAAAATCGGCTAATCGATTTACCGAATTGGAAACATTAATAATAACTAATTTAAGATCCTGATAGATCCTAAACTATCCCATGGATTTATTTAGATCTAATTGGATCTAATAAGATCCAAAAAGATAAATAATTTTTGGTGGATCGAATAAGATATTCTGAAATTAAATTGGATTCACTTAAATCCCATGACATTCACTTAAATCCCATGACTTTTTGGTAAAAAATAAGAAAAATAATTTAGTCATCTTGCGCATATATAATTATGTATAGAGATATATATAACAATATATAATTATATCTTACACGCATAGACAATATTAATGATGTTGAATCTCTTAATACTAAATTTTTAATCTTGTGTCATATACGGAATCTTACATAATTATATCTTGCATCATTTAATGTCATATAAAGGGTCCGCCAAATAACTTTTTTTTTTTGAAAATGCTATAAAAAAAACTACTGAATATTTTCTCAATTTCTTTTTTATTTGAAAGTACAATCCTTCCGGTTAATAATGGAAAATAATTTAATTCAAATGGCTGCCTCGGCTGGCCAAGCAGTAGCCTACACGATCGGTCCAATTTTTAAGCACATTATCGATTGTGTGCAGCTGTATTTCACCAATGGCTTCACGAATATTGTCCTTTAAAGCGTCAATTGTCTCTGGCTTGTTGGCGTAACACTTATCTTTGACGGCACCCCACAAATAATAGTCCAACGATGTCAAATCGCAGCTCCGAGGTGGCCAAACGACATCAGCTCTGCGGCTGATAGTGCGATCTTCCCACTTAGCGAAGCGAAAACGCATTGGATGGTCAGTTGGCTTCAACTCCTGAACCAATTGGACTTTGTATGGCGTCATATGCAAAATTCGTCTCAATGATGTCTCCGAAATGTTCAATTGTTGAGAACGACGGTGAACTGATGTTGATGTCGCTTCACGCACACTTTCTGCTACAGCAGCTTTGGTTTATCGATGAGGATGCCAGTTTCTTTCACTTTTTTCACAAGATAACGAACATGCGGAGCTGACGGTGCTTCTCTTCTTCCAAAATCCGTACGCAATTTTCGCACACATTCTGCAACATTACCATGATTTTCAAAGTAATGTCGCAATATTTCCCAGCGTTGTTCAAGCGTATACACAACCATATTCGTTCAACGGAAGGATAAAACTAATTATCTGTCAAATCAGACATAAGCTAAGTGTTAGCATTCACGAAATAAGCACTAGTTGAAAAAAAAACGTTAGATGGCGGACCCTTTATAAGTTATCATATTATAAATATGGCACCATCTTAGATCACACAAAAAATATTTTTTATAAGACATTATATAGTTATATCTTAAATTACACAGTGCAACAAATGAAGGCTTTTGGAAAAATGCACGGACTCTACAGTATAGGTTCGATTTTACTACCAAAGGTTATTAAAACCCTGTACTCGGTTTGGCCAGTTTGACTAAGAACTTTTTTTTATTGACCTCAAAAGATTTTGAAAATCAGTGCACCACTCAAAAAAAGGATTCCTCAGTTTTTGGCCTACAGCTAATTCAGACTTGATGATATTGCTTTACTATATTTGGCAATAATGTGGTGGTAATGTGGTAAACATATTTTATAAACATTTTATGTGCAAAAAATAATTTTTTCCTGCACTTTTTTGAAAAAATATAGGAGACAATTATTTTTTTTGCTTTTTTCAGCATAACTTACAGGGACTCATAATTTTTCACTAACAATATATGACAAAATTGTAGCCATTGAAAATCTGAACAACTTTTGTGAACATATCAATACAATCTGAATGTGTCTAGGCATCCGAAATAGCTTAAAAACCACTTTGTACCTTATAAATAGTCGTTTTTGACTATACTACACTTTTGTTACATTTTTGTTTACTTTTTTTTTGTTATTGAAGAAAGTAAACAAAAATGCAATAAACATGTAGTCTAGTCAAAAACGACTATTTATAAGGTACAAAGTGGTCTTTGCTAGCTATTTCGGATGCCTAGACACATTCAGATTGTATTGATATTTGATTTTCAATGGCTACAATTTTGTCATATATTGTTAGTGAAAAAGTCGCTGTAAGTTATGCTGAAAAAAGCAAAAAAAAAAAAATAATTTTCTCCTATATTTTTTCAAAAAAGTGCAGGAAAAATGATTTTATGCATATAAAATGTTTATAAAATTTGTTCAGTAGACTCTTCACTACATTATTGCCAAATATAATTAAGCAATATCAATAAGTCTGAATTAGCTGTTGGCCAAAAACTAAGGACTCCTTTTTTTTTGAGTGGTGCACTGATTTTCAAAATTTTTTGAGGTCCATAAAAAAAAATTGGTAGTCAAACTGGCCAAACCGAGTACAGGGCTTTACTAACCTTTGATAGTACAATCGAACCTATACTGTCGCGTCTGTGAATTTTTTCACTGTTGCACTGCACTGTGTTATATAGTTTAAACTGCACCATATATGATTGCATATTATGTTATATATGATAATGTATTATTATATATGACAATAGATCTGCCATATCTCATTATGTATAGCACATATCGCACTTGATCAACAAGAGGGTATTAACTCAAAATTTTAAAATTTTCAGTAGAGACAAAAAACTGTTTATGGCCACATTTTAACAGAATTTAAAAATTCAAACATATCATAATAAGCAAATTCCATTTGAAAATATATATACATTGTTTTTGTTTTAAATTTTACCACTCATTGCAAAAAAAAAAACAATTTTTTGAGTTAATACCTTTTTTTTGAAATTATATCCATATAAATTTATAGAATAAAACAAATTTTATCAACAAAACAGTATCAACTCAAAATACAACCAAATATAAATAAAACAGTTTGATTATTTTTAACATAAATAATGGCTCAAATCAAAATAATACATTTTTTATGAAAATATACGATTCATTTCTATTTGAACTTTTGTATTAACTCGAAATAATACCTTTTTGTTGAAATAAAGGTAATCACTACATTATCATGAAAATGGTCTCAAAAGTGGTTTTCGAGATGAAAGAGTAATCGGAATACGTTGAAATTTTTACAATAGATAGATATTGATGTTGTTAGTTGATTTCTTGAAAAAAGTGATATTTTAAAAATTTCGAGTTAATACCCTCTTGTTGATCAAGTTCGATATGTCTAATATCTAATTTTAGAAAGGTCAATATATAAAATTGTATCGTTATATATGTTACTATAAAAGAAGCATATAATAATATATGGCTATTCATGACACCATATATAATTACTTGCTATAATATATTTTAAGATGAAAAAACCCAAGACCATATATAATTTTTTTTTTCTCGGGCATATAAATTAACTTATAACTTAAACACTTATTATATTTTTAAAATTTTGTCTTTATTTCCAAAAAAAAAAAAAAATAGTTACCTAAGCTTAGTTTTTTTACTTTTCGTGCACCTTAAAAACTTAAAAACTTTAAAAACTTTTCATAATTTCATAATTATTTTTGCACACATTCATCTAAATGTTTGTTTGTATGTTTTATTTGTATGAAAAAAAGCATTAACAAAATTTTTAATTTAGTTTTAAAAATTACATCAATATGAACGATTTTTTGTAAGAATGCTAAAATAATAAAAAAAAATGATGCACGTTAAAAACAAAATCTACATACTACTACTATGCATGAACTGAGAATTTTTGACGCTCACTCAAATAAAGGCACAAGTAAGATACATTTTAAAATATTTTCTTTTAATAATTATAAAATAAAATGCTTTTATTAGTAATAAATTCCTTGAATAAAAATGAATATTAAAAAATTGCTTAGTATAAAAATTATTTTGAATTTTAATAACTAACATTTGAAATCATGTATTTTTATTTTATTGTTTTATTGCAGCGGTTAATATTTGGCAGTCAAATTTATAAAAAGTTAGAATCATCACAAACAAATAAAATCAGAAATCATCACCATGTTGCCTTCGAAGTGCAAAATTAAAGTGCTTTTATTGTATTTGTTGAGATATTTGATATGTTTTTTTTTTTTTTTTACAAAATCTACTACAATTAAACAATATATTATACAAACATTTATAGTAATTTTAATGAAATTATTTAACTATCGATTAAAATCAACACTTTTTTAAAATTCCTAAACTCATTTTATTTTATTAACAAAAGAAAATTTATGTTATACCATTTGCTTTAACAATTGATGGCAAAAAAGATTTATTATTTTATAAGTTTTAGATTAATATGTATTTAATATTTATAACGAAACCACAAAATTATAACCTGAGGCCAAATTTTGTAACTGAGAAAACAACAATTTAAGAATATTAAAACTTTCGGTTTATGCAAAATTTTGCTAAAATTTTTTTTAAATATTTTCTTTGCAAAAAATAAAAAAAGTTGTTATACAGTTTGGTCCAGTCTCTTAGTATGATATTTTAGAAGAAAACTTAACTTTATATAAAACAAAAGTATTTTTTTTTATTCACTTGTTTAAACCCTATTAATTTTATTTTTTTGTTATGTATTTTGTGTTCTTACTGATTTTCTGTGTGTGTCTAAATTGATTAATTTGATTTGTATTTTGTATTATTTTTTAATCTTAAAACAATGTTAACTTTATAAACAATATAAATTTTAATAAAAAATCAACTTTATATTTAATTTAATATCATCTAAACTGAAAGCGTTTTATTTATTCAAAAGTTCATTCAGGGTGGCAGGACTAAAATTTAAATTCAACATTACAGTCAGGGAATATTAAATGCAAATAGGGATGCCACTTGGCAACACTGCAAACACCAAAGAGTTTGTAAAACCAAAGAATATATACAAATAGAGAGACTACACTTCCCACACCTCTCAGCAACAAAATGCCGAACTCGGGCAAGCAAATGAAAACATTTTTTTACACTAAAAAATTATTGCAACATGTTGATAAAAAAAATTGTTGCTTAAACGCTCACTTTTATTTTGCTTATATTTTGTTATTTTCTATTAAAAATTAATATATTTTCAATAACATTGCAAAGTGTATGAATACATTTATAAATCAATTTAATAAGATTTTTTAATAGCATAGTTGAAAATTGAATGAATAAACGGAAGTATTTACTCAACGGAAAACAGAAAATTATGAGAAGATTAAATATGACTACGTCATCTCCATCCTAAACATTAATATGAACATAAATAATTTAATTCCGTTATTCTGTTAGCGTTCTCGCACATATTATATCCAACTTAATATCTAATGTGGACAGCGTGTTAGCGACTTTGACATAAGTCTTTTGCAGGTGCTGCCAGAATGTGTTTCAGAGTGGCATCCTTATTTCACGATATATTGCCAGATTGAAATCTTGAATTTAAATTTGTACAATTTAAAAAGCGGCTTTACAATAGATGGCACTAACTGGATCATATTCTGGCGCTGCCAGAATGAAATTTGTTTAAAATAACTTCCCTGGCAATGTTGCCGTATAAATTTGAAATAAAACCCGGTAACGAGTTTTTGTTACAGCAAAATAACAGCAAATAAATAACACACTGTCACAGTTTTAAAATGACCTAGTGTAGGTTGTAAGAATGGTTGAGTAAATCACTTTCTAATTTTCAGATTTTTGAATACACCCTCAAAATATTAAGTTATTGATAAAAAAACGTTTTTTTTTCAAGACTCCACGACCTAAAATATTTTTAACTAAGTCAGTTTTGAACCGATTTTAAATTTTGAACGGTTTTAGGAAGAAGCTTATGCAACTACAATTTGTTAACATGTCGTTCTAAATTTGATGGTTCGAATAAGTATTTAGTCCATATCAGTTTTAGATTATGGATAAAAAATATGCATATGCATGAAATTCCTTGCCCTAGTTATAACTAATCTGACCAACCCTCCCGCCTTTTAAAGGCTGATTCCGCCTTAAATTTTTCTCCCGCTTTTTAAACCAAAATCCCTCTTTTTGTATTTGAGAATTTCTTAACAAAATGTTTATACACCACAATAATAAAGTGGTTTAAATACGTTCAATATTTTAGAAATAGGATTTGAAATTTTTGATCAGTGTCGAATCGAACTGTAAAATGTGCCAAAAGGGCATTTGTTGTGCAAAACTAAAATTTTTTTAATAATACCTACAAAGAATAATTCTCGACACTTTGAGATGAAATATTTTAAAATTTTTTTCTGTTTAAGCATACTAAATCCATTCGCGGTTATCATTTATCTTTAACGGCACGAACATTATGGCGGTTTTAAGTTTCAAGCAAATTTATATTTTTTGCTTGGATTTAATTAAAGCTACATCAATTTATAGATCTCGTTGTTTTTATTACATTTCAAAATATATATTATACCACCAAAAAATATAAAAATACACTCAAAAAATGTTGTCATATATTGGATCTTAAAAAACTCGATTATTTTGAAAAACACGAATGTTTTTTTTGCCGGTTTTATGATATTTAATTGGGTTTAGGGTTACATATTTGCAGGAAATCACATTAAATAAATTTAAATACGCAAAATTAAAAACTTTATATAAGGACCCTTTTTGAGGTTAGAAAAATTGTATTTGCTACATAAAATTTAAAGTCCTTAAAATTATTTGATGCCTTATCGATTATAGTATTAAGCTCATTAAAACTTGTATTTGATGTACGTTTTGGCAAACAGCGCTTTAGTTGTCACGAATCGAAATGTGTTTAGAAAAAACTTCCGTTGCACTCGCTGGGAACCAAAAAGTTAAATTTTTTTTGCACTTTATCAGCAAAGTCCGTCATGGAGAATCACTCTAGATACCTAAATATGTTCTCAAGAAATGTTTTTTATAAAAAAAAACTGCGAAAAAATTAATTTCGCAAAATTTTTAAAAATAAATTTTGAAGTGCCTTTTTGACTCGGAGATGCAGTTTACTAAGATACTCAGTTCAGGAAATACGCAAGCCAATTTTAAATATAATTATGAATGTCAGACGCAAAAAAACATACATTTTCACAAAATTTAAGCCAATTAGTTTTAAGTTCGTGAAGTTCGTCTCTCGTTATTGGTTCGCTGGCATCAACTTGGTATACCTAAAACTTTATAAAATTACACTTTTTTTTAAATACTTTTCATAAAATTGAAGTCCATTACACTGTGCAAATATCCTATGTGAAAAACTACAAAAGCTTAAAATTTGGAAAATTTTGGTTTAACTTGCAAAAAAACCATTTTTACCAAACAGCGGTATCGAAATTTTTAAAAATTAAGCTTGTTTTACATTTTTTCTTACAAAATTTAACTTTTTTGCTTTTTTCTAGCAATCGGGATTAGGAAGTTTTTCAATTAAAAGGGCCATTACTACAACTTGTCTTTAAAGTAATTGTTAGTAAAAGGTAACTTTAGCTAAAGTGAGGAAAAAAGTGAGCTATAATGTTTTTCGTTATTACAACTTCCCAATAAAATAAAATTAATATTTTTGATAATGTGGCAGCACCAAACTAAAAACCGATTATTGGTTTATGAATTGGTTTATAAAAATACGTAGTGGCAACGTACTTTTATTTATTTGTTTACAAACAAACAATAATTTGTGAAATTCGGTTTTGAAATTCGGTATTTTCTTCTTTTTCTTTATAGAGCAGAAAATGTGGCAACTTTAAACATATAAACCTTACGTTTAAAGTTAAAGGCAACAATGTCTTCCCTTTAGCTTATGGGTCACTTTTAGCTTAAAGTATACTTATAATAACGAAAAACTAATAATCTGTCAGATAACATCCGAACTTTAGCTATTGGCAAGTTGTAATAATGGCCCTTAAGGGTTTAATTTTATCTTAAAGGCTTATTTTTAAATTTAACTGCTTATTTTAATGTTTTTACTATAGTTTACTATTTTTGAAATTTTTTTCATCCCACTTCGCAATCGATCAAATCTTTTTTTGTGAATAAGCAAAAAGATAAATCTGACTAACTATTTCGTGTAAAAAAGAAAAAGAAAGTGCGGTTCATGGGAAAAAACGCGAAATGTGCCTAAAATTTATGTGGCAACATAGAGAAAAAGGATGAACTATGAGTTCATATTTTAGTATAATATGTAAATAGCTTATATAATGATGTGTACCAAATTTTAGCCTAAATAGTTTATATTTTTGAAAGTTATTGTAACAAAGGGGATGTCTACAAAATAATATCAAATTTTATTTAAATTTAAATATAAATTTTTTTGGCTGAGTTTTGGTACACAACATTTTTTAAGCTATACACATACTATACTAAGTGATGAACTGTTATATAAATTCTATGTACATTTCTCTCTTATTTTTCGAATTGAGCAGTTTTATGAATATAAAATAGTTTAAAAACCGAACAATTTCACTTACGACATCCGACTTTTGAGGTATCGTAGCATAGTGTTATTTTAGATTTATTGGGAATGGGGTTATCTGCTTAATCAAGCTCTAAACAAGTCGATTAAATAATTTTTAATCTATTTGATTAACAGTTAATCCAACTTTCTTTACTATTTCTAAACAACTCTGCATTCATGCTACTAATTGCCCGAAATTCTGTGTTTTAATATAATTTCGGTTGGTAACGCTAAAAAACATACATAGAATGTCAGATACAAACTAACATTAAGACGTCCCAGCAAAAATATGTTGGCGCTGTCAGCAAAATTTTTGCTAACGCCGACAGTTTTCCTGTTCCTCATATGCCGGATCACTATCTGCGACACCTTGATACTTTAAACTGACGAAGTTAATGTTTTTGCTGTCAAGTTAAACTTTTAACTGTTCAAAAAAATAATATGTAAACGATGAAGATTTAAAAGGTGGATTAAAGTTAATCAAGTGGATTAAAGTTAATCAAGTAGATTAATTTCGGCGTCTAAACTCCTTATTAAATTATTTGTTTCGACGTAACCGAAATAGAGGCGATTAATCGAGGAAACGGTTAATCGATTAACCGACTTGGAAACTCTATCGAAAAGTCGCCCAATTTACTAGCACTACTGTAAGCAACGCTGCCAACTTTGACGATTTGTCTCCATTTTGACGATTTTTTGAAGTGCAATATGATTAAATGGCGATTGACGATTTCACAAAATTTATTGTATGGAAAATGACGATTTATAAAAATTTTCGATTTTTATAGAATTATTAAATTTCTTAATTTATTTCTCTAAATTTACTGACGAAATTTGATCAAGTTTCTTTTTTTTTATAACATCTAAGGAAAATGTGATAAAATGATCTCAAATAGAATAAAAATTCTACATTTACCCATTTAATCATCAACTAAATATAAACTCCATTATTTCGAAAGTTTTATTTTAATTTTATTTAAAAAATAACGAAATTCAAATGGATTTTTTTTTATATATTTTACAAAGGCAAATCCAAAATCATTATTTTTTAATAATTTAAATCATTTAGCTTCAAAATCACTGATAAAAAGAGTGATTTTCTACATATCTGATTCTTGGTACATAAATATTTTTCTTTATTTCCCTCTTTATTGTATGCCCGAATTTTATGAAAATAAATATCGGGAAAAAATTATAAAACTAAAGGAATTTTGCAGATTTTAAAATAGGTCAGTGATTTGAAAATTCCATTCCCCGAAATGAGTATTGGAAGTTGTGTTTTTAAGGCTCAGAGCCGTTTGTAAATTAACTAATAAAAAAATAACATTAAAATTGTGAAATAACTACAAATAAAGTGATTAAAACGAAGTTGTGAGTAAAATATCTATTTTTTTTTGTTGAAATATAAGCAGTTTTCGGCATGACGATTTTTTGACGATTTCTCATTCTCAAAAGGACGATTTTGAAGATTTTTTGAACAAAATTTGACGATTTTTGAACAAATTGGGTTGGCAGCACAGTCTGTAAGATCTTTTTACCTGAGATAATATTTATAAAATATTATTGTTTAATATTCAGGATTTCCAATATGAAAAACGTTTGTGTGTTTCCCCCAGCATTTTTGTACCAACCAGTGTTGCCACTTATTCTGTGATTACACAAATTGCAGGTAAGATTGTTAAGATTGTTTGCGATTTTATATAAAAAATCTTTCAAATATAATTTTTTTGTTAAAGAATTAATCCGTTTAAATAAATTTAATTTATCACTCTAATTGTAAGGATGTTTTTATATAGTAAACTTCAAACATTTTAGGGCATTTTTAAAACCTCTACGCTCTACAGCAGCAATAACTTTTTCTGTACGCACTGTACGACGTCTCTGTGGATGCATATTATCATTTAGAGTAAACGTGGTGCGAAAACGCTCCATATTTAATCGAATTAATTGCTCTGATATACGATTATGTTGACCGTAAAATGGACGTAGTGCGCGATACGTATTTCGAACAGAGCCATGATTTTCAAAATAAATTTGCACAATTTGGAAGCGTTGTTGTTCAGTCTATTTATGTTGAAATGTGAAACCAAACTAAACATAAGTCACTTGACAGCTGACAAAAATGGCAGCCAATTTTATTTTTATAAAAAAAACCCTTTATATATAAATTTATCAATTCCTTAAAATTTTTGTAACACAAAGTTTCTATTTGAAATGTTTTTTATATAAAATTTTAAAGAAACTTAAAGCTTTCAATAACAAATTTTAAGAATCTAAGAATGTGAGTTTCCAAAAAAAAAACCTCAGAATGTAAAATTTATCAACATATACAATAGTGTGTATAAATTTGAAATTACACATGGACTACACTAGTGCTGGTAAATTCGGTTAAATTTGAATACTCGATGCTACTCGATATTTTTATTTTTTCGATACTCTATACTTTTAACGTTTTTTAAATTTTAAATTCACCTTAATTATTTACAAAAATTTTCACTTTTATTGAAAATTCAATTTTGAAAACTATAATTTTTAAACTTTTAAGCAAACTATTAAATGTTTTTATAGTTTTTCAACTTTTTTCTCTTTGATTTTTTTTTTATCTAGCAGAGTTGTATTTTAATGCTATGTATTTTAGTTGAGTCGCATTTTTGCATTGTCTTTCTCTTCAAAATATAGCTCTGAAAATATTTTTAAGCACTCCAACAAAAAGACAAATACTCGATACCCACTACTTATTCGTTCACCAGCACTAGACTACACAATCGATTCAAAATTGCTCGCAATTTGTGTAATTACACAAGAAGTGGCAACACTCTTCCAAAGACTTTTTCTGATAGAAATAACGCAGATTCTCAGAAATTTTCCGACTCTGAGAACATACAATTGAACAGTTCATGCGAATAAAGACGAATTGACCATTTGTAGAATTTTACAGGGGACAATAAAAACGCAGGAAACGGTTAAAAAATAATATTTTTGTCAACTTTTTGGTATTAGCTTAAAGATTTAAGTCACATCTACCTATATACAAAATTTTAGTAAGGTATTCGAAAGAGAACTTGCCAAAAATTGGACTTCAATTTTTGCTTAAATGGAAAAAGGGCGAATATCCAAAAAAATGTATTAAAATTTGAATAAAAATGTGTTATTTTGCATCAGATTTTGACTACATTTTCATGAGACTTGCAAAACTTGACGAACTATGGTTGGTATTTGTTTGTAACACTTTAAGGACAATTAAGTACAATTTCAAATTTTAGCTAATATCAATTTTAAACTCGCAGCTAAATAATTTTTATATAATATTTTGTTAAGGATGGATATTTGCCCTTTTTGCTTTCCACACTTTAAAGTCTTATAACTCAAGAACGGTAAAATTGTTTGCCAATATAATAAGTGTGGTTTGTTCCTCGTAATGTTCTTTTAACACATTGTTACCGAAAGTAAAATTTTTGTATGTTTTTGTGTTGTATTTAATCAAAATTGTGCGTTAGTTCAATCGCAATTTAAACAAAAATATAAAAATATACGAATTATTGCACTTCCAAAGTCATTTTTTTAGCCTTAAAAGTCAAAATTTACCCAAAATTTCTGCATAGGTTTGTAGGGCTCTGCTAAGAAAATGCATTTATGCAAAAAAACGTGTTTGCGAAAAAGTCGTCTATTCGTCCTAATTCGCATGAACTGTTCAATTATTAATTGTATGCACTGTTGCCAGGTTTGACGATTTATCGTCATTTTGACGATTTTTAGAACCTAAATTACTAAATGACGATTTGACGATTTTTGCTTCCAAAATGACGATTTTTTGACAAACGTTTAATATGTCAGCAAAACGATGTTTATTTGCTATTATTAAAAAATCACCGGATCTAATTTTGAATTTTTATTATTTCGTTAAAATTAAAAACTATTTTTTATTGAAAGTTTAGCAAAAAAGTTATTTTATGGATTCATGTCAAATGTAGCTAAAAACAAATGAAATTTCACTTGAAAAAAGAACGACTTACATTTTAGTAAATTCAACTAACATAGTCATTTGTTTTTACTGTTCAAAAAATTAACTACAGTTGTATTATTAATGAGTGGTTCAGTCAGTGCAGTAAAATATAAACAAACATTAATATGTTTTATTTTTTTAAATAAAAAAAAAATACTGTATAAAATGAATGTAAAATCATAATACTGTAATTTAATGTGGTTTGTTTTTTAAATGAACCACAATTGTAGTCAAAAATTAAATTTCTTCTACAAATGACTGCTTTTTCACTTAAAAATAAAGATACTGTATTACAACTGAAACAACGACAAATATTTACAGCAGAAGTTCCCTGAGTATGTGCTTACTTTTTTCATGGTTGGCAAACACTATCTTTTCATTACAATGCAGTTGCCTGCCACGGCCACACCAATGCCGTTATGAACGTTTTAAAGCTACGATTCCAATAGTGACATGTGTCTTTACAGGGTTTGTTTCAAAATTCTACCCATAAAATTTTGTTACATCAACAAAATAACGTTATAAATCGTCGTTTCGGTATTTTAGCGTTATTTTTACTTTAACTTGTTCAAGATATTTCAAAATCAAACAGGTAAAATATAAAACTAAACTCGTTTACATAAGAAGAAACATAAACATAATATAAATAATAAATAAAATAATAAATAATTTTAAGCAATATTAAAAACCAACCCTAAATGAAAAATAGGAAATAATCAAAAATTTCACAATTTATTGTATTAAACTATGTCATCACATGTAATGCAATTTAAAACTTTAATTCGTTAATGGAAGTCCAAATTTAATAATTAAAGAAAATAACGTTGATAAAGAATTTCTAAACTATGCAAAAGAATTTAAGATTTAAAAATTGTGCTACTGAAGTGGTGTTTACAGAATTATGTCGAAGGAATTAACAGTTAAAGTGGTAAAGTGCTATCGTTATAAAATATCATGATTTTCGAAGTTTTACTTACAGAAAATTGTAAAAAATCGTATTATATTACACCGATAGCACATGAGCACTTGGAATGTGAATTACATCATTATTATTATTTTTTTATTAAAACTTTATCCCACTTGTAACAAATATTTTTTGTTTTGACGATTTTTTGACGATTTTTGAAAATATAATGAAGATTTTGACGATTTTTATTGGAAAATTGGACGATTTTATGCTCAACATACCTGGCAACACTGATTGTATGTTAATTGCATGTGTAATTTTGACACCCCTCATGTGTAATATTGAATTTCTCTTATGGCAACACTGGTACAAACATTTTCCAAAACCTCATAGATCAAACATGTTCCCTGACCTGCAGTTTTTAACACGATTGGTTCGAAGCGAACTCAAACACGGTGTTTAAAAACAAATTGAACAACAGAAAATCTATCTAAAACATATGAAATTTTCCTTAAAACATTTCAGTATCATTGCAAACTCGAAACAATAGATATCGAATAAAATAAATAAAAAAAGCGCGAACGCGTTAAAAAAAAACAAATTAGTTTAAATAAATGAAAAATTTAACAAAAAAAAAAAAAAAAAATGAGCAACAACTAAACATATAATAAATAATACTCATACACAAAGTAGATAGTAATGTGTAACATTTAAAATTAAGAAGAAAAAAAAAAACAAAGTAAAATATTTTAAAAATTTAAAACAAAAGCTAAAAAAAGTATTTTAAAAACAGCCAAGATATACATACATACATATAATAAATACTATAAACAACAACAAAAAAATGATGTTAAATATTTAAATTTATATATAAAAAAATAAATAAATTGTTAAACAACGTAAGTGTTTCGAATTTTTTTTTTTTTTTTTAAATAATAAAATGCAAACATTTTTTCTAAAGAAAATTAATTTAGATCGAGGCGATAAAGAATGCAAAAATTCTTAAGAATTTTTTATTTTTTTTTTTGAAAATAGTAAATTTATTTAATTTTTATCCCATTTATTTATCAAAAAAAAAAAAAAAAAAAAAAAAAAAAAACGATTTGAAAAACAATGATCTAGTATTGTTAGATTTGGAAGAAACAAGAATGAAATGGAAGAGAAAACGAACGAACAGTGAAGTTATGGTTCGTTAATTAAAAACTCAATAAAAGGATTTGATTTAAAATTTTATAATGAATGATAATTAATAATGATGTTGAAACAAAAAAAATAATATACAAAATCTATCTTTATTATCTGTGTTGAAAATATGAAATAAAAAAACGGTTTTCAAATCTCAAATCTGTGTTACAATTACACTACTGGATCATTAATATGACAGCCAATTATAAAATGTAGTGTAGTGAGTTGAGTGTATGATAATAATGATGATGATGATGATGGTTATGTATGTTTTTACAGTGGACGAAATGATTATAAGTACAATCATAAAAATGTGATTTTTTCAAAAACATTTGCAATATTACCAATCGATAATACCAATCGATACAAAAACACTTTTAATCCATTTGCTTCAGTTTTTGCTTCCGTGGAAGCAGTTTCGTAAGGGAGATTTAAGGCTGATGAGCTCCGACAATGATAAATGTCATGATTTTTGTTCGAGATGTCTCGACTGGCAGCACTGGTTTCGAGCAGCTAAATGTAATGAATTCTTCGCTTTTAGTTAGAGCTTCTTCTTTTCATAAAAAATGTCGACAAATTATGCACAGGGGGAGAGCATATTACAGTAGATATCGGATATAAGAAACTCAAAAAAAGCCAGAGATTTCTTTCTGATATGCGATTTTTTCTTATATGGAAATATCGGATATAAGAAAGTTGTTTCTTATACGAATATATTCTCTAAAATTAAAATGTTTAAAGAAAAGTAAAAAAAAGTTTTAAAGAAAAACATTTTATTAAACAAAACAATTCAGTATATAAAAAAACAAAATAACTAATATAAAATCAGTTCACAGTTTGACAACAATCTTAAATACTCTCTTATATGAAACCATTTCAAATACGTTTGTCAGCTTTGGTGTTTGACAAACATTTCTTATATCAGTGTTTTTCTTATATGAAGCAATTTTTACACTGAGAAGATGCAAAAAGGCTCGGTATTTTTGTTAATCTTTCTTATATGCGATTTGTTCTTATATGATTTGTGCTTATATCCGATATCTACTGTGTAAAGCATTAAAAATATTTAAATGCAAAACCTTTTAAAATACAGCTGGAGCAAGAATTGAAGCCACACGACCTACCACAACGGCTAACTTTTCGTTAATGGGCGCTGGCAAAGTTGGAGAAGATACACTGTTTTTATCGGAAAATTGTGTTTAGCGACGAAGCTCATTTCTGGTTGAATGGATTCGTGAACAAGCAAAATTGTCGTAGTTGATGTGAAGAGCAGCCAGAAGCATTGCAAGAACTGCCAATGTATCCCGAAAAATGCACTGTTTGGTGTGGATTATGGGCCGGCGGACCGTACTTTTTCAAAGACAACGAAGGCAGGAACGTTACTGTGCATGGCGAGCGTTACCGTGCGATGATTACAATTTTTTTTTTGGCCAAAATGGAAGAGCTGGACTAGGGTGAAATGTGGGTTCAACAAGTCGGTGCCACATGCCCCACAGCACTCCAAACAATGGCCCAATTGAGAGGCGAGTTCGATGAACAGTTTATTTCACGTTTGGGGCCGGTCAATTGGTCGCCTAGATCGTGTGATTTAACGCCTTTAAACTATTTTTTTGTGGGGCTATGTTAAGGCGTCAACAAATTCTGTTACCTAGGTAGCATAATAACAACATCAGGCGGAACAAAAGACGACGTAGCCAATCGAATCAACCGAGCAAGAGCAGCATTCGGTAGACTAAACGCGGTCTGGCGCTCAACACAAATATCTAAGAACACCAAACTGAGGATATTCAAAGCGTGTGTCAAATCTATTTTACTTTATGGTTGTGAAACCTGGTTGGTATCCATAGGCACGACCAGAAAACTTCAAGTGTGTTTAAATTAATGTCTTCGTATTATTCATAAAATATTTTGGCCAGCCACTATACGCAACCAAGATCTTTGGCAACTAGCGAACGAAGAAGAAATTGGCAAACAAATGAAAAGAAGAAAATGGAGGTGGATAGGCCACACTCTGAGAAAAGATGCCACAAATATAACAAGAATGTCACTAAAATGGAATCCCCAAGGTTCTAGAAAACGTGGCCGTCCAAACAATACATGGAGACGATCAGTGAAAAACGAACTTGAACGATATGGTTTCACGTGGGACGATGCCGCAGTTGAAGCTAGAGACAGATTACGTTGGAGAAATCAACATGTCGAAGCCCTATGCTCTATTGAGGAGTAAAGAAGGACAAAGAAGATGTTAAGGCTCATGCCTATAGGGACAAGCCCGCAACGGTTAACGCTTTGGAAGCCAATATTGAAGAATTTATTCGTGAGATACCGGCCGATATGTTGGAGATAGTATGCCAAAAGTGGACCAAGCGTATGAAAAATTTGAGGCGTAGCCGAATTCTGAAAAAATTGTTTACTTCGAATGCATCCCATAAAGTTCGAAAATAAAAGTCCGAACATTTTTAAATAGCACTTAACTTATATTTATTTCGCAGGTAAAAAACGAAAAATTATAAAAAAATGAGGCAGAAATTTGAGCAAATGGATCGAATGGGGTTTGGTATCGACACGAGTTATTGTTATTATCATGTTGTATCAAAATCTTTCATATACTATTTTAAATAATTTTGAAAAAATTCGCAATTTTATGAGTAAACTTATAACTATTGCGCCCACTGTATGTTTCTATATTATGTGTAGTAATTTATGATGTTGTTTTATATTTGAAACAACATGATAATCATGTTGTTTAATAAAAATAATGTCGTTTATATTATTATTATTACTGCTTTCTGCGATATTAAACGCATTTATGAAAGTTAAAAAAAAAAAAAAAAACAAATTATAAAAATCTGAAACAAAACGAATGTTGTTTGTACATAGTCCGTATGTAGAAAAATATTTTACAGTGGTTCATTTTCGCTCTGCATGTGTATAAAAGTATGTAGAATGCCGAAACTCAAGCTTTTTAAACGAAATTAAATTAAAACCAATAAAACTAACGAATGACCGACCGACTACGGTATTAAAAAAAGTCAGCCAAACAGCAACAACAACCGAAAATATTATAGTGGGTATACAGTAGAATAACGATTATCTGATTTAGTACTCTAATATGTCATTCACATGAACGAGATAACTAAATCTCCTCGGTTTTGTTCTATGGCTTTGTGCCATGGATAAATTTGGAAATTATGACCATTAAAGTGCAACAAAATGTGTAAATTTTTTTAAACTAAATTAACACAAAAACAGAGCAACTAGACGTATGATTGTTACGATTTAGTTAGGGTTGCCAGATGGTTTGAAATTAGCTTGATTGTCAAGTTATCTAGCTATATAAACATAAGATTTCGTCACGAAACTTTTTTTTTCTTGGGATATCATCACTTTTTTACGGTTTTTGCTTTAATAAAATAAATGGCGTAATTATTTTTTAAAATTTCAACTTCTCTTTTCCTACAGAGCAATACGAGCTGTATTTATATGAAACAATCGATTCTACACTCATAAAAAAAACCCATACAAATAGTTGAACATTTTGCTACGACCACAGAAAATAGTACCTGCAGTTTAGCCAGCAGAATTTTAAATGAAGTTGAGAGTCACAGTCTGCTAAATTTAGGTAACCTAAATTTTACAAGAACTAAATTTGAGTTGACAGTTGTAGTTAAATTAACTTAGAATTTAGCTAAATCAGCAGAATTTTTAGGCCGAATCAACACAAAATTTCTGGTAAAAGGTTTTTCCAGAATTGACCCGAGGCGGGTCATATTTATTAGTAGTTAATAAAGAGTACTTAATAAATACGGAGTAACGATTTTTGGTCCAATTTGCTCTATCTCGCTTAGTTTCCGATATATATTTTGTATGATTATAAAATAAAAAATATGGAAAAATAACGCCATCTATAAGTGATACTGATAGCGGAGACAAAAACAAATCGTTAAATTAGCTGGTAAAATTAGTAAATTTCATAATCATGAATTACTAAATTTTAGGTCAAACTATTTGTTCAAATACGGATTATTCTTGAGGTTTAGATAACTTCTGACTTTAGGTTAATAACTCAACATTTAATAGCTCAACTGAACTGGAATCCGTATAACAGATTTTCGAACTAACTTTTTGTTATGGGTGTACACCAAAAATTATTAGAAAAAACTTTTTCCCAGTTTTTAAAGTGCACCATTTAGGCAAGAGTGGTCGAAAACTCTATTTATTCAGAAATGTTTAAAACTATTTTTTTTTAACACAAACACAGAGAAATAAATTGCCAACCGAATTGAAAAGTGCATTTTAATGGTAACAACTTATTAATTCAGTTAGTACGACGATATTTACATTAGATTTCTAAATATTTTGGGTGTCTTAACTAAAATTCAGTTGAATTAACCGAACTTTGTTGTGAAAACTAAGTTCAGTTGTACCAACCGACTGATATTCGCAATAACGGAACTTGAGTCGAAGTAACCGAATGTCAGTTGGCAAACAGCTAAATTTTTCTCTGTGTGCACACAATAAAAATGAACAACAATTTTCGATATATCGCGACCCGCGAGAAAGTTATTAAGGTATACATTTTATAAAAAATAACAAAAAAAAAATTTTTTTTTTCAAGACACACAATGAAAAAGTATTTTGAGATAAGAAAAATTTTACAAACATTTATGATATATCGCATTCTGTTAAGAAGTTGTTAATCAATAAAATATTACATTTTAGTAAAGACAACATTTTGAAAACTTAATAAGGGCATTCTTGACAGAAATTTTGATATTGGAGAAATAAGGAAATTAATTTCCCACAAATATTGTAAAAACGATTGCAAAATTGCCAGGATAAAAATTACTCTAAACATATGTTTTGTGTAATATTTTATACTTTTTTTTAGTAAAAAATGAATAATAAAATACAAATAAATAGTGTCCGACCGAACAGTTCGGCCAGAAAATGCATTTGGTCTGTAGTTAAGCAATGAATTCACTGTTCGGCTTCAGAAAGTTCGGCCAAATTGAAAATAGTTCGGCGGCCGAACTTTTAACTTTATAGCTAAACTTCGGCTTTTCTCTTAAATTTTATACACAAAATCGAATTAAATCGGCTCAACAAACATGTTTTCAATACCAAAATTTGTCATCATTGCCTCTAGATATCAAAAAACCGACAAAATGTAGTTTTTTGGCCGAATTGTTCGGTCGGACACTACATATAACTATTTTTTTTACTGTTTTTACCATTTTACTCAGCTAAGTATGTTTTGGGATTGAATGAGTAAGAAAATACTTTATAAGGTTTTTTACAAAAAAAATAGTTTTTTTCCGACCACTCTATTGCTTAAATGGTGCGCTTTAAAAATGGGAAAAATATTTTTTTTAATATAATTTTCGATCTAAAATATAATGAATTAAAATTTCTTATAAATACAGCTCGTTTTGCTCTGTAGGAAAAGAGATCCTAAATCAGTGTTTTTAGCCGCCGACCGCTGATTTAATTAAAAACATTACAATATTTTTAGAGTTGTGTCTTTCATGAACGAGCTAGTTCAATTGAACGATATGATTCGTTCACCAATATTCCATCTTGTCGTTCAATCGTTCAATCGTTCATTTCGTTCAATCGTTCTTTTTATTCATAGAACAATTGCATCTCCATTCAATCAAATTGCTTGCAAGAGCAATGATTTTTTTTTTAGAAAACACTAAAAATATTGTTCCAAATTAGAAAAAACAATTATAGTCATACAAATAAAATGGGTTTTACACAAAATAAATAATTTTTTGTTAGTTGCAATTTTTGTCTATGCACAATAAAATTTGTAAAAAAAACTCGTAAATCATGAATAGTGCGTAATAATTGTCAAACGAACGACACAGTTCACCACACGCAGATCAGTCACAAGTCAAAGCAAAAAAGAACGATTAACGAACTAGTTCACTGACTCAAATTGAACGATAATGGCCGAGTCACCAAAATGAACGATTAATCCCAACTCTAAATATTTTCGTTTAATCTATTTTATTTTCATTATATATATTTCGTCCTCTCAAATTCTCTGGCATTTACTGTTGAATGTCAATACGAACTGTATAATCGAAATTCCACTGTATATAAAAAAAATCATACAAATTAATAGAGATCTACAAGTGCAGGTCGCAAAATACAACAACAACATAAATTTTATATGCTGTTGTATGAATTCAACACATACACAGTGCTACACAAATAAAAAAAAGCGATAGTCATATGAAATGGAAGATACAATAAGGGAGTTCAAAGGCATGTCGTATATGTTGCATAATTAAAAGAAGATGTTGCAAGTGACTATTGAAACATTTTAATATATACAAGAAATACGATATCCTTGCTATTAAGCAAAAAAATATGCAAGAATATATACAGTGAGCGACAAAAAAGCGATAGCTTCGATAGCTTTTTATATATGAAATTCATTATTTGTATTTTATTAACCCTGCAGTATTATCGTTATTCAACTTACTCCATTACTATCGTTGGGTGTAATCCACACCTACTTATTAGTACAGTAGAATCTCAGAAAGTAGAACCACTTTGTACATCGGGCAGTTCTAATAAAACTAGTTATGTAAGCTTTATTTTAACACAAAACAATTTTTATTAAATAATATTGAATTAATTGAACGTATTAAATTCATAGAAAAATTTAAAAGTTTTTTTTTTATTATTAGATCCACAGGTTCTAATTTCAGAGCGTACAATACATTGGAAAGGCCGGTTCTAATTTCTGGACGGTTCTAATGTGTGAGAGTTCTAATTTGTGAGATTATACTGTATCTGTAATTCATATCAGTTAAATTCAATTATGCAAATAATATTTTATTTTTCAATAATGAACTCCAAAATACAGAAAAAAAATTTAATTTTATAAGTTTGGCAATTCATTTATTTTAAATAATATTTTGTTAATGTACATCTCTCTTGAAAAAAAATATTCAGCCTTATGGTTGGCTTCCACCCAGACGATAGTACTGCAGGGTTAAGAATGTTACTAGATAGTTCAACGTTTCAATATCTATAATGGGCAGGGCAAGTTCTAAATGGCAAAAAAACAAGTTAAAATGGTATGCAAAATAGCACGAAAAAGGGCAATAATGGCATACAAATGGCAAACATTTCAAAAAATTTCAGTTAATTAAAGTTTTTATAACATTTTTAGAAAAAAAAAATAACGAAAAAATTTATAGTTAAGTATAAATTTAAAACAAAATATACCTACCGGCGGATTTTCATTTTTACAAAAATTCAAATACCAGTACGACACCAAAAAATAAAAAGTTTTTCATATAGAGTAAATTAACAATATAAAATACTTTGTTCAATTGACACATAAATTAACCACTGACAAGTCCCAGGAGGGGGATGAAACTGCGGCAGTCTGGTGTATCCCTTGTGTCCGTAAAATTTTTCAATTAAAATGTTTTCTTCTTCTTCTTCCTGTAAAGAGACTAACTAAAGTAATATTCTACAGTAATTAATATAAAAATTAATTACGATTGTCATTATCTGACGGTTGCAAAACACTTTCTAACATAAAAATTATATATTTTTTAATTGTTTTTGTAAAAATAATAAATTTTCAGGTTTTTTTTTTTAAATGATGTAAAACGCTTGGGATGTGACTATATTTAGTGGAATTTTTTAACAAAAAGTCTAAAAAAAAAATTTAAACATTTGCCAACTAAAAATCGGTTACTATGACTGAAATCGGTTGTTATACCTTAATATTGGTTTTCACAACAAAAATCAGTTAATACAATTGTATTTCAGTCGGAACACCCAAAATATATAAAAATCACATTTAAATATTGTTTCACTAACGGTTGGCACTTTATTTTTCTGTGTGGTATATTCGTATACACAAAAAACAAGTATTTTGGGGTATTAACTAATTTGCGGGCTCTGAAAACTGTCGGCACGAGTTATTTTTCTGATTTATTAATAACCCGAAGAAAAAAGTTGATATATATTCCTATATAGAGTGATATAAATTTCTGTAATTACTATATATAATTTTATATGTAACGATATACTATAGCGCTATATATCATCATATATCATTATATCTTATGTTACATATAAGTTGATCTTTTTATCTATATATATGATATCATATAATATATATGATCATATATACTTTAATGTATGATTATATATAGGTATATATGAAACAATGAAATCAATCAACCCGTGTAAAAACTTTTGAATATAATTTGACATGCCCGATGAAAAATATATAATTCCATATCACATCAAATATCAGCTGAACCGGTGAAAGGTGAATGGCATACATAACCTTATCTCATGAGATCCCATGGGATCTTCATAAACTAAGTATAAGATATGAACATATATCGTAATATATTGCCACACATATAAGGATATGTAATGATTTCCAGTTGTATATTAGTATATAGAAACTATTATTTAGGCAAGTTTTTTAAGCAATTTTAATTAAATGTTAAAGTTGTTGTTTTGTTTAATGTATTCTCTGCATAAGTTTTGTATAGTTAACGCAAACTGTTGTTTATATATACTAAAATATATTTATTAAAAAAACCTCTAAAAAATGGTTTCTCTTAAAATTAGTTGGCATATACATAACATTGAACAGATGCTGAGTACCTTGGCTCTTCTTTATTCTATATATTCGTTGGTATAGAACCTAATAATTACAACTTAGTTTTTTAGTATTTTAAAAAAAATATATTAATAAACTTGTTCTGATGATGGGGACCTAGAAAATCCCCGAAATGGAACCATCAACAAATTCTTGAAGGTAGTCAATTAATAAATTGAAAACAAAAAACTCTATAGATTATTTTTTAGGACAATATCCTAATAAAGAAATATAGAGTATGGCCTTGAACTTGAATAAATTCATTTTTATATTGATAATCACTACAAAACAAAAAAAAACAGTAAATTTTTAAACTCATTTTTATTTTAATTTTAAACGGTGTTAAAAAATATATAAAAGTGATTGAATATTTTTTCATTAAATTTTACTCTATGTATTTTAAGGTGGTCCTTATTTTTTTATTTTCGATTTTCCAAAAACGACGGGCAGTTTTGTGTGGGGTTAGAATAAAAAGAAAATCTGTAAAAAATTTGAGCTCGATCGGTTAAATATTGGCGTGCCGCACGAGGGTTAAAGTTCGTGAGAACGAAATTGGGGCAAAATGGATAGAAAAACACTCGTAACTACTCAGGAGTCACACCTATGAAGGTAAAAAGTATGAGCAACCCACATTATTTTTGTATCCCCCAATATTTCTTTAGAACAAACTAACCCTCTATCTCCAACCCTTCATGGGAGTCCCATACAAAAAAAAAAATCAATTTTCACGAAAATTTACGAAAATAAAAAACAATTTAATTACACAAAGTATAATAGCTACGAATGTGAATCGATGGAAATTTATATTATTTTTATTTACCCTTTACCGCTTATTTATCTTTCAATTCAATAAAAACATTTAAACAAAATAATTCTCAAGTTCGCTTTCCCACTTTATATTCCACATTTCGTGAAATAGCCTAATAAGAATAAAATTTGCTTATGCTCGGTGTAGCTATTTTATTCAACAATGCGATCAACAGGCTTCGTTTAATGTTTACATGAAACTTAATGAAATTTTTTGCTTTCTAGTCTCTTTGTTGACGTTCCAAACCAAAACCAAACCAAATATAGTAAGAAAACTCTAAAACGCGAACAATTTTTTGGGGGATTTTTTTGTTTTATTGTTAAACTTCTTTTAGTTTATGGAATTCCCGAATCATGGATTACATTTTTTGTTTATGTTAGACACATTTTTTTATGTACATAGACGTATTGACCTTCTAGTTGTGCTATGACATTTGTATTTAAAACATACAACCTGTGTTTTTTTTTATCCTTACCTCACACAAAACTGCCCGTCGTTTTTGGAACAGATGCGTTTTAAATTCTTCCATACATTGAGGGACCACCTTAATGTATTTATATATAATGATATGTTTGCCATATATAATTATATATATATGTGATAGACATATTTTTGAATAATTGTACCATATACACTTACATATGGTAGAATATATGGATCTATATCTATTTCATATGATCAGCTATACAAGATATGCTAATACATAACATAGGATACAATGATATATGATGATATATTACGCCATATTTTTCATAAACTAAGTATAAGATGTGTACATATATCGTGATATATTACCACACATATCAGCATATATAATAATATCAATTTTATATCTATCTATATATATGAAACAGGATGTGTGTATGTATGTAACGTATGGACTCCAAAACGGCTGGGCCGATTTTGATGAAATTTTCAGGGAATCTTCAGAATATTCAGGCGGGTGACACTGTGAAGTCTGATTTTTGATTTTCGGTCTGTGGACGGAGGGGCGTGGCAAAATCAAATTTTCATATTGTACCACCAATGACATACATATATTTATTTTTTTGCTTTTTTTTATTTTATTTTTTTTTGAAAGCCGTTGTCATGTTTTTCAAAACGAGATATCAAACTCTTAAATCGGTTATGTAGTTCCGAAGATATTTCCAAAAAGCTATGTTAATATTTACAAAAAACCTATGTTAATCTTTAAGCTATGTTACACGAACACAACAGCCTCATCCGTCTATTCAAAACAGCCCTAGACCAGATGCCGACAGATGATTATACGGTTGTGATAAGAGCTGACAAGACACCGGCTGGTGAGCATGAGCGGCGCTTCAATGCACTTGTGATAGGTGACGTCGCAGTTGTTATGGCAGTTTTTTCAGCTATTCATTTTATATACTTCAGCAAATAAAGGCGATAGAAGGACAAAGAGGCGTTGGGCTTCCCATGAAATTAGAAATTTTAAAATGATTTACTAATGTGATTTTTTTTTTTTTTAATAATTTATTTGCGTAAAAAAATTTCTTGATTTAAAGAATTAATTACAATTAAAATTTGAAGGCAAAACAACGTTTGCCGGGTCAGCTATGAGTATTTAGAAACTTTTTTCATCGGGTTGTAAAAAAGCAAAAATAAAAAACTTAGAAAAGCTGCACTTAAAACAAAGTTCAAAGTTAATAGATTAAATAATATTTATGAGTTAATTATAATTTAATGCCTCATTTTGACAATTTTCCGTTAGCTACTAACTGGGACTTTAACTGATACATTTGTTTGTTTTCCATATAAATTTTCAACTTAACTGTTTGTTAAATTTTAACTGGACATTTAGTAATCGGGCTAAGATATGATGCGATATGAACTTATATACATATATGAATATATATGGTTAAAAATAAATTGGACACGGCTTAAATTTTAAGAAAATTTTAAGTTTTTAAAGATATGTAAAATCTGTCACAAATAACCGGCATTTTTTTATTTGACACTCACTGTATGTATGCATATGATATGATTATGTGCATATTGTTGTATGTATGTATGTGGAAAAGTATTAACAGACCCCAAAATGTAAAAACATTTTCAATCTTTTTTTTTCATACATTCAAAATAAATACTTTTAAAAAAGTTCAGTATGGAAAAATATGATTGTATCTGTAAACGCGTGTTGTCTTTATATAGCATCATACATACATACATGATGTATATATAAAAAATAGATGGATGGATGTCAGGGAAACATATAATTTCTTTCCTCGATTTTCTACATACACTATGTAGTATCAGAGCTTTGAAGAATTCATTAAATTTGGGAATGAATTCCCTAAAATTGAATTAATTTTTTTTAATTCTAGAAATGAATTCTTTAATAAGAAGTCCTGTGAAAGAATTCAAAGAATACAAATTTAGAGAATGAATTCCATTACAAAATATTAAGCATTAAAATTAAGGGATTCATTTAACAAGAATTCATTCAAATTCAGTTAATTTTTTTATAATAATAATTTTTTTTTGATAATTTTTCCCCCTCTATTTACTACATACACTATGTAGTATCAGAGCTTTTGAAGAATTCATTAAATTTGGGAATGAATTCCCTAAAATTTAATTCAAATGAATTCCTGTTAATGAATTCAAAGAATGAATTCCATAACTGAAGCATTAAGACATTAAAATTAAAATTAAGGAATTCATTTAACAATAATTCATTCAAATTCAGTTAATTTTTTTTATAATAATAATTTTTTTTTTGATAATTTTTCCCCCTCGATTTACTACATACACTATGTAGTATCAGAGCTTTTGAAGAATTCATTAAATTTGTGAATTTTAATGAATTCTAAAATTGTATTAAATTTTTTAATTCTAGAAATGAATTCTTTAATAAGAAAATACTAAGAATGAATTCCTGTTAATGAATTCAAAGAATGAATTTAAATTTAGAGAACGAATTCCGTGAATAAAACATTAAGCATTAAAATAAAATAAAATAAAATAAACCACGAATAGGTTAAATTAGGGATGATCGGAAAATAAAAATTGTCCTGAAAGGAACTACATGATCTTTAAATACAAAATCACTTTTTGTATCAAAAATCGGGTGTAGAATTTAATACATTTGTTCCATTATGCCTTTGTTCCATTATTTTTATTTTGTAAAATAACCAATTTTTTTAAATTGTCGTTACAAAACCATATCAGCCGTTATTTTGAAAATATTTATTATCAAATATTAAAATACAGATCTGGTTTTATTGTATTTAATTAAAAAACTGAGTTTTCGTTACTTATTATTTATATATTATTAAGCCCTGCATGCAGTTCCTTTAGGGAATTAAAAAAAAAAAAGTCAAGTCCTTAGGGACTTCAACCAAAAAGATAAGTCCTTGGGGCATTAAACAAAAAAGTTAAGTCCCTAATGGAATTAAACGAAAATTAAATGAATCCAGACTAAAAATTTAATTAACTAGATTTGAATGAATACCATAATTTTCATAAAGACAAATAGAATGAATAAAAGAAATTAATTGAATTGCTTAAAGTTGATCAGGGAATTCATTCCTGAAATTTAAATTCATTTCAAAAAATGGGAATTAAGGAATGAATTCTTCAAAGCTCTGTGCAGTATAATGTTGTTTTTAACCGTTGACGATAATGATGATGGTAATTTTTTTTTGTTTGCCTTGGTTGCAGCAGCAAAACTCGAAACCATCATATTTTGTTAGGGTGATGTTGTCACATTTATACATACATACATCATGGTGATGATGATCTACATTAAAAATATGCTCATTCACTCGAATGAGAAATTCATACTACTTTAGAGAATAAACTTACATAATTTTTCTGATTTTTTTTGATATATATGATGGTGATGATGATGGATTGTTGTTGATTGATTGACTGACTGATGTTTTTGAACTGAAAAACAGAGAGTGATGAACTAAAATAATGAAAGAGAGAGTGTAAAAAATTATTGTAATTGTGAATATTTATATGAATGAATGTAATTTTCTTATTTCGTATATAAATAATTTTTCTTTTTAATTTTTGATAACTGTAACAGTTATAAAAATGCAATAATTTAAAATTTGAATAGCCCGGTTAAAAAATTTCATATATGATCATATATATACTTATATATATATGATCATATATATTTTTATATGATCATATATGGTCATCCATATTCGTACATACTAGAAAAGTGAACCTACATTTCCATATATGGACATATTTGGCCATATATGTCCACACATTATTTTATATGGTAATTCATATACGTTTGTACATTATATATTTTTTGTAATTTTTTTTTAGAAAATTTTGTTTTTTAAAAAACCGTTTTAATGAAAAACAATATTATTCAAATTCCGAAACATGTATATTATGTTGCAAACATGCTATTTATTGTTGCATCACAACGAAATATTTGCCGATTAAACGATATTTCAAACAACTTTGGAACAATTAATATTATAAGTTTTTTAAACAGGACCTTACAGATAAAAATACGAATTACTCAAAAATTAAAATTTCTCACTCTTACAATTAAAAATACTTTTAATATTCTCTTTAATAGTAAGATATATATTTATGATCTTGTACCTTAGAAATTTAAAATGAAAATGTAAGGTTATAATTCAACAATTCATACTAATTGAAAGTTTTGAGTATTTCATATTTCCTGTTTTAAAAAAAACTTATAATCTTATATTTGTACACAAATCATAAGATCATAAGATTAACTCTAATTCCAGAAACACATTTTTGTATGCACTTATTTGTCAAAAATTACAATTTTAAAAAATTAATAGAAATCACTTGTGAACTTAATAAAATTTTAAAATAAATCGCTTTGAATTAAAAGAAGAAATGAACTTGTTTACAATCGGTCTTTAAAATGGGTTTCTTAAACTGATTAAATACACAATTTTTATATGTTTCAAAATCTTTCTTTGGGTATATGGAGTCACATGTACTTTCTTATATGTTCATATATAAACACTTTTTGCAAATAAGGAATTCCATAAACTTCCATATTTGCCCATACATGACCCTATTTTGAGAATATGAAATAAAAAATTCAAAAAATTACAAATATGACATCACATATACCTTCATATATGCCCATATTTCTCCATATACGCAACCATATGGGTCCATATTTGTACATATATGAACTTTTCTATCCGGGTTATGGTGTTGAGCCAGTTGTCATTGTTTTTGTCTGTGTGAAGAATAATATTCTTATACACGAATATTTTTTTTGAACAAAAATATTTTCGCCTTCGGCAGCCAATAGCAAGACAAAAAACAGAATTTATGTTGCGAAGTCCTGTTCAATTTCGCTGTGTGTATTCGAATGTGAATCTCTTCTTATTTCAGAAAACTTGGAACACAGTGGTACATAGTTATGAGCCAATTAGCCGGTAATGCTATTCATATACTATTGTACGTTGGGTGCCAAATATTGTTATACAAAACAATATGTGAATAATAGGCCGGGTCGATTTGTATGGAGGCAAAAAAATCGCTCAACGTTCAAGGAAAATCGTATTCTAGGGATCAAAATAAGAAACTTTGCCGAAGGAACCATACCTCTAAAACGAATTCTGATGTAACGACTTTTGGCCCGTAGTTTAAAATTTTGAAAAACCCCACTTTGACCCATTTAGAGTGCCCCAATCGAATCCAACCCAATCGAATATAATTTATTCATTAATCTGATAGAGCGGAGAAGAAATAGAGACCCTAATCTTGAAAAGACTCTTCCACTTTCTGAAATATCTATCCCGAGATTTGCACATTTTGCTATAAAAACACGACTAAAAAGGCCCTCTTTCAACTTAAATTTTATCCCCTTAACGGTCACCTAGAATGATGTTTTATGCATTAATCTGCTAGCGTGTCTCCCGGAAAAGAAGTAGCTCCCATAATCTTGGAGAGATTCCTCCTACTTTCTGAAATATCAAAGTGGGCTTTTTCAAAATTTTACCCTACGAGTCAAAAGTCGGGACATCAGAATTCGTTTTAGAGGTATGGTTCCTTCGGCAAAGTTTCTTATTTTGATCCCTAGAATACGATTTTCCTTGAATGTTGAGCGATTTTTAAATCGACCCGCCCTAGTGAATAATAAATAATAAGTATATATAAATAAATAAATATATAGGCGTAGTTCACTGGCTCCGTATGAAGTATTTCTCTTTATATTTGTTTGTCCAATTAAATGTTTTTTGTAAATATTTATGAAACTGATTCATATAAATATTGTTGAGCTTAAGGTTTTCTAAATTTCACCCGGATCAAGTTTAATTTGATTGACCTAAAAAAAATGTCCATTTTGTGCTTACTCTTTCGATTAGAGATTTGCATAATAGTTCATTTCGTTTATTTACATTTATATAATTAGTTCAATTCAATTCAATTAATTTTTACGCCTTAAGCAAATTCTATCGATAAACTAGCAATTGACCTTAACAAATGATCATGCATGATAGCCTATTAGGAAGAGATGTTTCAGCAAGAAAACAATTATTTTAATATTGTGCCTCATACGCAAAACGCTCGATTTGTCAAAAATGTTATATGGGCAAATAGCTTGTCGAGATTAACCCAGAGTCCAACTTATAGTATGATATGTCAATACCTTTGAAAACTATATAAGCAAAAATTCAGCCAAAAATTTTTATATTTGAAAAAATTTTCCAATAAAAACCCTTCTTTTATGACAAATATGTAATAAACAGGAGGTTTTTATTAGGAAAGCTTTTGCAAATATAAATATTTTTAGCTGAACATTTTAAAATATACCTTTGAAATGTATTTACATATCATACTAAATGCTGGATGGCACCATAGCTTTCTAGGATAACCATAAGTATATTTGTAGTAAAATAACACTTTCTTTAAAAAAAAAATTGTATAAAAAATACAATGAACTTTTTTCACGATCGCGAAAATGTGAAATCGCAGTTCTTAGTTTTTTCTGGAAGATGTCGCCAAAAAAAAGTTATAATCCTAATTAATATATACTTAAACCAGTCACGTGATATTTCATTTCGCACTGACTCTGTTACCTAAGAAAAAAAGCCTTACATAAGACTTGTTGCATATCAGATACTTTGAACTCGCTCTGTTGCGTATACTTTTATTCGACACATCACAAGGTGGTCAAAAGGTGGATATTGCCACTTTCTATGACAAGCCCTTGTTAAAGTAACTGGTTACTTTCATATGAGAGATCCGAATAGAGGACCGCTAACTACCACAATGTTCCAGTCACGTACCCAGATATGTGACTGGTAAATTTTTCGTGGGGATATGACTTAACTGGATGTGATTTTCAAGTTTAGAAGGCTCATTCGTTGTTAGGTCCACTTGAAGTGTTATATACAATATTTTCTATCGAAATAAATTAATTTCTCTTTTTTTAAATGCGTAATTTTGACCCTTTGAACTACAAATCGATGTAAACGAAAAATTGGATAAAAAAAATTTCATAACATGAGTATGTGCCTAACGCATACGCCATTATTAACATCATCATAAAGTAATAAAATTTTCCGATTAAATTTATTCTTGTAATACCTACAACAGGTAATATATTTGTACAATATCATTTCCTTATGGCCTTAACGCACAGTATTATGGCCTTAACGCACGTATTTTGTGAAAGTAACAATGTGTGGGATGGTCATATCTCAGGAAGTAGGAGGAGCTTATCCAAGATTATGGTATCAATCTCTTCTTTGGAAGATTCTCTAGCAGATTAATGCATCAATTATATTTGTGGGTGGGGTTTAAGGGGTTAATTTTTAATTTCAAAATAGGGCATTTTTTGCTCGATTTTCACCGTAGACGTATGGTCTAGTGGACTTTTTTGCTCAGTACAATCCCAAGAATCAAAAACGCGAAGCGCCTATTAAGATTTTTTTCCTTCCATACTAATCGCCCCACCCTAATGTGCATGGTATAATTTTTATTGATTACACACCTCTACAAGCTTTCTTGGTTTGAATATACTCTATGATGCCCTGATTCCAAATCAGACATCGAAATTTTTCCATCACGGCACAATTTTGAGAAAACCACGGTGAAATTAGCAAAAATTACCATTTTGGCTCTTTTTAAAGCCTTTTATCAAACGATTGACGTTTGTAATGATTCAGAATGGAGATGAATAATTTGCATACATTTTATTGTTGAAGATACCGCAATGAAATGTTTAAAAACTGATTGTTAAAATAGTGTGAAGATGCATTTATTAAATGCCGTTTATAAAAAAATATAAATACATTTTTTAAAAATAAAGAATTACAATTTCGTACAATTTTAAAGACATCTTATATTTAAAATGCAGTTTAAACAAAGTGATGTAATAATTTTAACGTTTTTCTCCAACATTAAAAAAAAGAAAATTTCAAAGTTTAAAGCTGGTGGAATGCATGGACTAGGTTATTTTTAAAAATGTAATATTTAGTAATTTTTTTTGATGGAGTACTTTTCAAATGCAATTTTTACCTATAATAATACACAAATTTGAAACTCATTATAGAGAAAAAATTTAAATATACCTACCATCATAATAGATATTCTTAAGCTGTTCTAATGTGGTGTGTACACAAATTCAAAAATGGGTTCACGTTTTTATCGTGGTTTTCTAAAAATTGTGACGTGTTGGAAAAATTTGGAAAACAGATTTGGAATCAACGAGACAAAATCTGTTAAAACTATATATCATGGTTCAATTCAACTCGACTTTTTTATAATTTTGTGACTGTGTGTTATCTTAACTTAAGTGATGTAATTAAGGAAATAATACCGTATTTGGCGAAAAATAAAATGTTGTTTCATCAAGGTAATGCACCTTATTTTCAATTTCCAAACTTGACAAAATGTCTCGGTAGTAAAAAATTTCCCAATAATGAAGAGGTGGGTGGAGTCTTCGGTTGATGGCTATTTTTAGGGGTATCGATGCTATTGAATATAGCTAGAAGCTGTATATAGCTAGAAAGAGGTTAAGCTGAGAAATAAAGAAAATTTACCCAAATTTGTTGTATTCTCTTTGTTAGGTCGGCTTATTTTGGGACAAAACAGGATTTCCATTTCAAATTCGATTTTCTTTTCTATAAAATCCTGTTTGTCCATCTGTGCAAATTCCGGGATTTGGATGGAGGCGCATGCGTGTTTTGTCCGATGTCGTTTCGCATGTTCTGTCCGATATTGATTGTACTCCTTGGTTATACTGTAGCTGTAGTATTTGCGGGACCATGCCGATTTTCTGGCATATACGTACGTCATCCTATGGATCCATACAGAGAGAAATTTTGCATTTTTTCAGCATTTCTATGCATAATTATAAGCAAATTCGGATCCTTTCCACGTAACTACTGGTTAAAGTTTGAAATAAAAGAGCCGCTTGGTTTCTGGACAATTTTCAACAAAAATAATTGGTGTTAGAAACGATACTGCTATCGTTTCCACGATACTACTATCGTTCCAAAACAAAGGAAGTAATTCTAACCACGGTTCTTTACAATAGATAAATATAGTAAGGTTGTTTAAGTTTAAAAAACTCAAGGTTTGAGGGGTTCTAATGTCTTAGAATTAGAAAGTGTTTTCTAAGAAAAATTTCTGCGTTTTAAATACATACTGATCCCTTTATAATATGCCCTTAAATACGTCACTGGATTTAATTAGGACATGTTACAGAAGGTTCTGTCTGTGACATGTCACTAGTGAGGATCATCAGATCCTAATGAAACTTACGCTAGTTATTCTATAAATAGGACAAATGTAATATACAGTTGGAGATAAAAGTGGATCCCAAAATTGTTTGGTTTCCTAGGAGACCCTAATAATATGGAGAAATCAACAGCCTAATTGCACAGCTCATCTTGTAAATCCCTGTATTTCGCAAAGTTTTATTTTAATTCTGATCGTAGTTCCACAAGATGCAATGAATGTGCATATGTTTGTAAAAATTTTGAGTGCGTATTTATGACGTGATGTATTTTACTCGTCGTCGACAACAAATACTACTGGTTATGGAGGAGAAAACACCAACAAACAAGCATTCACGACATATGAAATATGTCCGATTAAATTTATTCTTGTAATACCTACAACAGGTAATATATTTGTACAATATCATTTCCTTATGGCCTTAACGCACAGTGGGATATATCTCAATTTTATTTAAAATAATTCTGCCATTTCTTACTTAGTGGTCGATTGCAATGAAATTCGGAACAGGCATAAGTGAAGTAATATCGAGATTAAGTTTTGATTATAAACCTTCCGGACACTCCGGGGCGCCATTTTTTTTTTGTTTCTAATCCGATTTTCAGAAAAAAAAAATAACATATTCATAATCTACTTGTACTAACAAAAAACATGCTTACATGCCTGGATTATCTCTAAGAATTTTCGAGATATTACCATTTGAAAATGTGAACTTCCAAATTTTATCCGACTCAGGTACGGATTTTTTTTTTTTAAATATTGTTTATTTAACTAAATAAATTCTTGATTAAATAAAAAAACTAATGCACTATCTTGTTCCACTCAAAAATGACATTAGTTTAAAGTAGAAATTAAAAAAAAAAATTAAATTTTTGAGATTTTTTCCCCAAAACAGTCTTTTACATCCAGATAAATATTTTCTTTTTGAACATATAAAATGTGCATACTATTCTGAAAAGTCTTTTTATATAAAAGCGAGTTGTGTTAAAAAAATGTTTGATTTGTATATGCTTTTCCCCCCAGCCGCTTATAAAGTTGTCAAATTTTTAAGACAAATATCATCTTTAACCCACTGTTAAAAATTGAGCACGCCTCCAATTAGGTACACGCAGAAAAAAGAGACTTTTGAATGTTTGCAGGTAACCTTATATGTTTACAGGCACTCATAATTATATTTGCAAGCAAACATGTTTTATTAGAAACATGGGAAACGGAAATGCTTTCCAAACAAAAGTACATATATCACCACCATTTATAATTTTAGCGTATAGCGGAAGCGGTTGTAGATAGCGTATAGCGGAAGCGGTAAAATCTAAGTTAATTTTTCTAGTAAGAATATGTATGTAAGAATACTGATGAATATATGTGATCATATAAAATATATATATGATCGTATATGAACATTTTTAACAGGGTAGGTTAAAGTTGATATTTGCCTTAAAAATGTGGAAAATTTCGAAGCGGCTGGGGGAAAAAGTAAATACAAATCAAAAATTTTTTAAGACAACTCGCTTTTAAATAAATAAATAGACCTTTCAGATATAAAATGTGCATACTATATGCTCATTTTATATGTTCAGAAAGAAAATATTTATGTGGATGTTTGTTGGTGCTTTTTGGAGTAGTAAACGCAAAAATTTGATTTTTTTTAATTTCTACTTTAAACGAATGTAGTTTTTGAGAGGAACAAGATATTGCATTAATTTTTGTTTTATTTATTCTGGAATTAATTTAGTTAAATAAACAATATTTTAAATAACAAATTGGCCCCGATTTCGTCCCGCTATTCGCAAAAAACTTTACCTTAGTCGGACCAAACATGGAATTTCACATTTTCAAATGGGAATATCTCGGGAACTATTAGAGATAACGCACAGAAGTGAGCATTTTTTTGTTAGTATCTACTAGCTAATTAAAAAATCGGATTATAAACAAAAAAAAAAATGACTAGCACTCAAAATGTTATATGCAAAAGTGCTCTACTTTGGGTGGTCATATTGGCGCACCGGAAGGTCAAAATCAAAACTAAGATCGATATTACGTCACTTATGGCTGTTTCAAATTTCATTGCAATCGTACTACTGAGTAAGAAATGGCCGAATTATTTCCAAGCATTTTGTGGCATATCCCACTGTGTAAAGTCACTTGCTATTATTCTTCTACTTCGATTTCTTCTTCCTCATCATCTTTCCAAACAACAAAAAAATCTTCATTAAAAGAAACACAAGGCAAAAAAACCTTAGAATTCTAAACAAAAATAGTTTCTTTTTTTTAAATATTTTTTGCCCCAGATGTTTTGAGTAGATTTCCATTGTATTCAGTGTATACGGTTTGAAATATAGAAAAAAAATGTGAAAATTTATAAACAATTTTATTTTTTCATTTCATACGAAACCCCATCCGCTTGTTTAACATTTAGTATAAACATTTAAATAAAATTATTACAGGGTGTGAAAATTATTTAAGTGTTTTGAAATATTTTCTCCTTCTTTTAAGGAATCATTAAAATTTTAAATATATTTCAATTGCTTTTGTTTTCAAAATTTATTAGCAACAATTTTTGTTTATTTTTTAAGGTTAATTATTTGTTAAAATTCCATTCATTTACAAAGGGTGGGTATAACACGATTTACAATTTTGTTTAAAATTTAAAATATTTTGTTTATAGTCGTGACATGATAAAATTAAGAAAAACGATTTTATTAATGTTTTATTTTTTATTTTTTTGTATTTAAACACTTTAATTAAATTGTGAATATTTATCAATACCAACACGTAGACAAATGAATATTTGCAAAAGATACTAAGAGAACGATAATAAATCATTTTGCTTGTAGAATATATAATTTAAATTATTTATTTATCCATGCTTAATTAAAATTTTTAATGACGGATAGAAAAAAACAAGTCCAAAATAGAAAACAAAGTTGGGAGATTTCGAAATTTGAAATTTTTTAAATTTAAAACATGAAATGTCCACTTTTTAAATATTTTATTTTAAACCACCCGATTTGGAAGTCCTGAGGGAAACTTTTATGACCAAAGATATTTCTTACTGCATGTATCATAAGTGAAAATTTAACCTTCAAGAAGTCAGTAGAAATACAAGAGCTGTCCCAAAATTTGCCGACCGATATATGGCGGCAGTAGTTTGAAAAAATTACTAAGGTGAAAAGTGGCAACATATGTTTTATTTAGTATATTTTTGGAGCCTCAAAAGTAAATGATCTCAGTGAATTTGTAATCATGGAAAAAATTGGCCACCATTATGTAACTCAATACTTTCATTTGAAAGGATGAGATATGGGTCGCCACTTCATACCTGAGGCAAAGGAACAGCTAAATCAGTGGACTGGAATGGGAGAATCATGTCCAAAGAAGGCGAATACAGTTCCATCTGCAGGCAAGGTCATGTGGTCTGTTTTTTTGGATTTGAACATCTTAAAGGGCACCTCGCGTTTCTGATTCTTGGGATTGTACTGAGCAAAAAAGTCCACTAGACCATAGGTCTACGGTGAAAATGGAGCTTCCAGATTTTGACTTTTTAGTCGTATTTTGTGAAAGTAACAATGTGTGGGATGGTCATATCTCAGGAAGTAGGAGGAGCTTATCCAAGATTATGGTATCAATCTCTTCTTTGGAAGATTCTCTAGCAGATTAATGCATCAATTATATTTGTGGGTGGGGTTTAAGGGGTTAATTTTTAATTTCAAAATAGGGCATTTTTTGCTCGATTTTCACCGTAGACGTATGGTCTAGTGGACTTTTTTGCTCAGTACAATCCCAAGAATCAAAAACGCGAAGCGCCTATTAAGATTTTTTTCCTTCCATACTAATCGCCCCACCCTAATGTGCATGGTATAATTTTTATTGATTACACACCTCTACAAGCTTTCTTGGTTTGAATATACTCTATGATGCCCTGATTCCAAATCAGACATCGAAATTTTTCCATCACGGCACAATTTTGAGAAAACCACGGTGAAATTAGCAAAAATTACCATTTTGGCTCTTTTTAAAGCCTTTTATCAAACGATTGACGCTTTGTAATGATTCAGAATGGAGATGAATAATTTGCATACATTTTATTGTTGAAGATACCGCAATGAAATGTTTAAAAACTGATTGTTAAAATAGTGTGAAGATGCATTTATTAAATGCCGTTTATAAAAAAATATAAATACATTTTTTAAAAATAAAGAATTACAATTTCGTACAATTTTAAAGACATCTTATATTTAAAATGCAGTTTAAACAAAGTGATGTAATAATTTTAACGTTTTTCTCCAACATTAAAAAAAAGAAAATTTCAAAGTTTAAAGCTGGTGGAATGCATGGACTAGGTTATTTTTAAAAATGTAATATTTAGTAATTTTTTTTGATGGAGTACTTTTCAAATGCAATTTTTACCTATAATAATACACAAATTTGAAACTCATTATAGAGAAAAAATTTAAATATACCTACCATCATAATAGATATTCTTAAGCTGTTCTAATGTGGTGTGTACACAAATTCAAAAATGGGTTCACGTTTTTATCGTGGTTTTCTAAAAATTGTGACGTGTTGGAAAAATTTGGAAAACAGATTTGGAATCAACGAGACAAAATCTGTTAAAACTATATATCATGGTTCAATTCAACTCGACTTTTTTATAATTTTGTGACTGTGTGTTATCTTAACTTAAGTGATGTAATTAAGGAAATAATACCGTATTTGGCGAAAAATAAAATGTTGTTTCATCAAGGTAATGCACCTTATTTTCAATTTCCAAACTTGACAAAATGTCTCGGTAGTAAAAAATTTCCCAATAATGAAGAGGTGGGTGGAGTCTTCGGTTGATGGCTATTTTTAGGGGTATCGATGCTATTGAATATAGCTAGAAGCTGTATATAGCTAGAAAGAGGTTAAGCTGAGAAATAAAGAAAATTTACCCAAATTTGTTGTATTCTCTTTGTTAGGTCGGCTTATTTTGGGACAAAACAGGATTTCCATTTCAAATTCGATTTTCTTTTCTATAAAATCCTGTTTGTCCATCTGTGCAAATTCCGGGATTTGGATGGAGGCGCATGCGTGTTTTGTCCGATGTCGTTTCGCATGTTCTGTCCGATATTGATTGTACTCCTTGGTTATACTGTAGCTGTAGTATTTGCGGGACCATGCCGATTTTCTGGCATATACGTACGTCATCCTATGGATCCATACAGAGAGAAATTTTGCATTTTTTCAGCATTTCTATGCATAATTATAAGCAAATTCGGATCCTTTCCACGTAACTACTGGTTAAAGTTTGAAATAAAAGAGCCGCTTGGTTTCTGGACAATTTTCAACAAAAATAATTGGTGTTAGAAACGATACTGCTATCGTTTCCACGATACTACTATCGTTCCAAAACAAAGGAAGTAATTCTAACCACGGTTCTTTACAATAGATAAATATAGTAAGGTTGTTTAAGTTTAAAAAACTCAAGGTTTGAGGGGTTCTAATGTCTTAGAATTAGAAAGTGTTTTCTAAGAAAAATTTCTGCGTTTTAAATACATACTGATCCCTTTATAATATGCCCTTAAATACGTCACTGGATTTAATTAGGACATGTTACAGAAGGTTCTGTCTGTGACATGTCACTAGTGAGGATCATCAGATCCTAATGAAACTTACGCTAGTTATTCTATAAATAGGACAAATGTAATATACAGTTGGAGATAAAAGTGGATCCCAAAATTGTTTGGTTTCCTAGGAGACCCTAATAATATGGAGAAATCAACAGCCTAATTGCACAGCTCATCTTGTAAATCCCTGTATTTCGCAAAGTTTTATTTTAATTCTGATCGTAGTTCCACAAGATGCAATGAATGTGCATATGTTTGTAAAAATTTTGAGTGCGTATTTATGACGTGATGTATTTTACTCGTCGTCGACAACAAATACTACTGGTTATGGAGGAGAAAACACCAACAAACAAGCATTCACGACATATGAAATATGTATTAAAATCGTGTCTTCGCCAATGTTTGCATATTCAATTAGCAAAATGTACAAAATGCAAAAAACTGCAAAAAAATAAAATAATAGCAAAAAAAAAACATGATTTAAATTGCTGTCACTGCCAAATTGAAACTGTAACTACAACAGTATGCTGCTGCCGCTGCTATTACTGATGACGAGGGACAAACATTGTGTCAATACAACAATGTTGAAACAACAAAAAACATCTGTCTAATAATAAAAAACACAAAAAACAAGTTGAAAAGAAAACTTGAGCATAGAAATTAGTAATAAAAAGAAATTACGTACATAAACATTTACAACATATGCAGAAGAAAAGAAAATTTCCTTAAATAAACGAACAGACAAAAACTCTTAAATGTCGGTGCATTAAATTATGCAAATAGAGTTAAAATAGCAGAGAGACTTTTTTATATTATTTCGAATTCAAAAAAAAAACAAGAGTATTGACATTGAAAATGTGGACATTTGTAAAAATGGGTGCATGAAACTGACGATTTATCTTATGGTGACGCGAAAAAATCGAGTTTTTTTTTTGTTCCTTAATGAAGATTTACAAAATTTTTCATAAAGTTGCATCAGATCAATCTTTTTTGTCTAAATTTTGTTTAAAAATCTACAACAATTTTCAAATTTGATCATCATCATCCGTGAATAGATAGGGCTCAAAACAAGACCAAGGAGATCATAAAGACCCCTTGCCTTTAATATGCTATCCCGCGAGGAGTCAACACGTATGACACGATCTTTTCAACTTGTTTTTTTTGAGCCCTATCTATCCAGGATCGTGTCATACGTGTTGACTCCTCGCGGTATAGCATATTAAAGGCAAGGGGTCTTTATGATCTCCTTGGTCTTGTTGTGAGCCCTATCTATTCACGGATGATGCAACATTTATATTCATTTAAAAAAGAAGATTATAGGAGGGACATTCCGTTTGATACACAACATCAAACAAAACATTTCGTTACTCCGTTGATAAAGGCGTTCGATGCGAAGAAGAACGACACCGTACTTTGAATGCATAATAAGTTAAGCTTTCACCAAACTCTCGTTCTTCAGGGGTAACGGATTGTATCTACTATAATACAATCACCTTGCTTCTACTATCACAAGATGGGGAAGTGTGAATAGGGTCGTTTAAAAACGTGCTAGACCCAGTGTCGTTTGTTGACATACCTTTCGTTAGTTTTGGCTATTGGCAATAGAAATATTGAGGAATCGGATGCTCTTGATGTTCTGGGCGTCTGTTTTAGTAAAGACGTATTTGAAGTGGCGAAAGAAGAATTCAAGTGCTTATAAGTCTTTTGAAACGGTGTTGTTTGTACACGACCTACATTCGGCCGAATATGGGACACAACCCATGTATGGTCAGATGTTCCATAAACTTCTTTGGATCTACTGTCAAACGACACTACTCCCTCTCTCCTCTTTCCTCCTTTCTTAACCCATTTCCTATCATTAAAAGTGTGTGTTGATCAGTTATGAGAAAAATCTAAAGATATTAGCTGAACTATATTGACTAAAGCAAGAAGGAAAGAAAGACAGGTAAATGGACATTCTGTCACCAAATAGGTAAATGGACATAAGGATATTAGAAGTTACGATAAAGAGTCTGCAATTCCAGACGTTTTTCCTTTCTATTATGGTTTTACAATGCATTATTCATATAGAAGCCGAGTATTGCTTGGTTATGCCAAAGGACGAACCCAGACAGTTCCATGCAGATGAAATTATTATGGGACGATTAATTGGTAAAGTATTTATAACAAGATTTTCCACAATATGGATAGGATATAACTGAAGTCAGTGATTAACCTTATTGTGGGACATTTTAGGAAAACTCATAAAAATAATTGAAACGACAAAAAAGAAACTTGTGGGTGATGCCGAGAAGCAGTCGAGGACAATTTTTATTTTGTATGTACCTGTCTGTTATGAGATCTTAACTAATTGGTTATTATTTCTGCGATGATCTAGTTGAAATTTGTGGAACGTAATTAGATGGCAACAACAATTTATGTGAATCACAATGTGCCAAATTGTGCCCTCTATGAGCGTTATTTCCCAATAACCTAACCTTCCAAACAAAATCACAAACGTCACAATTTGAATATCGGTATCAACAATGTAAACACAATTTTAATTAAATTACCGATAAAAACAGTTAAGAACGACCCTAAAAAATCAAGTGCTAATTGACTACAAGCCGATAATGAGATGAGTACACAATAGGACTAAAAGGTTAAAGCATTCTAACCAAAAAAAAAATATTTTTTTTATGTATTAGTAATGATTACAAAAACTTTAATAGGTTACGGTCATCCAACCGTGGTGAATTTCGTTAAGAGGCGATGCTAGGTGTCAGAGGATTGCCGGTTCGATTCCCAGTTACGGCATACACAATTAACAATTTAAAATACTTTGACCAACTGCCACATGAAAGAATCATTGACAAGTTATAGTATAAGCCGAAACTGAGTCAGTCTGGTGAGACCCTTGCGTTTGTTTAATTGGGGACTCCTTTATATAAAACGGAGCTGTCACTTTACCATGGCGTTGGCATAGGAAGGAACAATTTCTTGTGAACTGTCACAGACCGAACCTGGAACATGTCACCGAACTTTGTTTTTTAGGATAATTCCTGTGACATTCCCTACGATAATCTAGTGACATATTCTGGGACTACTCACGCCATGTAAAAATAACATATCCGATCCATATAAAGTGATCGGTATGGTGACAGTTCGTCTAAATTTCACATAAGGAATTCATCCATAAACTAACCACTGACTAGTCCTTGTATTAAACGGAACTGCGACAGTCTAGTAATTCCCTTGTGTCTGTTAAATTGAAATCAAAATGTTTTCTTCATGTAAATGGAAACTAGTTCGATTGCTTTGCTTCATAAAACTAACGGTGACTCTGATCGAATTTGATTTTTTTTTTCGAGAAAATCTACAGATTCAGACATCAAAGTCTCATCAAAATTCACAAACAACACATTTCATATGTATCTTATCAGTCACTTTCAGGGCCAGAATTTGTTATTTTGTTAGATTCTTATTTCTACACCTTTTTAATAAAACGCTAAATGTCGACACCGTTCTTTATGAATTGAAGTATTTGCAACAAACAAAGTTTCCGTTTGTTATGAGAATCAAGGGTTGTCATTATAAAGGTCAGACGCTATTGTTAGACTAAAATTCTTGACCTCTACCTCAAAAGATCAATGATCTTTTAAAACAACGACTCTTTACTTGAAGTTCAATTATATTAAACACTTGTGGGTGTGTAAGCGTTTTGGGTTTTTTTTTTTTGGCCGGACACCTCTTCTAACTATCATTCATTATTAACTATTACATTATGTAGATTTTGTTGTTGCTATTTTATGTAAATATGAACAAAATAAAAACGTAAATGTACTTTACAGTGTGTGCATGTGTAAAGTATGTATAATGTTTGGGTTAAATGTAAATCCGCCATTAAAAACTATTTCCGATAGGAATTAATTATGAATAAATACAAAAAAACAACAACAAATTGCCATGTACAGAATAAAAATTATGGATATGTGTGTAAAAGTGTTAGTGCCAGAAACCCTACACCATTTTCAATTGAAATAGCGAACATTTTATATGAAATTGTTACGTTCCAATTGAAAATGAGAATTTTAAAATGAATTTAAGATTTTTCAATTTAAATTAAGAAAATTTCACATGAAATTAAGAATTTCTATTTAAAATTAAGAAAATTCTATATGAAATTCACATTTTCCATTTAAAATTGGAAAAATTGCAAATGAAAATGAGACTTTTTATTTAAAATTGAGAAAATTCCAAATGCAATCGAAGTTTTACACTAGTAATTTAGAAAACTAAAATTGAAATTGTGGCATTCCATGTGAAATTGAGGCTTTATTTGAAATTTAAATTTTTCATTTGAAAATTCTATATGAAATTCAGGCAATTCAATGTGTAATTCTATATGTGAATGGGAAAATTCCAAATGAAATTGAGAAAAATTATATTTTCTTTAAAAAGAAAACATTAGAACGTTGTATATTGGAAAGACTGACCTATTTTAGAAAAACTTTTTTAAAATCTGTGGTTTTAAAACTTGTAAAAAAAATTTAACACAGGTCTACAAATAAAAAAGGAATGTTTGAAGAAGAGATATTGTTAGTGGTTTTGCATTAGGTGTAGGGGTGCCAATACCGAAATACCGATCCCGAAATTAGTTTTAAATCCCGGGTTTTTTATGGTTTTATTTTGTTTATTTTATTACTTGTTGAACAGCGAAAACAAAACAAAAAAAAACATAAAATGTTTATTAACCTTTCTAAATTTTAAAAATTATAATTCAGCTTTATTATTATTATTAAATTTAAGATTATTATTAAATTTAATTTTTATATAGTTAACACATTAAAGACACGTCATAGATCCACTTGTCAATTTTGCTACCAAACTTTGAAAATATATAGATAAAGAACTTTTTAAATTTGTTTCCCTTAAAGCGCCCTATATTGAAAATATTTGCAAACAAAGTTGAAAATTTTGAAAGAAAAGTGAAAGAAAAGTGAAAATTATAAGAGAATGACAATACAAAAATTTCGGGGGAAAAAACCCGCGCAATAAAAAAAACAGGTAAAATTATGTGTGTAAGATATCGCATATAATCAAGAATAATCTTTGATACGATTTTATGGGCTTTTGAAATGTTTTTGGCAGCGCAGCGCATTTATTTTAATATATAACGATAATTAGTGGTTTTTAATATCAGTTATAAATTCTGCGGCTTAAATAACTTTAAAAAACAAAATTTTTTTTATTCTAATTCAATGTTATATGAACATATATGACTTAATTTATTATCATATTCTCGTAATAATATTAATTCCTCTGATTATGTAATGGGTCTTTAGCAAAAACGTTTCCATTTGTAGCAAATTTATCAAAATTAATAAAAACCAAATTTTTAAATCTTAAACTGTTAAATATTCCAATAATAATAGTTATAACGACTTGTCTGTAAAAACGCTTAAAAAACGTTTACTATACTCTGGGGGAATATCATATATGGAACAATATACATTCCCATATATGAACTTTTTATTTGATTGTATGAACCAATATATTTCCATACATGACATTTCCATGTATGAAACAATAGATGCCCATACATGGAACCATGCATGTTCATATATTACAATATATTATCATTTTCGTCTGGGTTGTCAAAAAATCTTTGTTTTACTATTGTATTTTCAAAATTGTGCTAAGAAATAAAAAGTTCTGTGTACTTTATTAAAAAAAAATATTGAAAAAAATAAATATACTCGTACTACCTAAAATTTAATTTTTTAAGTATTTTTTTTTAGATAAAAACGCAGAAAAATAGCAAAATTTTTATCCAAGTATTTGTAAATGTACTAGTTCTATTATATTATGTTTAAAACGAGATTACAAAAATATGGTCTGTATACCCTTATGTGCTTCCACTCTTCATATGAGTTCTTAAATAAAAAAATATTTGTATTTTTAATATTATTTTTTGAAGGGCCTGTCCCAATTGTGTGCTTTTGACAAATCTCTATTAACTGATATTTCTTTGATAAAAGCCAAATTTTTATATTTTTGACCTGAATTAAAATGGCACGAGGGTTAACCCAAAAATTAAAAATACCACGTTTTTTATTTAACATTTAACGTTTAATTTAACGTTTAAAAATGTCTCTTACGTCAGGGAGACTTCTAACATATGTGTACACTGGTATAAATAAAATTAAATGAATGAATTCCTATATTAATACAACAAATTTTTTCATAAAAAGTCCCCAAAGAAATGTTTAATTGAATCAATAAAACAGGGTGCATTAAATCAATTTTATTGAATGGTTTCATTGACCCAATGAATGAAATGAATTTTTTTTTCATTGATTCTAGCAAAAGAAAGTTTCATGCGTTTAATGAAATATTTTCATTATTTTTATTAAGAAACTAAAATTAATTTCTTTATAATACACTTTCTAAAGAGGTTGATATATTAGCCAAAAACGATTTTTTCTTTAAATTAAAAAAAAAAATAATGTAGATATTAAAAATTAATTAAATTATTTTAATTTTGTATAAATTTATGAACAAATCTTTATTGATAAATGTATGAAATTTATTTTTAAATAGTTAAATAATTTTTGAAAAAGTTCCTATCAAACAATGTAAAAATTGATTTTTTTAAATAATTATTTGGTAACTCTGAACAACAATTTTCCACAAGATTTTTATCCACGAATTTTAAACCTCTTGATTATCTATGTCAATTAAAAAATGTAAACGTTTAAAAATACTGGGTTGAAAACGGAACACTTGGTCAATAATGAGTTAATAGTTGTTGTTTGTTCTTCATATTATAAATTAGTCCCGAAATCCCAGGATGCCGAAAATCGCGGAATTAAAAAAAATTCCGGGATCCTGGGTTCGCAGTTTTGAAAATCCCGAATCCTGGGATTAATGAAAATCAGCCCCGTTCGGCACTTCTAATTAGGTGTCCATTGGCAGCACCAAAAATATTGTTAACGTAATATTGAGCTTAAATTTGAACGTTTGGTTCCACAGACAACCCAGGGGATGCAAACTAGGGCACATTTTGCATTACATTTTTAAGTGCTTGTCATTTTTTGGTTCTTATCCGATTTTCATAAAATTAACATATTTGTAACACCAAAACCACTGTTGAGTAGTGCAAATTGAGATTAAATTTATTTCAAAAAAAAAAATTCAACATGTTTAAAAAAAATATTTCAACGGCGAATTATTTTTTCGACATTAAAACCACGTTACACTTTTCTAAATGAGCTACTTCAAGAATTTTCAACACCTGTTGAAACTGAAACTACGTGAAACTCCAAATTTACTAGCAGAATATAAAATCCGAATTGAATGAAATTTGAAAGACCATTATCTGAAAGGTGTGTCAAAAGCATTTAAAAATTGCATATATATGACAAAAAAAATTTTGAAATTCATCATACGAAAATATCTTAATTTGAAATAGAAAAATATCGATTTCATTTGAATTTTTCACCGTTTCAAATAAAAAATCTTAATTTCTTTTGGAATTTCTAAATTTCAAATACAAAGTTCTGAATTTCAGTTGAAAATGGTGTATATGAACAAGTGTTGGTGTTAGTGGTGCTGGTGTTGATGGTGTCAATGGTGGAAGAGCTCATCAGAAGCAGGAAAATACAACAGAAGCATTAAGAACAACCACAACAACAACACTAACACCAACTACAACAACTAACAATAATAGTGTAAATGCGTACAAATGTAAATGAATGAAAATGATCGACTGACTGACTAGCTAAATTGTATGTTTGAATGAAACTCAATTGAACGATCCACCGAACGGGCGACCGCGTGTACAAAATTTGATATGAAGCCTTCGACTGACTAAAAAGTCAGAAGTCAAGTAAATTGTAGGTCTTAAATGTATTAAACAAACGATCGACGAACAAAAAAAAAAAAAAAAACGCGCAATTCATTTGGGAAACGCAAACCCAGTTCATTGGCACTTATACGCACACTTTAATAGTAGAACAGAAGAAAAAAAAAAAAAAACTCAACGAAAATGTTTATTTTTATATGGCAAATGGGTTTTTTTTTAAGTTTTTGTTTAGTTTTTCCAATTCCGATTATTTTTACTGCTGCTGACTTTTTGTTATTTTAAAATGTCAATTGATTGGCGTTCGACACTTAAGCGATTTCAAATTTATAGATTGTGTAAAATTGAATACACACACACAATCCGTTCTCATAAACGCATATAGAAATTCAATATAAATTTTGTTAGGGTATGTAATGAATGGCGGGTAATTGGGTAGGAGTTGCTCAAACATTAGTTACGCAAAATTTTAAATTTTTTTCATAAATGTATGTTTCCATTTGCCACTTTGAATTGTCGATTTTGTTTGTTGTTGATTCCTCTATACGATTGTGATGATGTCGTCTACCTAAAATTTTTATTTTTTTTTTTTTTATATTTCAAATTATAGTAGTTAGTGCTGAGTTTTCGTTTTTGCAGTTAGTTAGCTGCGGTGTCGGTGGTCATCATCGTAATATGTAGTTGATTTTAATTAAATATTCCTTCCTGTTGTTTTTCAATTTTTTTTTTTTGTTTAATTTTTTGTATGCGTACTTTTTTTCTGGTACTATGACCATATTCTGTTATAAAAATATATTTTTTTGGATTTTTATGAATGGCGATCAAATAGAGGAACTTTTGTTTGAATAGTTTTTATAATCTAATAAAAAAAAAATATGAATAATATTTAAAAAAAAAAAAAAAAAAAACTTACCACGAACAACTTTAACTAATGATAACACAGTGAGTTTTAAAGTGGATATTTGAGGAACAGTCAAATTTTAATTGTAAGAAATTATAAATGAACCCTAGTAAGATTTAATTGGCAAACCACATGCTGTCTACAGGGTTGTGGTTTAAACTAAAAGGGGTCAGTTGGGAATTGGGACCTGTTCAGTGATACGTGAAAACAGGACCACTTTCTAAACTACCTATCATGTGATAGGTAAAAAGGATCGGTTTCTAAAGTACCTTCCGCATGACTGACTTAAAAGTCTTTATAACGTTGTGGGGGTCGGAAAGCACAAGTGCTGTGGTTGGTGAAAACAGAATGTGTTCCCAAAGTACATATCACGTGATCGGTATAAAAGTCTCTATCACGTAATGGGTCTGAAAGTACTAGGCCGGTGAAAGTAGTACCGGTTCCCAAAGTTCCTACCACCTGATCGATTTTAAAGTCTTTATCATGTTATGTGGTAGGTGAAAAAAAGATCGGTTCCTAAAGTACTTATCACATCACTGATTTAAAAGTGTCTCTCACGTGACTGGTCTGCATAGGTGCAAATATGACGGGGTTTAAAGTATCTATCATTGCACCGCTTTTACATTATCTGTTAGGGAATTCTTTCAAGGAAGAACACCGACTGAACTAAACGAAATAAATGAAAAGATAAAGTGTGGTTAATCATGTTTTTTTTTAATATTATTTTTATTTCTTCCAAATTAATTAAACAAATTGGTATCAAATTAAAGGCATTTTTAACTTATTGACCATTCTTATTTAAAGAACTACTAAAATTATTTGAATGGAAATATTCGTGCGACTAATTAAGTAAAACTATTTTCTGGCCGCTAACTGTATTAAAAAATAAAATGTTTTTGTAATGAGCAATTAATATATCAATGGAATTAGTTCAGTGACATGTTCTTTTGCGTTAGTTAAGTGACGTGTTCTTTTGCGTTGGTTCTGTGATATGTTCTTTTGCGATATTTCCAGGATATGTTCTTTGGGGTGAGTTGTGTGACATGTTCTTTTATACCGGTCCTGTGACAGGTCACATATGTCAACTGACCCCATCCTAGGACAAGCCCATGTTAAAGTGACCGGTCCCTTTCATATAAAAAAACCGGTCCCATGACATGTCCCTATCACAACCAGTCACGTGACATGTGCTGTGATAGTTACCTTTCCCACAGGGTTACTACTGCATATACTGCAGAGTTGTAAAATTTTGATTTTGATAATAACTTAAAAAATTGTTTTTTAAAATAAAGAAAATATTTTGAAAGCATTTTCAAAAATTATCCTTTCTTTGAATTTTGGATATAACAATAATTAACAGCCACATTGCGCACTGCAATCCACACCATTGAACTCTTCCTACTAAATGACTAACCTCCTGTTTTACGAAAGCAAACGAAATATTCCTCTCACTTATCGCTATTAGAATATAAAAAGTGGCAAATAAAGATTGTAATGAAGCCAATGAACTTACCGTGTAAGACATTTTAAATATCCGATGGGACTCAAATGTCCACCTAACAACGAAAGCACATACGCTATCGAAAAGACCACACTTATGCAAATGTATCTAAAGAGCTTCAATAAATTCGCCAACTCTACATCAGGTGGCGACCAACAACTGTTCTAAGACTTATCATCTCGCGCAATTACAGTGCTGCCATGTTTGAAGCCCTTCATCTTTCACCACCTTTCAACTCTCCACTATCCCCTGTCCAAAGAAAGCAACACATTAATTAATAGGAAGACTTTCCAGAGTGTTGCTTTTCTTTAAAAAAAAAAAAAAAAAAAAAAAAGTTGAAAAGGCCAGTAATGTTTCCCTTTAAGATTCCGAAATCGTTCCTACCAAAAGACCATAGTTGTCCAGATTTTCTACTGGATGAAGAAATAAATCTCTTTGTCTGACCGAAGCATGCTATAAGATTTTATCTAATGTGCCTATCATCAATGCTCCGAGCCAATGAGAGGCACCTTCCTCTAAAGAGACAATAGTCGATTTTAGTTTCCACTTCAAAAAACAAATCTTTTCGGCTGATGATGGTACATAGTAAATATTAACTAAGAGTATTTTTTTTATCTTTCTTAATTATTTTTCATATTCCAAAGAACTAGACTGAATTTTATTTATAATTTTATTAATATTTCAACGGAAACAAAATAAATAGGAATGCAAATAAATTCCATTAATGAAACCTTGGATTAGTTTACATATTGTATTATATTAAGACACGTTTTATGCAACTTTTTTTCTATATACACTAGGGCGGGTCGATTTAAAAATCGCTCAACGTTCAAGGAAAATCGTATTCTAGGGATAAAAATAAGAAACTTTGCCGAAGGAACCATACCTGTAAAATGAATTTTGATGTACCGACTTTTGAAAAATCCCACTTTGATATTTCAGAAAGTAGGAGGAATCCCTCCAAGATTATGGGAGCTTCTTCTTCTCCGGGAGACGCGCTAGCAGATTAATGCACAAATCATCATTCTAGGTGCCCGTTAAGGTGTTAAAATTTAAGTTGAAAGAGGGCCTTTTTAGCCGTGTTTTTATAGCAAAATGGACAAATCTCGGGATTGAGATATTTCAAAAAGTAGGAGGAGTCTTTCCAAGATTAGGGTCTCTATTTCTTCTCCGGAAGACGCTCTAGCAGATGAATGCATAAATTATATTCGATTGGGTTGGACTCGATTATGGCAGATACGCTCCAGAAAAAATCGTGTAAATCGAATTCAAAAAAGTTTGTATTGAAAATCGTGTAAATCGTAAAAAGGCAAATGCTATATATAAAGTAATTTTTTAATATATGTATTTATTTTTATAAAATATAGATCGAGTTATAAAAGTTTTACAAAAAATAGCAGTGTTATTATATACAACCCGATTATTTATATACATTTTATAATATATTGTTCACGTTTATTTTTGTTTTATATTAACGTTAATATGTACACAAAGGTTTTTTAATTAAATAATCGAAAAATAATCGTGTAAATCGAGGTAATTTCCATATTCCTCGATTTACACGAGAAATAAAAAAATCGTGATAAAGCGAAATCGTATAAAAAAGGTAACGTGTAAATCGAGGGATAGGTGTACTTCACTTTATCATTAAAAAATTTATGTGTTTCTAAATATGCAATCATCATTCCTGTATTAATATCCTTTCCTATAAAAAAAGCAAAAAAAAAATTTTCTTGAAAATCCAAACTAAAACTTATATTTAAATATATGGTCTACATTTTATTTAAAACAATTTTATATGTTTTCCGTGGGCTATCCAGATTTTCTTATACCAATTCAACGATTAAAGCAAAAAAATAAGTTATCTCTAAAATATTTCTATTATTTTTTAAAAATTTGTGTTAACAGTATTTGACAATTTCAAATTTTATTAACAGGGTAAGAAAAAATTCAGCCGAAACATTAGTTGGTAACGATAACTGCAGTTAATTAAAAATGTTCCGGTTTTAACTGAGAAATTCTTTAACTGAGCAACTGGGAATGTTTTATCGTTGTACCCGTCGCTTTTCCCTATTAAAAACCCTACTCTTTATATACGAGTATCTTCAAACGGAAGTTAGAGTAGAAGAACTGTAAATATTATCAATAAAACATTTGAAACTGTAAACATATAGACACAACATTCATTATTGCATTATGATAAAATAATGATGATCAGTTACACAAAACAATAGTTAAATGCAAATTTCCTCTCAAGGCTATAACCATGATATTTTTTGCGTAACCCCCAAGTAATGGGAACCAAATATACCACGACAATATTAACATGGAAAAACTTCACTTAAACTTAATTCAAATGCTGGTATTTTGCATATAAAATATTTACAGTTAGGGTAGAAAAAAAAAACTACAAGTGTCTATGGAGTCTAAGTATATGCTGGCACCATTTTTAAAATTTATTTATGTGCATTAGGGCTATAACTTTTTTATGCAAAATATATTCCTATCACTATGTGACGGGCATTATTGTCATAATAATAAAAACCGCTTTTTCTGGTCATTAAAAAAAAAAAAATTTTTCTAAAAATGAGTTTTTATCAAATTTCAATAGAATCGATAGACATTGAAATAGTCTAACTACACTCAAAAAAATAAGTTAGTACAAAAGTTAGTAAAATCAGGTATACTATTTTTTAGCAAATTTTTTTGCTAAAATCGTGTTTTCAGCTAAAATTTTTGTTATACTTATTAAGCACTTAACTGTTTTATACTAATGCTTTACTAATATACTAATGTTTTACTAACTAATTTTGCTAAAAAAATTGTGCTGATAAGCACATTAATAGTGTGGACGACAACCAGATTGAAAGATATACGCAGAATGAAGCAGATGTCGCGGCATGTCAAGATGTAGTAGAGAAGAGGAAAATGATACTAAAAAGTACAACTCTAATAAGACATATAAAAAAATCAACCATGGAAGACTTTTGTATCTGTTTTTCATACGTAAAACAAAATTGAGGATTAAAACAACTTAAATTTTGCGTTGTCACCGGCTAGTGAAAATAATTGTCTATTAATAAAATAAAAGACAAAAGAAAATATTTAAATTTAATATGTATTTCTATAATAAATGTTAATAGATTAATAATATAGTGTGGGCAAATTGCAAACAAACATATACAGACATGTAGACAGGTAGATTTGTATGGTTCCTTTTTCTTATTGCAAAAAGGGTTGTTTTTTCGTTTCGTTTGTTTTTGTTTATTTTTTCGTTTCGTTTCTATAATTATCTTCGGCAGTTGCGTCCTTTAAAAGAAAGCATCATTTAGACTACCATTGATGTAAGTAGTTGAAAGAAATTTTTTTTTTATATATATTTATTTCTATATATTTTCAGATATTAAAATAATTCATGACATCAATGTGGGAAAATGAAAATTTTTATATTTCGTAATTATTGTAAATTATTTTTAAAAGAATCGCAAAAATATGTTTTATGATTTTCAGCAAATATATTAACTAAATTACAATTTTTTTACAATTTTGCGTTTTTTTCAGTCTACTAAAATTCAGCAAAAAATTTATTAATTTTTACCAACGCTTTTTTATTTCTAATCTACTAAGTGTTAGCAAAACTTTTGCTGAATCTACTAATTTTGTTGCTAAAAATCAGCTCGCTGATTTTCAGCAAAAGATTTTGCTGACATTAGCAATTTTTTTGCTAGCACCCTCCTGACTGAAATTTTGCTGACTCAGCAAAATTTTTTGCTGACTTTACAAACTTTTTTTTTTGAGTGTACTATAAAATTTTACCGATATATTAATTTTTAATTAATCAAAAAAAAAACTGCATCGAACTTCAAAAAGGTATTTATGCGGCAACTTCTTTGAAAATCACGCAAAAATACAAATGCGTTTTTTTATATTTTTTTATGAACTATAAGCCCACACTCAAGAAAAAGCTTCTCAAATTTATGAAAAACATCATAAATACAAAGAAGAACTTCATTGATTTTCGTCCAGTGTAACACATCATAAATATGATAAAGTTATGTCATAAAAGACCGAATTGATGACATGTTTCTTCATATATATATGAAATGTTTCATAAATATGAAGAAGTTTCATAGCTTTTCATGAAATATTTCAGAAATGATAATAAAAAATTCATAAATTTTTATGAAATGAAAAATTTTTTTTGCTGGCTTACAAATACGATAAAGGCTACAGCCAATGCAGACAATTTATTTTTAATACATTATTTTTAAAACGCAATATTCTTGCAACTGTAATCTAGAATATATAAATTAAAACTCAGAATTTTAAACTGAAATTTCGAAAATATAAATTGATATTCTTTTTTATTAAAATTCAGAAAAAATAATATTAAGTTAAGAATTTTAGTTTTTAATTTAAAACCATTAATTGGATTAAGAATTTCCACTAACATTTATAAAAATTATATTTATGTTCACAAAATTGAATGCAAAATTTAGAACACCTTAACCGATTATACACTCACAATATATTTTCCGTAAAGACTACTGAATATACACAATGAATTAACTGAAAATCCGTTAAAAACAGGACTACTTACTTTTCGTTTAAAACAAATGTATTGTTTAGTTTATTTTCAACTGTTGAAAAATTAATTGACAAAATCCATAAAAACAATAGGTTGTTTTCGTTTATTTCAGTACTCAATATAGTAACTTTTTATTTTAAATAGAAAATTTTAACTGAATATTTTAACTACTACGGAAAGTCCGTTCTTTAATTTTGTTTATTGAATAACAGAAAGTTAAAAATTATATTTCTTTGGTAATTTAACTGTATATTCTATTGAAACAACTTTACCGATTACGTTTTTAAATAACTGTTGATTTTTTATGGAAAAGTTCTTGTGAGTGTACTTTCTGACTTTCAATTGAAGGGCTTTTAGTAAAAACTTGATATGCAATATTTATTGTTTTATGGATTTTCGCTGTTTTATAGAGAACCATTGATTAATTATTGATAGAAGTCTTGCTTAAACACTTACTAAAAGTAACTAGAAGATAAATGTGTTGTAAAAATTTAACTTTTTTGCAGTTTTTCAACCTTTAAAAGGTGAAAACAAACTTAAAATAAAATGTGGCTTATCCAGTTTTTACAATAAGCCCTTCAATTAATGTTATGATATACAGTAAAATCCGGTTAAGACGAACTTCGAGGTTCGTATTAAGCGTGTTTTTTTTAACGATAAAAAATATGTATTTATTAAAACAAAAACAAGATTTTTACATAAATAAAAAATAAAAAATAAAATTAGCATTTCATGCATTCACAATTAAAAATTCAATTAAAATTCTTCATTAAAAAAAAAAAACATCTGTTATTTTTTTCTGAATGACTGAATTAACAATTTCATTCGTTATAAGTTTTTCTATGACCAAAATATGATTGCCAGCTTCTTCGGCACACGATTTTGTTCGAATATATCACTTGACAAATTTTCAACATCGACAGGATTAACAATTTCCAATATTTCTTCACCTGATAAAGTATGTGACGTCAAAACATTAGCATATATATCTATAAAGTCATCCACGGATATGAAATTCATATTAGGTATATCCCATTAAACGGATAAAGAGTGTACTAAACATGGTAATTTGTATGAAAACGAGTTTTTGGGACTGCTTAAAACAATTCGTAATAACCGAGGGTTCGTATTAACCGAGTTCATATTAAAAGATGTATTTTATATGAAAATTGTTGCCAAAACGACTTTTAAATTAGTTCGTATTTACCGAGGGTTCGTCTTAACCGAGTTCGTCTTAAGCGAGTTTTACTGTATATTGAATTTTAAATAAAAAATTTAAATTACAAATTACATGTTTTTTTAATTTCAAATGAAATATCTTAAATTCTATTACTGATTTCAAAATTTCAAATGGAAATTCTTAATTTCAATGGGTAGGAAAACAAAAAAAAAAAAAAATATGTTCACACTGTTTATGAAACTTTTTTATGAAATGATGAATTTTTATGAAACATTTGACATACAAGTTTGATATAATTTTATTTAAAAATAAAAATTATGTTTTTCAACCTTTAATTGTGCAATAAAAATGAAAATTATTCAAGTTCGAGGAGATACTCTATGTGGTTGCCACTTCTTTCAAAACGTGTTTTGAAGATGTGAACCTAAAAATTTCCGAAATAGATCTATCAACATATTCCTGAAAGTGGTCAATTAATAAATTTGAAAACAAAAACTCTATAGAGTATTTGTTAGGACAATATTCTAATAAAGAAATATAGAGCATGGCCTCCAACTTGAATAATTTTCATTGCATTTGACACACATTTTTATGAAACTCTTCATCATATCTATGAAAACATCATAAATGATGAATAATTGATGACAAACGATTTATGAAACAGTTTCCTCAATATGATGAAACCTTTTTCACTGAGTGTAGGATAGGTAAAATTTGATAACTGCAAAAGAAAGTCAAAAGTTATAACCCTAATGTACATAGAAATTTAAAACGGTTACATTTGATATATGACTGACTACCTCTAATGGGGAGTTCTGAATACTTAAGTAAAACATAACGTGGGAAAAATATGATAAAAATGTCAAAAACAAAGAATTTGAAATTTAATGGAGTTTTATTTTTCTATTTTATTACAGCTAATGCCGAAACGAACCTTAACGACGACATCTAACAAAAAAACTCCAACAATAACACGATGAACAACAACACAATACCCGCGCATTTAATACAACAACAACACAATAACAACAAAATCGCAACACCTCAACACGATTCTTATAGCCGAACACAATTTGATGCAACACTAACAAATGACACGGCAGCCTCATATACAGGAAGTTCGGCGAGGAGTAGATTAAGAACCAACACAGAGGATTTTAAATCTAAAACTACAAATAGTTATAAAAATAATAATGTTTATAACACCACCACCCCCACCACCAGCGTTGCAACAACAAATAATACCAGTCAAATGGGTCAGTTGACCTCAAGATGTTGGCGAGGTCTTAAACCATCAACAGCTGCTTGTGTTACCATATTAATATTAACAACAACATGTTCCTTATGTTCTGCCTCCTTGTGTGAGCCACAAAGTTGGTGGGATTCGTATAAGGATAAATGTATACCTTGCACTGTGTGTCAAGGTGATATGTTACCTCTAAGGCCATGTGAAATGCATCGAGACACAATATGTGGTTCGATATATGATTTAAAAATCGATTGGGTAGTACTATCGAAAACTGAACCCAATTGGAAAGAGGTAAAGTAGATATTTTAAAATAGTAGTATATACATATTTTTAAAGTGGTAGGGGAGGGGAGGTAGATAAGTGAGTAATAATCAGAATTGGTTTGACTTAAACCAAGGAAATTATATTATAGGAGTGACAATCCGTTTCAAAAAAACAAGTCGGTACCCAGTGGCATAGATCACATAGATCTCAAACTCTTTGACATTAGCGGTCAGTGCACATAACTCATGAGAATGTGTTGGACATACGTGGTATACCTATACAAAAAATATTTGAATGTGTATGAACAAATATGTTTTTTTTATAAAAGAGGAAGAGTTTGAAATCTATGTAATCTATGCTTAGGGGATAAAGGCTGACAATGCACAGAAAACCGACTTGTGAGTTTGATGAAAGCTTTACTTTGTATTCATCCGCACATCGTACTCCTTTACCTCCGTGGTAACGACATGTTTTGTCTGATGTTGTTTTTGAAACAGATTGTCCTTCCTATAATATAATCTCCTTGCTTTGTCCTTTGGATAGAACTTATGGAAATTCGGTTGGTTATACACTTAGAATACTATGTATGTAAAGACCACTGCAAATGTAGTTGAAAACAAATGAAATTTCATTTAAAGAAAGGACGACTTACATTACAGTAAGTTCAACTAACATTGTCATTTGTTGTTTAATGTTCAAAAAATGACTAACAATTGTAGTGAAAATTAACCATATGCTAGTAAAAATAAACAAACATTTATTTTTTTTTTATTATTTTAAATAACAAAAAACAACTGTAAAAAATGAAAGTAAAATCAGAAAACAGTAATTTGATGTGGGTTGTTTTTTTAAATGAACTACAAGGTTAGTAACAAATTTTATTTGTTCTACAAATGACTGACATTTACAATAAAAATAAAGAAACTGTATTACAACCCAAACAACTACTTATTTTTAAAGCAGAAGTTCCCTGAGTGTAGAAACTGACGGACCCACAATTTTTCCAATAGATCCAATCTCAAATTAAGGAAGCTTAAAACAGAATAAAACCCTTTTCAAATTTTACATAACTCTTAAAAAATTTCAGATGTATGTGCATTAGAGTGCCACATTTTGAGGCTTAAAAAAAATGCAAGAACCACCTCCCTGAAAATAAAGATTAATTTGTTTTATGACTGCTAAAATATTTCAGCTCTAGCGATAACAGCCCGTGAGCTAAACCGTTTTTAAAAAGCTCCCCAAAAACAGTATTTTGTCAAAAACCTGGTCAAATATAATAAATATTAAAAATTTTTTTCAATCTGCATTAAAAAAATATTAAAAAACGGCTTCTTGACTCGAGATAATAAGATTTTTATGTCATATTTTTATGTTTTTCAATGCAATTTTTATAAAAACTTTAAAAAAAATCTCTAATTTTTAATCCCTTTTTTATTTTGAATACATATTTGGAAAAGTTCTGACATTCGCTAATAATTTCACTATACTAATGTTTTTTAAAGTTCGAGGATGTTTTCAGGATTCTCTAAGGAAATCGAAAATTCTCAGCATCATACACTTTTTTTGAGGCACTCTAATGTACATACAAACTATTTTGAAGGGCTTTTTAACGGAACATAGATTTTGTGAAATATCTTCAATAAATTTCCGGTTAGGCCGATAGGTTTTTTAGTATATGTTTATGTGTTTAAAATTTATTGCAATCGGAGAGGACTCATACTGAGAGAAAGTCTTCCGTGCTTGAAAGATTTTCCATATATGACAGATATTTAAAAAGACCACATATCGCCCTTTTCAGCCTGTCGCCTTAAAGTCCCCATTAAAGTCATTGTTTTTTAAAGCCAAATTACCAAAATGTGTTAAATTTTTATATTTATTTCGTATTTTTCAGAGACGAAAGTTTGATGGTTTGGATTATGGTTTAGACCACCATGAGTTAACTGCCGAACAACTGCAACAGTTACAGGATGAGACCGATCCAATGGATTGGCAAACTGCTGCTCTTTTCTTGGCTGTTTTGGCTTGTCTTTTATTTTTCATTGTAGCCGCTTGTATACTAGTACATCATATGCGACAATGGCGACGCATGGAACGTAGATTAGATCAAGGTAAGCACAAAAAACAAGGCAAACACAACATTGATTATGAAATCCCTAATTCAATATTCCTTGAGCATACAACTTACACATACACTCAAAAACAACAATCGAGTGCTGCACCACTATATGTTTCTTAAAGTATTGTGTTTACTTGTGTATGTCCTGTTTGTAATATCACTCTATTCGTTACGAACATGAGTATTGGACTAAAGAGCCTTACTTGAGTTTAATGTTGTTTTCTTTTTTAAAAGATCACGTTTTAAGCCTTTAAAACCCGAATTATTTGAAATTCCACACATAACTTTAACGAATGTTCTCCAACATAAGAAGACAACGTAGTTTAGTGATATACAGAGATATACCAAGAATCGAGTAATCGGTATTCGATAACGGGTAACCGGTATCCGATAGTTACTATTTTTGGAATGTAAAAACTTGTATGTGTTTAACTTCAGCATCGAATTGATAATTATTAGGAAGTTGCTTTATGCCGTCCATCGTCGAAAGATGCATGATTCAGCCGTCGCAATGTATAATTCTTCTTCACAATAAAAGTTTCTTGCAAAACCTTACAATTATTTTTAAAATTTTAAAGAACTAATTTTTTAAAAGAGAATCTTAGAATTTTGCCAAAGGAAATTTAAAATAAAAAAGATTTGCAAATTTAGTAGCAAAATGAACTTAAACAAATTGTCATAATAAAAATAACAAGAATCGGAAACAATTATTTTAAAAACACCTCTAAAGTTTTCTTTAGGAAACTGATTTTAAAGTTATATTTTGTGGTTAAAGTTAGCAAAATCGGATAATTTTTATAAGAAATTGTTTTCAGGACCTAAAAAAATGTTTTTTGTACCAGAAAAGTACTTTCGTCAGCTAAAATTGAAAATGATGTTAATAATTTTTTTTTTTTTATAGGAGAAGCAAAAACGCAGATTGGCATTAAAAAAAATCGTTAATAAAACAAATAGTTTCGGTTATAGAACATTACAATTTCGTTTAGAAATGTAGTTCAATGCAGTGCTTCATAATCACTCAACACAACTTTTAATTTTACGGGGCAACAAAAAAGAAAAAACGACTCCGAAAAACATTACATATTCAAACTTCTTATATTTAGTAAATTTATCGTATTAAATTTTATGTTGGCATGTAGTTTAACTAAATGAATTCTAATAAAAAAAGCTTTAATATGGCAAACATTTTGTTAATATTACAGTTTTTGTTTGCTATTTTGAGTCTACAAATATTTAGTAAAAGTTTTTGCTAATTTTACAGAGTAAAATGCTATTTTCAATTAACTAAAATTCACATTGAATATAACTAAAATTTTGTAAAGTTAACAGTTTTATTTTTGCAGTTCTTATTTTAATAATATTTAACAAAAAATTTTTGCTAAATTTAGCAGTTTTTTCTGCAAGGTCATTTTTAACTAATTTTTAGTAGCTTTTTCTGCAATTATTACAGGTTTATTTCTATGAGTGTAAGAAAGTTACAGACATTTTAGTTAGCCACAAAAGTAGAGATTACAAAAATATGACATTCCAAAAAATAAATGTCATCGATTCGCCCAATGTTTTATCGCAAAATTTAGTTAAGCGATGAGGTTCATTTCACTATCGAACCGGCAATTTTATAATAGGAAATTAAGCTATTTCTATAAAAAATCAAATTTACAAAATATTATGTTAAGTAATTTTTTGTGTGGAAAGCACGGTTTGGAAGCGAGAAAGTGTTTAATGCTACGTTCACATTGAACCCCACAATAGGTACTTTCGTTTTTTTTATAAGTTTTTGATTGTCAAACTCCATACAAATTTTAAATCGAAAACTTAAAAAAAAAAAACAAAAATACGTATTTTGGGTTTCAATATGAACTTGGTATAAGTTGAAATTTCGTGAAATTTCAAAAAAAAAAAACAAAGTGAGATTAAAGCCTAAGCATTTAAGAAAAGTTCTTATTTTGGTCCAAGGACATACAAGATAGCGATAAAAGACATCGCCTTAACTTGAAAGCGTATGGACAAATTTTCATGAAATTTGCCAGAAAGATTATATTTGGTAGTATATTTAAGTTAAGGCGTTTTTTGCTCAATTTCGCATTTTCCAAAAAACGAAAATCATTATATCTTCTTAAGTACAAAATGCACCGTACAAAATGCACCGGACCTTATTTCTTCAAAAATGAAGCCTGAGCTCGAGTTACGCTCATGATCCATGATTTTTTGTTTCAAAAAATATGGATGACATTGACCCGGGCGAGATGTAGTTTCAACAGGATGAAGCTACGTTCCATACGGCGACCACCACCATCGACTTATTGAAATCAATATTTGGCGATAATTTGATTTCGAGAAATGAACCTGTAAATTGGCCTCCAAGGTCGTGCGATTGGACACCTCTCGATTATTTGCTGTGGGGCTACGTGAAGTCACTGGTTTATGCAACCAGCAACAATTAGTGTCTTGGTGGTCAACATTGTTCGTGTTATTCGTGACATACGGCCAGCAATGCTCGAAAAAGTGGCCCCAGAATGCGCTTCGTCAAGAACAGCCGCGGTGGCCATATGTCTGAAATCATTTTCAAATGTAATTGCCATGCATTTATCTTTCAAATAAAAAAAAAAAAAAATTGTATTATTTTTTACAATTTAAAGTTCTATCGGGCTTAAAAAACACCCTTTATTAGTTTAGAATAAAATATAGAGTAATGCATTCATAGACAGCTTTAAGTGTTTTGCATGAATAAAATTATGAAGTGTCATTTTCACATTTTTACAAGCATTGTGTACAGTTTATTAGTGCCGACCGAACAGTTCGGCCAAAAACCTATATTTTGTCGGTTTTTTGATATCTAGAGGCAATGATGACAAATGTTGGTATTGAAAACATGTTTGTTGAGCCGATTTAATTCGATTTTGTGTATAAAATTTAAGAGAAAAGCCGAAGTTTAGCTATAAAGTTAAAAATTCGGCCGCCGAACTATTTTCAATTTGGCCGAACATTCTAAAGCCGAACAGTGAATTCATAGCTTAACTACAGACTTTTCTTCAATTTTGACACTTAAAATAGCATCTGATCAGCCCAATAAACATTTTTCCATCCGCCAAATTTGTCCGTAATGCTTTAAAATACCGAATACAGACCAAATGCTTTTTCTGGCCGAACTGTTCGGTCAGACACTACAGTTTATAGTAAAAAATGCTGATTTAATTAAGGGCGGTTAACTGTTTTCTTCACATTCGGTTAACCAAAAAACCGGGTTTTCAAAAAGTCGTTTTTTTTTGGAAACACTATCTACAATACTATGAAAAAGCATGGATGGTAACCGATTCGATGCGGGTATCGTTTAGGTTAACGCTATTTTCCTTTATTTCGCCAACGGTATTTTAGGTGTAACGATATTTCAGGTAATTCGGTAACGGGTTTTCTTAGCGTTAACGGCATTTTACTTATTTCGGTATCAGTATTTTAGCGGTAACGGTATTTTAATTATTTTGGTAACGATATTTTAGTGATAATGGTTTCTGAGTTATTTCGGTAACGGTATTTTAAGGATAACGCTATTTTAGTTATTCAGGTAATTACAATGAACATCGAAAATGTTAGCCCCATTATAACTTAATTCTAACAACTGGCTAGTTTATGATCAAACTTTGAAAAAATATATATATTTGCAGCGATTATTTTTCTGATCTTGTCAGATTATTTCGGTAACGATATTTTAAGGATAACGCTATTTCAGTTATTTCAGTAAATATACCTTAGCGATAACGGTATTTTAGTAATTTCGGTAACGGTATATTAGGATATTGGTATTTTACTTACATATATCGGCAACGGTGTTTTACGGATACCGGTATTTTAACCATTTCGGTAACGATATTTTAGGGATAACGATAGTTGAAAGGGTATTGCCTGCCAACGCTGGAAAAAAAGAGACCTTAAACTGTTAGATTTTATGACGAGTGCCGTCAATCATTTTTGTTAACAAATGCAGAAAAAAACGACAAATAAAAAGTGATTGTATTGTATAATACTCGTCAAACTATATTGACCGAAAACAAAAATATGCAATCAGAACATTAAAACAAACAGGTCGGCATTATTCTCTGAAATATTGAGCAACACGTACATGAATATTTTTCTTTATTTCGTTTTTTTTTTTTTTTTTTTTTTTTTGTTTTTGGCTACAAACCATGAAATGGGTGCTACTGTTTTGTACAATAAAAGAATTTCAAATTCGTTTTATGCATACAAAATTAGTTTCCAAAAAAATGTCTGTATGTTTCCAAAATTTCGAAATATTTTTTCTCACATTGTTGCCCAGTGTTGTTATGATGTTGTTTTATTTTTTATTTTTTATGTTTTATTTTTATTAAACTCGCATAAATGCAAACATATCAGTTCTAATCAGTATGTCCTTGGAACTGATAAATATTCATGCTAAATTTTTTATTTTTTATTATAAATAAATATTCACTGATGTTTATATAAAAAAAAGTTTATAAACAAGTGTTTCTATCATATAAAACACCAGTCGTAGTATTAATACTTTTATCCAGTGGCGTACCTAGGGTGTTGCTGGGGAGGGCCCAACATTTATTTTACATGAACATTTTTCAGACATTGACAATAACATTTTACAATATCGAGACGCAACATTTTCTACATATTTGAAACTTGTTTGATGGCCGATTCCTCCAGGTTTCTTTGAAATTAAGAAAAAGGGTCCACCAAATAACTTTTTTTTTTTGAACTCTTGAACCAATTGGACTTTGTATGGCGTCATACCAAGGTCTTTATGCAAAATTCGTCTCAATGATGTCTCCGAAATGTTCAATTGTTGAGAACAACGGTGAATTGATGTTGATGGCGCTTCACGCACACTTTCTGCCATAGCAGCAATATTCTCGGGTGTACGCACTGTTTTTGGCTTTTCACGCTTTGGTTTATCGATGAGGATGCCAGTTTCTTTCACTTTTTTCACAAGATAACGAACATACGGACCATATTCCTTCAGCGGAAGGATAAAACTAATTATCTGTCAAATCAGACATGAGCTAAGTGTTACCATTCACGAAATAAACATAAGTTGAAAAAAAAAGTTAGATGGTGGACCCTTTTGAAGATCAAGGAGATAAAAAAATTGGTAAGAAACATAATGGCCCAATCGCATATTTAGGGGGTAACATGGATTGCAAAGTTGTTCGAAACTTTTTTGTTTTAAATTTTTTAATATTTTTAATACTTTAAATACAAATTGATAGCAATTTGTATTTCACTTAATTCCAAATCTCGCAAATTAGGGAAAATTTGTTTATTTTTGACAGCAAATATTAACCCTTAAACGTAAAATTAGCAGCTAAAAATATATCCATTTCGAACTTGTCGATTTTTTTGGTTACTCTAACTGTATTTCTTTCATTTTTGACACAAACGATTTTCTCGCAACAAAACTCGTCTTCGAAACATTATTGTTTTATATTTTTATTTCATTTGTTACCAAATCTAGCAAATTACGGAAAATTGGTTTATTTTTGACACCAAATATTAACTCTTAAACGTGAAATTGGCCACTAAAAATGTACCCATTTCGAATTCGTTGGTTTTTTGGGACAAAACTTGTCTTGTAAATACCGCGATTTTTGAACTTTTTCAACAAATAATTTGATTTTTTAAGTTAGGAAAAAACCAATTTGTATTTTAGTAAATACAAAATACAAAAACCTTTCATGATCGATTTTTTTATCTTACAAGAGTTGCACTTTTTAGTATCATTTTCCTCGTATCTACTACATCTTGACATACCGCGACATCTAATTCATTCTCAGTATATATTTCAATCTGGTTGACGCCCACCCTATTGACGTGTTTATTTAGCAAAATAAATTAGTAAAACATTAGTAAAGCATTGGTAAAACCTTAGTTCCGAAAACCTATACTTCAACATATATTGACTAAACTTAAATGATTTGCTGATACTGTTTAATATAAATTTTCATAAAAATACGTCCATACGTTTTTAAGTTAAGAAAGACGATGTCCTTTAAATGTATTCTTTTGGAATCCTGTATGTACTTGGACCAAAATTTTACCTTTTTTTAAGTTTAAGCTTTAATCTTACTTTGTGGTTAGTATCAACGGTTTCTAGTTAACATAAATATGTTTTCAAGACTTTTGAAAATTGTGTTCATTTCAAAATATTTATTTTTCAAATTTTACGAAATTTTAACTTGAACGCTTTCTCGTTTCGAAACCGTGCCATACACACAAAAAATTTACTTCACAAAATATTTTGTAAATTTGGTTTTCTACCTGAAATATCTTAAATTCGTATTATAAAACACTCATTTGGCGCACGGGCTTGCCGGTAAGCGGGTTAAACATTTAATAGATATGACAAACTTCTAAAACTCTCGACACTTTGAGGTAAAAATATAAAAAATTTTTTTTTTTAGGATGACATGAACAACCTTTAGTGTATATGTTAGCCGATCTTAATCCATTTGCGTTAATCATTTATCTTTAACGGCGCAAAAATTATGGCGGGTTTAAGTTTCAAGCAAATTAAAAATAATAAAATTAGTTTTTCTTGCATTTAATTAAAGCTACATCAATTATAGATCTCATTGTTTTCATCACATTTCAAAATATTTATTACACCACCAATAAATATAAAACTACACTGAAAAAAATGTTTTGTCATATATTTAGAACCATAAAAGTAAACCTCGATTATTTAAAAAAAACACGAATTAGTTGGGTTTTCAGGTTACTTATTTCAGGAAATCATATCAAATACTTTTACATTCGAAAAATAAAAATTTTTATATAAGGATGCATTTTGAGGTTATGAAAATTTTGTTTGCTCAATAAAATTTAAAGTCCCTAAAATTTGATGATGCCTTATCGATTTTAGTATTAAGCTCATTAAAATCTTGTATTTGATGTACGTTTTGGCGGAATTCATACAGTGCTTTAGTTGTCGCAAAGCGAAATGTGTTTGGAAAACACTGCCTCTGTACTCCTAGGAACGAAAAAAAATAAATTCTTTGCACTTTATCAGTGATGTCCCTCATGAAGATTCACTCTAGATACCTAAATATGTTCTCAAGTAATGTTTTTTTATAAAAAAAAACATGCGAAAAGAAAGATTTAATTTAGAAATTATTTTAAAAAGTTCATAACATTTTAGCGTTTAGAAATTGTTATGTGCCTCGGAGGTGCAGTATACTAAGATACTGACTTCACGCAATACGCTTGCCAATCTCAAATATAACTGTGAATGTCAGACGCAAAAAACATACATTTTCAAAAAAATTTTTTAAATTAACAATAAACGGCTAAAATCCATGTCGGAAAAACTGCAAAGGTTTAAAATTCGGGAAATTTTGGTTTCACTTATAAATCACCATACAACTTTCACGAAACAGCGGTATGGAAAATTCTTTTTTAGTTAATAAATCTCCCAGGTGTAGTGGCTCCATTTTTTGTTGGTTTGGATCTGAAAGTTAAAAACTATGTGAAACAAATTAAATGAATGAAAAAACTCTTGTAAGTTTCAAGTAATTGTTTTAATTTTTCGACTTTTAAATGGTTATACTTTCTTTAGGTAAAGACTCTTCAATATGAAACTTTGCATGTCATATTTTATTAGTATAGCCTTCTAAACCATGTTTAACGTTTCTCTCAATTCAAAAAAACTTGAGAAATAAGAGCCGTATATAGTGGATTTCAGCAGCGCCCCCCCCCCCCCCTTCATGTTTACACCACTGATTTTATTCCACAATATATACGATATTTTCTGCAGTGATGGTTGTTATTAAGACTACTAATGAGCCATTGCTGAAGGAAGATTATAAAATAAGAAACAGAAGACTATTTGACATGACACTAAGCAAACAATATTATAGAATGAAAATACAAACGTAGATTTTAAAATATAACTTAAATAAAATATACATTTGAATAAATACAGGGTGTATAGACGAATATGTAAAATTATAGTGTTTCTTTACCAAGGACATCAATATTGAAAAATTTTAAAATCGAATACCAACTAGTAAGTAGGGCAACATAAAATAGCATTAAGAAAGAGGTGTTAAGTTCTTAAAATTAGCCCTTAACACAACTAAAACTTACCCTCAACATCAAAAAATATTGATCATAAAAATATTTCGTTTAAATAATTTTTAAGGAAAAATATTTCTGAACACAACAAATTTAATAAAAAAACATTTTTGAGCAAAAAAAAAATTACAAATTTCGTATGTTTTCTAAGGAAAATTTGAAGAAAATTAGTAGTTTCAAATGTTTTAAAGCACTTAAAACACTGAAGGAATTATCCTTCATGATATTAAAAAAACAATTTAATAGGATGTTTTTCGTAGATTTAATAAAGAATTGTATTATATACATAAAATTTAATTACTACTTCACACGAGTAGTAATTAAATTTTATGATCATATATTATCATATATGAAGTTTCATATATGTTTGGATCCGAAAATTGAGGCTATATGGCCATATATGGCTTAAAATAAAATGAATGAAAAAAAAATATTTTTTATTTTTCGAATTCTAAATGGCCACACTCAGAATATTCTTACAGTAACTAGATGTAGGTCATTCGGGTAGTACACAGTAGTAGTTTTTCTAACTGCTATTGTAGTAATGTTTCTTTCAGAAAATTAAAAACGACTAATTTAGACAGTCATTTCAACAAAAAAAATCTAACCGAAAATACTGTACTTCAGTAACAGTTGTTTTGAGTAGTTATTTCAGTATTTACAAACAACTACCAAAATAGTAATTTTGCAGTAAACAGTAAGTTATTTTTGTTAGTTATTTAAAAATAGAAGATTAGGTCTTGTTTTTAAAAATTCTCGTTTATTTTATATTTGTTATCATTAATATGTTCATAGTTTGCAAATAATAATTTAAAAATTTTATTGTGTCTACAATGCATAAAAATATCATAACTTTAATACCGTTTGGAATTTTGACTTTGCATTTAAGTAGGATGTAGGAAATAAAAATTTTTATTGTAATTAAAAGAAATAATATTTTAAATATTTTAAATATTTTTAAAATACAACTTATGTAGTCGTTTAATGTCCATTGTCTTTATTATTTAGTTGCCTTAGTTGTTATTTACCGCTTCGATAGTAATTTTTACTACAATTGTGGTTGTTATATTAATAGTTAAAAATGACTACTTGGTTAGACATTTTTATCAAAAATAGAGTCATCTCCTTTTTGACCACACTGCATTTTAACCGTAATATTTAGTAATGTCTACCTTCTTAATTTTCTGAGTGCATCAATGCATTACACGTAGACTTTTCAACGTGACACTTTGCATGTCATAGTTTTTAGGTATAGTCTAAACAACTTGAGGCATATTAAATTAGTTACAACGGGTTCGAAAATTTTTGAAGTAACTCATATATTGAATGAATTTCACTTGCCAGTTCGGAACGGTTTACGAGTTAACATCAATCATTAAATTATATTTTTGACAATTCATTTTATATTTTTTATAGATCAAATTATCGATTTAAAATTTGTAAATACCATACATAGAAAACTTGAAAAAAACGAAAATACGTACATATTTTGTTGTTCGGCGTGAATGTAGTTTTACTTTATTTTACGTTTTGAAAATCTCTAAATAAATCGAGCTATTTATAGTTCATAAACTTAGTTCATTTAACATTTTCTAAGAAGTAATTTATATACTTCATAATAATGAATATTACTAAAAGGTGTTTTGTATACAGGTATATAGCTTTAAGTTGGCAACACTTTTTTAACTTGCGGCCATTTTCTCAGCTGTCAAGTGATTTATGTTTAGTTTGGTTTGGCATTTCAACATGAAGACGCATGAACAACGCTTCCAAATTGTGCAAATTTTTTTTTGAAAATCATGGTTGTATTCGAAATACGTATTGCGCACTACGTCCATTTTACGGTCAACATAATCGTCCATCAGAGCAATTAATTCGATTAACTATGGAACCTTTTCGCACCACGTTTACTCTAAATGATAAAATGCATCTACAGCAGGCGCGGTTCCAGGGGGAGGGAGAATGGAAAATAACGAGCGTAGCGTAGAGGAAGACGCCAATCAGCCTATACGCCATCATGCCCAAGAATTGGATATGTGTCCATCTACTTTATTTAAGATTTTGCAGAAAAATCTTGGTTTGCGTGCTTACAAAATCCAACTCGTGCAACAATTGAAGCCACACGATCACCTAGCAAGGCGTAGATTCGGTGAATGGGCCCAAAACAAGATTATTGTTGATCCCGATTTTCATAAGGACCCGTGAATTGGCCTCCAAGATCGTGCGATTTAACTCCGCTGGACTATTTTCTGTGGGGATATGTGAAGTCGCTAGTCTACGCCGATAAGCCCGAAGCGACTGACCACTTGGAGGACAACATTCGCCGCGTTATTGTCAATATACGGCCACAAATGTTTGAAAAAGTCATCGAAAATTGGACCTCCAGATTAGACTACGTTCGAGCCACCCGTGGCTGTCATATACCAGAAGTCATATATAAATTATAATGCCAGAAGATTGTCTTTCGAATAAAGTAAATTTCATGTCAATTTAAAAAAATCATCTTTGTTTTATTCCATTTCAAAGTTCTATATCTCTATAAAAAACACCCTTTACTTATTTCCGTGTTAGTTTATTTCTTTTATTTCCATGTTAGTTTATTATGTTCAAAGGTTCATTCAAAAATGATTCATGAACTTAAGTTCATTTAGTTCATTAGAGTGAATTGTACTAATATCTTTCTGATTTCACAGTTCTATAATAAGAAAGTTGATTAAAGTAAATTCTGTATAAGAAACCCTATAATCCAAAAATAAAATTCTAACGATGTCCCATAAAATATTAAACTTTAGATCCAAATCTACACTAATAATAATTATTGTCACATCAATCATTAATGCAACATCAATAAAGCACAACAAACGACAAGAAAATATTTTACAAGATGAAACATGTGTCTTTAGTATGTCATAAATTTTGGCAAACGGTTGAAAAAGGAAACCAACGAACGAACAACATGAATTCCATAGTTTATACAGTTGTACAATTGTCGTCAACCATAAAATATTATCACCAACAAACTACAAATGTGTGACTTTTTTTTGAACACAAATTCTTCTTTTTCGTTGGAAAAAACAATAAAGAATTCTTATTGAAATGAGAAACATTTAGGAAGTCCATATCGAACATAGTTGGCTTCGTATTACCTCCACCCACAACAAACCCACTATTGGAATTCATCCATTATTTTTCTTTAAACATGGACAGCGCTTAAGTATATCAAACATAATTTATGAGTTGATACTGGGGCTAGTAGTCGGTGAATGATGATGATATCAAACAAACATGTTACAACAATGATCTGGAAATATTTATGATCTACATTTTCTTTTTTATTTGGGTTTAAAAGTAGATTCGAAATGAAGAACACCAAAAAGTTAAGATATTTTTCAATTGATAACAAATAACCGGATATAGTTTTATAGTTTATTTTTTTTTGTCCGACTAGGAAGTACAGGAAAACCTTAATAAATTATCAAATTCAAAAACTATAACAGGTAAAGTCACGTAGTTTGAGGTTCTTTAACAATCTCATCTATTTAAGTACCAAGTTGTATTTAACACAACAATACTCAAATATATTTTAATAAAACTCTATCTAAAAAATATCAACTTCCGGTGGTATCCTCATGATATGTTTTGGGGAAAATTATTTTTTATTTTTTTTTTTGGAAAGATTTAACAAAAATATTCTAATCATGTCAAAAAAAGATTTAGCCCTCAATGTGTATAAATAATTTAGTTGGAAAATATTTTATTATGGTGTCTATGCGTATTTGTGATTTCAGTCTGTTTAAATCATTGCCACTTGATTTCAGACTGTTTAAATCGTGACCACGTGGAATAGTAAGCGAATTTTTACTGAAAGATTTATTCATTGTCCTAAGCAGTTTGATATTAAAAAGTAGCAAAATCGGTCGAGGTATAAATTTTCGACACCTGTTGAAACTGACTTTAGATGCCAGTTATTTCTCAGCGTTATTTGAATTGAGAGAAACGATGGACAGGGTTAGGTAGACCATATTTAAAAACTCTGAAATGCAAACTATCACGATAAAAAGTCGAAAAATGAAAAAATGTAGTGGAAACTTACAAGAGTTTTTTGAGTCATTTTATGTCTTTGCTCATAGTTTTATACTATTAGGTCCAAACAAAATGGAATCACTAGACTTGGGAGATACGTTCACTAAAAAAACTAATTTTCATATAGCTGCTTGGTGAAAAGCTGTATGGTGGTTTACAAGTGAAACCAAAATATACGTGTAAAAAAATTATATTTTTCCTTATTATACTATATTATAACATGTGGTTATATATGTGTCTTATATGGTAACATATATTACGATATATTATTATATATTAATATTTATATAATTAGACATTAAGCATATATGCTATACATGTACTCATAGAAAAAAATCTGTAAAAATAGCAGAAAAGGCAACTTAAAATTAGTTAAAAATACTCTTGTGATAAAAACAGCTAAATTCAGCAGATTTTTTTTGCTAAATATTAATGAAATAAGAACAGCAAAAATAAATCTGTTAACTTTATATTCAATGTGAATTTTAGTTAATTGAATATAGCATTTTACTCTGTAAAATTAGACAAATCTTTTACTAAATATTTGTTCACTCAAAATAGCAAACAAAACTGTAATATTAACAAAATTTGCTATATTTACCACAAATTTAGTAGAATGCAAATAACAGTTCAGTTTTCCAAAATTAACAGAATTTTTGTAGATTGCTGATTTCATAGGGGCAGATTTCTATTCGCATTAAAAAAAGAACTAGAAAAAACTTTAAAAATTTCATATTTAGTAAATGTTTTTGCTGATTTTAGCATATTGTTTTGCTACTTTCAGTTAACTAAAATTTAGCTCAAATAAAGGGTCCGCCATCTAATGTTTTTTTCCACTAGTGCTTATTTCGTGAATGGTAACACTTAGCTCATGTCTGATTTGACAGATAATTAGTTTTATCCTTCCGCTGAACGAATATGGTCCGTATGTTCGTTATCTTGTGAAAAAAGTGAAAGAAACTGGCATCCTCATCGATAAACCAAAGCGTGAAAAGCCAAAAACAGTGCGAACACCCGAGAATATTGCTGCTGTGGCAGAAAGTGTGCGTGAAGCGCCATCAACATCAATTCACCGTCGTTCTCAACAATTGAACATTTCGGAGACATCATTGAGGCGAATTTTGCATAAAGACCTTGGTATGACGCCATACAAAGTCCAATTGGTTCAGGAGTTCAAAAAAAAAAAAAGTTATTTGGCGGACCCTTTATAACAAAATATTTATAAAATCAACAGATTTGTTTATATATATATTATATTTTGGCCGAACATCACTTTTTGGCAGAACTCCGTAGCCGAATACTATTCGGTCGGATACTATTAAATAATATTTATGAGTAAAAAATAATTTTAAGTCAGAAAATCGTAAAAAAAAATTAAATTATGAAAGAACATACAGAAGGAAATTCCTCCTTGAAACCACGCGTTACATCCCAATAAAAAATGTTCGTGTTTTTAGAAACGGGATAAAACAATGTAAGGGATTCTATTTGGCTTACTCCCTTACAAACCTGCTTGCTGGTAAGCAGCGTTTTTTACTGGGATAGACCAATTTTCCGGATCCAATTATATCAGATGAGATCACATGGGAGATAAGGTTATGTATGCAATTTTTCGGATCAACTAAGATATAATATGATATGAAATTATATATATATTTTCCAAACCATTGATTTATACTTAAAATTTCATTATTATTTGAAATCTATATATAACTTGATCAAATTAGATAGACCCATATTTCGGATCAAATTATATCAGATGAGATCCCATGGAATTAATTAATTTTTTTTTTTACATTTATTTTTAGCCTCATTATTTTTGTACATACTGGCATGCATATAGTAATCATATATTTTTATCATTAATTTGCGCAACTTCCCCATATAAAAGTAATGAGATTTGTAATGACAATTGTAAGTACTTGCCATTACCAAATATGTAGCCACTTATATGGTAATGCTTTTCTACACTGGGACTATATAGCCGAACATCATTCACATTGTAAATGTTTCTATATTTGTACACCTTAATGGGTTGTTGTTGTTTTCTTTTACTTTTTTTATATTTTTTTTTTTTTTTTTTTTTTTTTTTTTGATAAATTATAGAACACAATTTCAATGACAAATATAGATTTATGTAAATCTATATTTGGAATATGTTTACTTGTAAGTACTAGCAATTCTTTTAGTTAATTTACCTAAGGCGCTGTGTAGTTCAATCATATTTCCTGTAGGTGTTGAATGAATGATTTGTATAAAATGTTTGGCTAATTTTATACACATTCATTCATTAAATCTAAATATGTAAATATTAATTGCTATATTGGCCATATATAAGCGATAAATATTTTTACGTAAATTTTAGAATAAACTTCCTTTTTCCAATTTATAATAACACAAAGTGGATGATAATGTTCGGGTATAAACAATAAAATTTCTTATTATTAACTTAAGAATTAAATGAAAATTAAACGCAATTTGTATTAGCAGCAAATAATTTGTTAGTTTATTCCAAAAGAGATTATTCTGTTTTTCATCATGTGAATGAAATAATAACCTACAGTGCACACTGGGCCAGAACATGTGTTTTTTGGCCAAAAGTATTTCCCGTAGTCGCAGTTGGCTAAATTTGTGCACGGAGAGGTTTTGGGGTTAGGTGATTACAAAAATGAGCAAAAAATTTGAAAATTCAAAATGGCGGTGGCAAAAAAAAAATAAATTTTCATCCAATCAAACAGAAACTTTACGGTAACTGATTCTTATTATAGATTTACGGTCTGTTTTTGTAAGACGTGTCACTCAAAAACAGACGTTCACAAAAAAGTATTCGTCAAAGAAAAAATGCAACACAATTTAATATTTAAAAAAAAAATATACTTTTTAATAAAAAAAGAATAATGATTTTTATTTTTATTTTTATTTTCATTTATATTTATTTTCATTTTCATTTTTATTTGTAAATGTTTTTGTTTTTTTTTATACAAATTATATTTTTATCAGCACTTTTATTATTTTCTAAACAAAATAAATAAATTTTTTTTTCAAGCAAAAATCAGCTGTTTTTGTTTATATTTCATTTACAGTGTTGGATTGCCATCTACCAACGAAAAATGAGTTATTTGTATATGAACAAAGTTAACAAAAACCGAAAAACAATATCATGGCAATCTCTACTGTTTGACATAACATAAAGCTTTACGTACTCAAACGTAAGTCATACGAACGAATTATAAAAATTCATTTCCTTACGTATTCGTTCGGGTGCCACATGTTCGTCTGAAATTATACACGTATTATAAAAACAAGATGTTAGAAATTGAAAATGGCAGAAGAAACATAGCCACCAAAGTTAGTCTCAACTCGCACTTTTTCTTCAAAAGCTCTTCTCTTTATCTTATCTCTTTATCTTTTCACAATTTCCACTTATTGTTCAAAAGTCTTTATCTTTGCCTTAGTACCAACATACAATATGTTGTCTCTATTTTACATACTAAACAAATGGTGGCGGATTTGCGGAAAGTAAAGTTTTATCGGTGGTAAAGAGTTATCGGTATAAAATATCATGATTTTTGAAGTAAACCATGGAAAAGTGTTAAAATCGTGTTATATTACAACGTTAGCACTTTATATGTGTATTACTTTATATTTTTTTATTAAAAATTTGTCCCATTTATAAAAAAATTTTTTAGCGATTATTTTAAATTTGATGACGATTTTTTCTGGAAAATTTAACAATTTTATGTTCAACAAACCTGGCAACACTGACCGTAACCGAAAACCCGCAGCTGCTTAAATAACGATTGAAATAAAAACCCAAAATTGTGTGGTTTCGATTTTTCGATTTTGCGATAGATACCGCTTAAACCCGCAACCGCTAAAATACCAGTTAAAATTTAAATCCGCAACTGATTGAAATATTTTATTAAATTATTATTAATATTTTATTAAATTATTATTAAATTATTATTAAATTATTATTATTATTATTATTTTTTAAAAACATTTACCGTAAATGAAATGAAGAATTAAATTACGGCAGTAGGAAAACCGTTACCGACTTTAGTTTTGTTTGCAATACGTGGAAAATATTATTTTAAAACATCAGTTGAATTTCGGAAAAGTTTAATTTATATTTAGAAATTTTATTTTAAACCCCATTTGTTCACAAAAAGAATTATTGTTCAAAAATTATCAATTAAAGCGTTGTTAGAAATAAGATTTAATTTCAATTAAATGTTTATTTGATTCAATAAATTTTTGAATTAAATAATAAAAAAAATCATCAAGGGCGAGTAACTTTTCTAAAAATAACCAGAGTTTAAGTTTAACCACCGATATTTCTATATAAATTTGACATTCATAGCAGTGGTTAAGACCTAAACTTTGGTAATTGTTAGATAAGTTAGCAGGTTTAAAATATTTAATTGTATCAATGGAATATTTAGTTTAAAATGTGAACTAATTTCAAATTGTTCGGATATATTTTTGTAAACTTTATTAGCCTTACTATCTTCTTTATCAGAATTTATAATTTAGAGTTTTTAAAAATATTGTAGTTAAATGAAAAATATTTGAAGAAAAACTGTTCAAAATAAGTAACAATTTTTGTTAACAAAAATTATTTGAAATTCAAAAACTATTAATATTTTCGTATTTTTAATTGGTATTTTTTTTTACTTAAATTAAACAAAAATTTAAAAATTTTATTTAAATAAATATTAATTAGTTATAATAACCAAAAACCATTTAATACAATTTTTTTATGGTTGTTGAAAGAGACAAATTCGCCTAAAAATGTGTGTGAAAATCACAATTTTTTTACTTAAAATTTAAAGGCGATTTTTTTTTGACATATGTATAAAACTAGTAGACTTAGATATATACACACAGAGAAATATACTGCCAACCGAATTGAAAAGTGTATATTAATAGTAACAACTTATAAATTCAGTTAGTACAACGATATTGACATTAGATTTCTAAATATTTTGAATGTTGCAAATAAAATTCAGTTGAACTTTGTTGTAAAAACCAATGTTAAGAGGTGCCAACCATCTGAAACTCGTAATAACGGAATTTGAGTCGTAGTAACCGAATTTCAGTTGGCAAGTAGCTAAATTTTTCTCTGTGTGTACATTTTTAGATTTCACGGTTTCAATGCATAAATTGTGTCTTTTTTGTGTGTAGTAAATACAAATTATAAATTGTTAACTAAAAAACGTTTGAAACTTGTATGTAAATTCAAATATTAACCTTTAACGGGCAAGCCCTCCGCCTGCGGGGTATTTTATATTGGCCATAAGTGCGTCAAATGAGTGATTTATAATAATAATTTAAGCTATTTTGAAAGAAAACCAAATTTACAAAATATTTTGGGAAGAAATTTTGTCTGTGCAAAAAATTTTAACGTTGACGCTTTCTCGCTTTCAAAACGTACGGAAGCGAAAAAGCGTTAACATTAAAATTTCGTAAAATTTCGAAAATAATTATTTTGAAATTAAAACAATTTTCAAAAATCTTGAAAAAATATTTATGTTGACGAGAAACCGTTGATACCAAACACAAAGTAAGATTGAAGCTTAAGCTAATTTTGGTATAAGGACACGCATGATTCCAAAAGGATACCTATAAAGGACATCGCCTTAACTTGAAAACGTATGAACAGATTTTTATGAAATTTGGCAGAAAGATTATATCAGGAGTGCCCAAAAGTTCCTTATGGAAGAGCAAACACCAATACATTTAAAGAAAAACTAATTTTTATTCAATATTTTTTGTTGTAAAAACCAATACATACAAAGAAAAAAGAAAAAAATATTTCAATGTTTACCAGCAAAGCATACGAAAGTGTTGTTGCTTTGCGCTTGCGTGTATACAGTGAAGAACGACAAAAAAACTAATACGACAAAGTTGTTTGTGTATTTCGTATTGTTAATGCTGAGCGCTCTATATGTGTACTAAAACACACAGCCTATAGCTAAGTGTTTTTACAAAAACAAATGAGCACCAAGCGCATAGGCCTTGGGCACCCCTGGATTATATTATAATACACCTAGTACAAAAGTGACTCAACTCAAAATTTTTCATTTTTCAGAAATGGAAAAAAATATTTGCAACTTCATACCAATTGAAACATAAAGAAAGACATAACTTTTTTTTTAGCAACAGTTAACAACAACAAAATACACTGATATTTTTTTTTATAGATAAACAAGTGCATAGTTTAAGCATACAAAACCGAAAAATTAAAATTTTGAGTTGAGTCCCTTTTGAACTGGGTGTGCGATATGTTGAAGTTAATGCGCGTTTTCGCTCAATTTCGCGTTTTTTAAAAATCGTCTTTTATTCTTTATATATCAAAACTGTTAATTTTTGGACATTACGTATATCTTGGTAACAGAAATAATGTATGCCTTAAGTTATTTATTTTTATAGATTAGTTTTTGAGATTTGCTCTTATCCTATTTTGGGCCATATCGCCTAAAACAGGGAGCGAAAAAAGATTTGGTAGAAGAACATACTGTTTATTTTTCGTGCCGAACAAGTGCTATAAATTTCATTACAAAAAAGCTTGTATGAAAATCAAAACGGAAAAATAAAAAACTTTTGAAAAATTTGATTTAACCGGAACCACGACAGTGTGCTTTTTAAACACAATATGTAATAATCCATATTTTCGTAACTCCAATAATATTTTTCCAGTATTCCTAATTTTAGCTTTATAAATAAAGTATTTGACAGTACTTTTGTTGTCATATGACGTGTTTCGGGTTAATAAATTTATTTTTGAAATAAAAAAGAACTTTTCAAGCACAAATTTTAATTGAGCGGAAACTCGCGGGATCTCACGAAATTCGAAAATAATTCGCGCAGTCCCGTGACACGAAAAAGTCCGGCAAACAAACGATTTTTTGATTCGTTATTTTTTAAATGGAATAAACCACGTTTATTAAAATTGTGCATAAAAATCTTACCGTTTACGAAAAAATGATTTGGATATTCCTTAATACTTTTTTGTTATTCAGATTTAATATTAACACAATGCACTTTATATTTCGTTTTTCTGCAACGACATCATAAAACCAGGGAAACCGTGGTTTTATGGTGGTGGTTTAACGGACACTCCCTTATATACTTTCTATCAGCATCAATGACGGAGTTGATTTATCTGTATCCGTTTATATGTTTAAATTATTTTCACGTTCATAATATGTGGTCGGGGAAACTAATTTTAACTCAAATTTTTTGTCATAGTCCTAAGAATTTTCGTATTGAAAATGACCAAAATGGGTTGACGGGTTCCAAAGTTGTTACTGAAAATATAAAGCCACCTCGATATTTCAATACAAAACACATATTTTTTTTAGTTTCACAGTTATTTACAAATCCGATCAGATGTGGGCAAAAGGGTGGCACGCTTACAAAGAATACCTCATATATAATTTAAATTTAATAAACACTGATCAAGTAGGGAATATACATATTCGAATTGTATTTTTGGACATGTGTTAGAAAACATATGCGTTTCCATTTATAAATGTTTAAGTTTAATAAATACAGGGTATAACATCAAATGAATTAAAAGATATTTAAAAAATTCAATATCAAAATCCTTACATTTCTGGCAAACATGCATATTTTTCTTCTGACTTTAAATCCGAAATATGTTTCAAACATTTTTCTTATGACAAATTTTATATTTTGATAGAAAATCTAGGTAATTGTGTACATTTTTCTCATTAAGGAAATTTAACCTTTTACAAGTAACGCTTTGACGATTAACGGATGATATATTAAAAGCTTCGAAAGCATGACACTTTCCTTTCGAAAAGTTTTGCGCATAAGGGCTTTAAGTTTAAGTTCGGTCGTCAAAGGCTTAAAAGCGGCAAATTATCTGATAAGTGTAATTTCTAGTGTCCGACCAAAGACTTCGACCAGAAATGCTTGTTGTCGGTATTCAGTATTTTAAAGCATTATGGACAAATTTGATATAAGGAAAATTTTTTATTGGGCTAGATGCGATTTTGAGTGTCAAATTTAAATTAAAGTCCATTTAAGCAAATAATCGTATTCCAAACAATCGGCCAATTTGGCTTTTCCTTCAATTTTTTTACTCAAAATCTAAACATTTTCAATATCAAAATTTGTCCACCGACAAAATGCCGTATTTGGCTGAAGTCTTTGGTCGGACACTAGTAGTTTCTTGGCATACATTGTTTTGAGTGCAAGGTAGTTTAAAAGTTAGTGGTAAAAAATTCATCCAACTTCAAAATTTCTAGTCTTGTTGACTGACTATCTAAATTCTGTATTTTATATTCAAATAGATCGGTATATTTTTAAGACCCTGTAGTTTTTATATTTTTAATATACTTCGTAAATAATTTTAATTTTAAGTTTTGCAATGAAAAAAAAAAATATTTTATTATGTTTTTTTGTTTATAACAAGATTACACTAGCACCTCACAAATAATCATGTTCATTAAGTGCGAAAATTTTTTAAAAACGAAAAAATAAGAACATTTCTTAACGCGAAAACGAGAACAGACAGACAGGCTGACAAGTAGTACGCAGAAAAACATATGTTTAACTTTAAGTCTATTAACAATATTTTTTTGTTTATTCATCTTCTTTAACTACAAATAAAAATATTGACTTATAATTGAACTAGGGAATGCATCTCGGAATTTTCCGTCACGGGAATCCCGGGAAATTCGTCCGGACATCTTGGGAATATTCCAAATTTTTAATGCATCTCTTAGCAATTTTAAAAAATTTTTAAAGGAAATAATTTGAATTCTTAGATTTGGACCTTAAACTAGATATTCAAAGTCAATCAAGATCGGCCATAAAAAATGTTTCCAAATTTCTCCCAAACATTTCCAATTACCATTTGTTGTCCAAACTCTTCGGTCAGACAGACTATCGATATTATAATTTTTCTATTTTTTAAAAATTTTTCTTTTTTTATTTAATTATAATTAATAACTGGAACAAAATGAGGTTCATAGTATTGGGGGTGGATGATTCTTATACCGAAGGATTCTATTAGGTTAGTATAGTAAAACCCCCAAAACGTTTAGTCCTGTGTGGTTACAGTCAAATTTTATGGCCGTTTAAAGTTTTCATTTTTCACCAACACTGTATTGAAGAAGACTCAAAAAGTAGTGTAATAGTTCTTTTGAACTAAATTCTGAGTTCTGATATCCCCAACAGAATTTTAAGAAGAATTTTTTCATAGAATATTTTAACCCTATATATGCAAGTTGTATCTGCCATTTAAGTCGCTTTTCCAATAAATAACAAAAAAGTATCCTAAAATGAGCGTTTGGGGTTAAAATGTTCTTTGAATATGTTCGGCAGCTACACTCAGGGAACTTCTGCTTTAAAAATATGTAGTTGTTTGGGTTGTAATACAGTTTCTTTATTTTTAATGTAAATGTCAGTCATTTGTAGAACAAATTAAATTTTTGACTAACCTTGTAGTTCATTTAAAAAAACAACTCACACCAAATGACTGTTTTATAATTTTACATTCATTTTTTACAGTTGTTTTTTGTTATTTAAAAAAAGAAATGGTTGTTTTTTTTTACTACCATGTGGTTCATTTTTACTACAATTGTTAGTCATTTTTTGAACATTAAAAAACAAATGACAATGTTAGTTGAATTTACTATAATGTAAGTCGTCCTTTCTTTAAATGAAATTTCATTTGTTTTCAACTACATTTGTAGTTGTCTTTACCTACATAGTATTCTAAGTGTAATTTTACTAAGAGCTGTCGACGACGAAAACGTCATCTGGTCATAATTAACAAATTAAAAAAATCACGATTGTTTTCAATAACGATTTAACTTTTCAGTGATTTAAAATGACCGGATGACGTTTTCGTCTTCGACACCTCCTAGTAAAATTAGAGAACATTTTAATCCATTAAACGCACTTTTTTGGAATTTATTAAAAAAAAGGACTAAAATGACCCATGAAAATTACAGATATAGGGTTAAAAATTCCTCTTACAATTCTGTTGGAGACATCCGAACTCAGAATTTAGATCACAAGAACTATTACAATACTTTTTGAGTCTTATTCAATACAGTGTTGGCGAAAAAAAGGAAAAATTTAAACGGCCATAAAATTTGACTGTACCCACACAGTACCAAACGCTTTGGGGGTTTTAATATACTAACCTATACATTCATCTATCACAGGAATTACTTACCCCCAAAAAATGTGTTGTAACTACAATGTAATTCTAAGCTTACAATTTTTTATACAGAAACTTTTAGATTTCATAAGAAAAGATTAAAATTCCGAGAACAATTTCTGGTCGTGTAAGACATTTTGCATACAAAAATATGATTTTATATAAACAAATTTAGAATTTATTTTTTGAGCCGGATCCCGGGAATTTTAAAAAATTTCTCACCTTCCCGAAAAATGCAAAAGTGCGGGATTTTGCATTCCCTAATTTCGACAAAAAAAAAAAAAAATATTCAATATTAACTGTTTTCAATTACAGATGTCGAAGAACTTTCAACAAAACTCATGGCCAAATTGGCAGAGGTACAAAGTTTAGAGGGTGGTACATTCTTTATTGGTAACGCAGATGCTTTAAGAATACCAACAACGACAACAATGACAACAGCAACAACATTTCACCAACCACAACATGTAATGTTACCAGGTAAGACAACAAAAACCTCATATGAGTCATTCCATGTCAAACCGAACAATTTTTTACATCACAATTTTTGTTTGCTTTGAAATTTGGCTTTCAAATTTGGCAGACACCATAAAAATTCAATACAATTCACCATAACTTTTAACGAAACATAACTTCTATTCTCTCGGAATAAATAAATTAATTTTTTTAAATTTTCTCGAAGTTAAAATGCATTTTGTTTTAAAAATACTCACAATACATAGATAAAAATACAGAATTTCACTAAAAAAATTTTTAATTATAGTCGAAAAGCACAATTTTTTATCTGAAACGAAAAATAAAACATTTTTTGTATAAATTTTTGTAGGCGTAACGTTATATTCCCCAAAGTCATATTGCACAAGAAAAAAACGACATAGCGCCCAAAAAATTTATATGTATATTGTTGTTGTAAAAATTTTCTTGTTTTTGGGTAATTCGACATTGATTTGGACGAAATAACATATTTTGTTAGGCGCTATGACGGTTTTTTGTTTGGCCAAAATAAATTTGGGCGCTATGACGGTAAAAAAAGAAGCTATTGCCCAAAATCATAATTTTTTTTTTTTTTTTAAATGTCATAAGACCTTAAATGTCAAGGCTGATTCATGAAATCAAACAAAAGAGTTTTAAGGAAACTTAAAAAAATTGCTTCAATTTTATTTTTTTGTGTCGCACGCAGAAAAAGCTTTATTTCGCGTAGCCGCCTGCCGCGTTCTACTGAGGAAATAAACCCTAAGAGCGGCCGAAGGCTCCACACAGCAAAACTTGTTATTACAAATCTAATGTCGAATCCGTTGAAATCTTATTTTTAAGACAATAAGTAATATAATTTGACCAGTCAAAGCTTTGTCATTTAAACAGCTAATTGATTGTTTTTTATCTTAAATAAAAGAGTAGAGCATTGGCCTTCTGTTTATTTAAAGTTTAGACACTAATATTTACGTAATATTTTTAATAAAATAGACTTTTAAAAAAATAATTATTAAAAAACAATAAATCTTGGTGTGGGTTGGTATTTTGGGACATAAAAAGTTATGACAGGTCAAATAAATGTTACTTGATGTCTTAAAAATATAAGATTTCAACGGCATGTCACAATATGTAATGTAAAATGAAATAGCGTCCAAAATAACAAGTTTTTTCAAAATAAAATGCCATAGCACCCAAAACAAAGTTTAGGATTTTCTGTCATTGATTTGGTCGTTATAACATATTAACAACCACAATTTTGGTGGATATGCGGACATTTGGGCAATATGTCATTTTGGTTTTTGGGCAATACGACTTTGGGGAATATAACGGTACGCCATTTTTGTATTGGAGTTACGGATTTTTGGTTTCAGAAAAAACGATTACAAAAGACCGTAACTACATAACTTAGAAACTACTATTTTTCCATGAAGTTTTTTTTTCAGAAACAACTCTGTTTTTGTTTCTTAAGCATAATTCGAAAATTTGGATACTAAACTTAAAGTAGTTTTTTTATTTATGTTTTTTTTTTTGTCTCCTGTAAAAAATTAAAAAGTGTAGTTAAGGCCATTTGGATTTTAGGTAACAGTATGTATTTCAAAATTTTTATTCAAATAATTTGAAATAAAAACTAAAAAATTTAGCAGATTTTATGAAAAACTATTTTTAGGGTGTTTTTTTTTAGTAGAGTACATCTAGGGTTTTTTTGAATAATTTAAGGCGATTTTTGAAAAGATGCCATATAAGTTATTAAAGACAAAAACCATGTGTAAACGATACGAGATCTGTTCTGAATCCCGAATTTTTAAGTTACACACCTAATAAATTTAGAATACATCTTCTAAATTTTAAATCAAACAAAAATCGTGATGTAAAAAATCTTTCGGTTTGACATGGAATGACTCATATTTGAAAATTTAATATTTTAATAAAAATAATAATGATAAACATCTTAACCCTCAAAAAGGCATCAACAAAAATTCTTTAGTAATAAATAATCTTAAGGTCTATGTGATGACCTTGCCCATTGGAGAGTTAACTAATATAAAGGGTCCGCCAAATAACTTTTTTTTTTTTGAAAATGCTATAAAAAAAAAAACTACTGAATATTTTCTCAAATTTCTTTTTTTATTTGAAAGTACAATCCTTCCGGTTAATAATGGAAAATAATTTCATTCAAATGGCTGCTTCGGCTGGCCATGCATTAGCCTACACGATCGGTCCAATTTTTAAGCACATTATCGATTGTGTGCAGCTGTATTTCACCAATGGCTTCACGAATATTGTCCTTTAAAGCGTCAATTGTCTCTGGCTTGTTGGCGTAACACTTATCTTTGACGGCACCCCACAAATAATAGTCCAATGGTGTCAAATCGCAGCTCCGAGGTGGCCAAACGACATCAGCTCTGCGGCTGATAATGCGATCTAAAAAAAAACAGGGCGCAAAACATCGAGTGTAGCTTCGGCTGTGTGGCACGTAGCGCCGTCCTGTTGAAACCAAATGTTGCCAATATCCTCCTCTTCAATTTTTGTGAACAAAAATTCGTTCAACTTCTCTTCTTCCAAAATCCGTACGCAATTTTCGCACACATTCTGCAACATTGCCATTATTTTCAAAGTAATGTCGCAATATTTCCCAGCGTTGTTCAAGCGTATACACAACCATATTCGTTCAGCGGAAGGATAAAACTAATTATCTGTCAAATCATACATGAACTAAGTGTTACCATTCACGAAATAAGCACTAGTTGAAAAAAAAAAACGTTAGATGGCGGACCCTTTAATACTTTCCTCGTAAATATTTCTTTATGAATTTATGGGTGTGCCTTTTTAAGACCATTGTTTAACACTTCAAAAACAAAAGGGCCACTTGATATTCTTCAGTGTAATACTATTATTTACAATATGATTAAAAAACGTTTTTCAATTCTCAAGTGTGTGTTTTCATTTCAAAAGATTGTCAATCTATATTGTATGGAATAGAGAAATGTAGGGTGCAACATCATGTTCCTGGCGGGATATTTACATTTCTTACAAAGTATATTTTTAAATTTTTTTCAAGGTTTATTTTTAAGAGATTTATTTTTTTTTTTTTTAAATTTAAATGTGCATTTTTGTGTGCCATGTTATTGTGGTAATTGTAAAATTGTCACCAAACACAGCATGCAGTGTTTAGTAGTATTTTTATAATGTATGTTGTACACGAAGAGAACATGAAAATAATGGTTTTTCTAAATACGAAATATTTTTAAAATAAAGTGTTTTGAAAATGTATTTAAATTTAGAAAAAAAAATAAACATTTTATTCGTAATGTAAACATTTTGAGTTACACGAACTCCAGGCATTCAAAAAAAAGCTTGTTTTAATTTCAGGATATTTGTCTAAAAGGCAAATTGTTAGCAGTTGCCAAATATATAAAGAATATCTCGGAAACCAAGCGATTGATTTTATGATTAGATTCATATTCAATAAACTGCATTGATAAAAATAGCAGTACAATTTGCTTAAATTAGCAGATTTTTTTTTTCTAAATATAAGTAACCAAAGTAAAAAAAATTGATATGGAGCATCTTCAAATTATATGAAATTATATATAAATTAGATATGCGAAGAGATCAAATTTGATCCGTAAAATGAGAATATATTATTGTACGCTCATAGAAATAAACCTTTAAAAATAGCAGAAAAAGCTACTAAAAATTAGTTAAAAATTACCTTGCAGGAAAACTGCTAAATTAAGCAGATTTTTTTGCCAAATATTAATATACAGTCGAACTTCCCTATAATGAATCTGCATTGGACCAGAAAATCACTTCATTATATAGAAACTTCATTATACAGAAATTATATTTTTTTTCAATTTTTATTTAAAATAATCAGGTATTTTAGTTTGGATTACAGTTTTCCATTTTTCACCCTCAATAAAACCTTCTGATACATTTAGAGATTTAAATACATTGCTCGGCACGTTACACTTCATCTCGACAAAGGTTCGAAGTACGTCAATTGATGAAGAAACTCGTTCTAATGTAAGTAACGTCTTATTGACATCTGCCAATTCTTCATCGGCAAGTTCTTCTTCATCGTTATCTGAATCTGTAGATGTAGAAGTAGTGTGCATCACACTTTTATTTATTTTATGAATATAAAACTAATAAATAAATACCTGGGATAGCCGGAACTCCACGACTTTCCAGAACACTGGTTAGAATATCTTCATCGGACTGGATGCCCATGGTCTGCACATCAATATCAACATTGACATAGTCTTCAAATGATGCATCAATGTTCGTTACTTCCCTAAATGAAGCCTGTAGAGCAGCCAAATCAGATAATGAAAAAAAAATCTTCTTCATCCTAATGGTTAGCTTGAGTCTGCATGACATCTTTCAAAAATCCTGCCTTTCGGAAACAGTTCGCAATTGTTTCTGGTTTTACATAGATATGTCTGTCAAAATTCGTTTTCTGTAAAGTTGTTTTATGTTGTAGATAATGCCTTGTTCCATTGGTTGAAGTATCGAAGTCATCTTGGGAGGAAAATAGGCAAGCTCAATATTTTGCAATTTATTTTTACCTGTTTAGGATGCGCAGTGCAGTTATTCTATCTTTGCTCTGTTTTCCACCAAAGCATTTCTCATTTTTGAATGTTAGTGTTTTATTTGGTAAACATTTGTAAAACAAACCTGTCTCATCGGCATTAAAGATGTGATTTGGATTATACTTTTGTATCAATCTCGGTAAAACGTTCATTACCCATTCATCACGATATCTTATGTTGACATCAGCGCTTTCCCCATATAAGGTTTTTGCAACAATGCCATGACGTTTTTTAAATGAATCAGCGAACTCTTTGGCTTTTTGCTTCATTAATGGTTCAGATATAGGAAAATTCCTGGCACGTGCCGCGTTTATCCATTTGAGCATTGCTTCATCAATATCCTCAAAAAGGCAGGTTCGAAGCCTTTTGCGTTTAGTGCTTAATTTATCGTCTTCTACATTTTTTAGAATTACTTCCTTGTTTTTTTAAATATTTGATAAAGTGCTGGGAAGAATTACAAACTGCTTAGCAATATCTTTTTTTTTTGTTACTCCTTCTTCAGCTTTATTAATTACTTTTTTTCAAGAGAAATGCTACTTCGCTGCTTCATTTTCGTTCACTGAACACGTTTAACTGCTGTCAAAATTGTTATTGATGGAACTTTTTGTTTTGTTTGATCTAATTTTTATATTTTGGGGATTTCCCTCATTCTCAGTACACAGTGTTGCGTAACAAAATTTTTTTTGAAATAATTCATTATATGGAGACAAAAACGCATGAGACTCAGTTTACATCAGAAAAATTTGTTCATTGTAAAGAAAAATTCACTGTAGGGAAATTCATTATAAGGAGATCAAAAAACACTAAAATTGAAACGAAAAAGCTGTGTTTTTAAAATTAATTCATTATAGAGAAAGCTTCATTGCATAGAAGTTCACTATAGAGAAGTTCGACTGTAATAAGAACAACAAAAATAAATCTGTTAACATTACAAAATTTTAGTTATATTCAATGTGAATTCTAGTTAATTGAAAATAGCATTTTAGTCTGTAAAATTAGCACCAACTTTTATTAAATATTTGTAATATTAACAAAATTTTTGCTATATTTCCCTCAAATTTAGTACAAATCAAATAACAGTTTATTTTTCTAAAATCAACAGATATGTTTGCTAAAAAATTGTAGATTGCTGATTTCATAAGGGCAGACTTATATTCGCATTAAAAAAAAAACACTAAAAAAAATAAATATTTTTGCTGATTTTAGCAGATTATGTTGTTACTTTCAATTAACTAAAACTTAGCTCAAATATAACTAAATATTTGTAAATTTAACAGATTTATTTTTGTTATTCTTATATTACTAATAGTTAGTAAAAAATCTGCTACTTTTAGCTGTATTTTCTGCAAGATCATTTTTAACTAGTTTTTAGCAGCTTTTTTTGCTATTTTAGTTTCTACAATTATATCAAAAAAACCCAGGCTGACAACTAGTTCTTAAAAATTTAAAGTCCCAAGTAACAAAGATATATAGATTCAGATATACAATTCAATATTTCAATCATGGATGACAACCGATTCGATGCGGGTATCGGTAAGAGTAACGATATTTTCGTTTATTTCGGTAATGGTGTTTTAGGGGTAACGATATTTCTCTTATTTCGGTAACGGTTTTTTTAGCGTTAACGGTATTTTACTTATTTCGGTATCGGTGTATTAGCAGTAACGCTATTTTAGTTTATTTTGGTAACGTTATTTTAGGAGTAACGGGTTTTCAGTTATTTCGGTAATGGTACTTTAAGGATATTGTTATTTAAGTTATTCAGGTAATGTCAATGCGCAACCATACTTTAATCCCCATTATGCCCAAATTCAAATGACTAGTTCAAGCTTTAGGAAAATATATATCTATTTACAGCGATTAGTTTTTCAGATTTTGTCAGATTATTTCGGTAACGGCATTTGAAGGATAACGCTATTTGAATTATTTCGGTAACGGTAGTTTAGAGACAACGGCATTTTATTTGTTTCGGTAACGGTGTTTTATGGATATTGGTATTTTAGCTATATCGGTAACGGTATTTTACAGATAACAATAATCTGAAATATATCCACAAATAAAAATTCGGTAGTAAAAGTGCTTAAAAGTGTTTGTTTCAGCTCAAGCTGGTCGAAAAAGAATAATAATTTTTCAAATAAAAAACTAAAATTATTCAAATAGTTAAAAAGAAATATATTTCTTAATATAAAATTGTATAAAATTTAAAAAGCGGTTAACCGTTTTTTTTTTAAAATTCGAGAAACCGAAGCCGTTTTTCTTTATTCAGAAAATCTGAAAACTGGTTTTCCAAAAAGGTGGAATACTTGAACACTTAGGACATACAGTACTTTCACTGCGGGAAATGAAGGGTCGATTGATCCATAGTGACGATTTTGTGATATATTCTTGGGTGGTGTAACCAAAATTGTGGTGTACCAAAAAGTGTTAATTCGTGTGAAATGACCAATTACGTGACTATATTAATGGTGACAAAACATTGAGAAGTTGGTATCAGGTATATCATGTAACTGGAGAAAAAGTAAGATAACATTATAGTGTACTAAAGCAACTAGGGCCGATGCAGTTGAAGTTCTTACTGGTCATTGAACTGGTTAAATCCCGTTAGCAGTTCATGAAAATATGGCAATTAGTGCCAAAAGATTCAGTCCCTTGACTGCTACAAATCGGATATAACACTGAAATAAACTTATTTTAAAATGGATTTTTGTTGTGCCTTTTTTTAGGTTTTGTGAACACTGTTTTGTGGTAGTTTAGTGACTGGTTCCGGACGGACAATTTAGCAACTCGTATATAATATGACACACGGTGAATAAAAAGTAAAAGGTTATTTGCTAATTACTTTTCGCATACCCGGCGACATGTACTCCCTAGACCAGTGCAGTGGTACTTCACAAATCTAATCCATTCAAACTACCTCAGTAACAGCACACATTGCGCTTAATATGTGATACGTAAACCTACACCAGTCACTTGATAATTATTTTCCCACTGGTCCTGTTGCATATCACAGAAATCCTAAAATTATTCTACTTTAACACTGCCTACTTCTAACTTGTCAAGTAGCTTATTGATTTCAGTCGGTACGGTGATAGGTAACCTTCATCAAGTCATTCGCCACGTCACAAGGTGCTCCAAAGGTAGCAATTGCCAACTCCTATGACAAGCCCATGTTAAAAGTATCGGCCACTTTCATATAACAGAACCGAAACTAGGACAGGTTCATACATATAAAGCTCTAGTCACGTGACCATACCAGTGACTGTTTCATTTCCCGCAGGGTTACTACACGAACACAATATATGCTTGTTTAAAACTGTAGATCAGGGGTGCCCACGGCCTATGCGCTTGGTACTCATTTGTTTTTGTAAAAACACTTAGCTATAGGCTGTGTGTTTAATACACATATAGAGCGCTCAGCATTAGCAATACGAAATACACAAACAACTTTGTCTTATTAGTTTTTTTGTCGTTCTTCACTTTATACACGCAAGCGCAAAGCAACAACACTTTCGTATGCTTTGCTGGTAAACATTGAAATATTTTTTTCTTTTTTCTTTGTATGTATTGGTTTTTACAACAAAAAATGTTGAATAAAAATTAGTTTTTCTTTAAATGTATTGGTGTTTGCTCTTCCATAAGGAACTTTTGGGCACTCCTGCTGTAGATTATAAGATTTCGAGTGTTTAAATTCAACAATTAAAAACGTATAAAAAATTAACATCTTGATTAAAAGTATCCCCTATATAAATGTGGGCGTTTAATGGTACGTCACTGCCCAATGACATAAAACAATAATAAAAATTAATAATAAAAATCTTATAAATTTATTTCAAAATCATATTAATAGGTAATTTTTTATTTTTTTATTTTTTTGTTTGTTAAAATCATTATTGGTCTGATGTATTTATATTTTTGTTTTATTATTATGGCCACACGTCGCCTATCAATTGCCAATAACTTCCAAAAGAATACATGACAACATTAACTGAATTTTAAAAAAATATTTAACTCACACACTTAATATTTCAAAACACAGAAAAGGATAACCAAAAATATAATCTAGGGTTATAAAAAAGATTAAAAAAAAAAAAAAATTAAATTTATTCACATACTGAAAGGAAAAAAAAAAGTATTTAAACAATAGTCGTTCGTATTGTACTTGAATGTTTATAAAGGTGCGATTTATGGTGCACGTTTTTGTAGTATTTTTAATTTGTTTATTCTTTTTAAATTTATTCATTTTATATTTATTTATTTTTTCAATATTTTCTTTATTTCTTTTTTTTTCCACAGAAAAATTTGATAAACATCATCACCATCATCATCATCAACATCATCATCACGATCGTAGAATATTCAATACGACAGCGACAACTATGAAATCTGGAAATGTTTATATTGAAGAAAATGGTTCAAAATGTTAGGCTGGCTGATCGATCGCTCGCTCCCAATAATAAACAATCATTTATTTCTTTAAAAACATAAGAAAAAAAAAAAAAAAATAAGAACAAAACTGGAACATACTTAAAAACTACAAAAACTGAATATCATTAACAATACTAAACAAAAAATAATATCTAGTGTCCGACCGAACATTTCGGCCAGAAAATGAATTTGGTCTGTATTCGGTATTTTAAAGCATTATGGACAAATTTGGCGGATGAAAATATGTTTATTGAGCTGATTAGATGCTATTTTGAGTGTCAAATTTGAAGAAAAGTCTGTAGTTAAGCAATGAATTCACTGTTCGGTCTCAGAAAGTTCGGCCAAATTGAAAATAGTTCGGCGGCCGCACTTTTAATTTTATAGCTAAACTTCGGCTTTTCTCTTAAATTTTATACACAAAATCGAATTAAATCGGCTCAACAAACATGTTTCCTATATCAAAATTTGTCATCATCGCCTCTAGATATCAAAAAACCGACAAAATATAGTTTTTTGGCCAAACTGTTCGGTCGGACACTAATAATATCATTAAGGGCCAGTTTTTTAGTGTTATGGTTAAGTAAATTGTAAATATGTACTAATTATTTGGTAATTTTTATTGATTGTAAATTAAATTTTAATTTAAATGCTAAACCAATAAACTGTTTAGTTAAACTGTAATCACACTTAATGTCAAATGTAGTAAGACTGTTTTAAAATAAAATTTAACGCAAACTGCACTGAGAGAATTATCTTCACTTCAGCTCTTAGCTTTAATGAAAATTGTCACTGGAACTGGTCCATTGAAACTGTTCATATAATCTATGAAACAGGTTTCATTAAAGTCAATGTTTATGAAATGTTTGTAGAATTAATAAAAATCTCCGCTAAACTAATGGATCATTCCGACACTGAGGCGTTTATAGAATTTATGAAACAGTTTCATAAATTTTTTTATTATTGAGAAGTTTCCCTGAATTAATAAAACTCCTCATGAATGTCTTAATAATGCATTGGAACTAAGTCAATGAACCGCAAAATTAATAAAAGCCTACATTGAAATAATTTATAAAAAATGTTAAACACTTGAGAATTAAATCTTTAAACTAAAGTTTAAAATGTATGAACATTAATGAAATTATGAAATTTTATGAAAAAGTAAAAAAAATATGTCTTTGAAATAATTTCATAGCTCTAAAGAAAATCTTTATTAAATTTATGAAGAGATAATTTATGCAATCGAATGAATTTTTTTTATGAACAATTTCTTAATATTAATAAAATTTCTTGGATACAATGAAATTCTTCATTGAATCTACGAAAAAAAATTCAATGAAATTGTTTCTTTAATATTATGAAGGATAATTCTTTCAGTGTGTTGTTTGACAATTTAAATATTTGTTAAATCGCGGGTGTATTAAGGTTGAATCATAATTGACTTAAGTGACTTAAATCAGGTGTTAGTAAGAAACGAAAATTTGGAAATTTAAACTATTTAAATTTTAAAAAATTTTAATTTTCGTTTCCTACCAATCTTCTTCTTCTTCATTTCCGCTTAACTCCCTGTGGAGCATAGGGCCTCTACAAAATTTCTCCAATATATTCTGTCATTCGCTAGTAGTTTTAACTCGTTCCAGCTTCTTCCGCTGTGTTCAATATCTTTGAGCAAGCTTCTTTTCCAGGTGGTCTTTGGCCGACCTCTTCTTCTGTTGCCTTGTGGGTTGCAATCTAGTGCTTGACGGCTTATTTCATCAGGGTTCTTCCTAAGCGTGTGACCGATCCATTTCCATTTTCTTCTCTTTATAATAATGGGAATGGGATCAATTTGGCATTTTCTATACAATTCTTTATTGCTTATGACATTTGGCCACCAAATTTTTAGTATATTACGCAAGCAACGGTTTGTAAAGACCTGCAGTTTGCAGTTCAGTGCTACTGTTGTCAGCCAGGTTTCGCAGCTGTAAAGCAAAACTGATAGAACGTTTGACTTGAAAATATTTATCTTAGTTTTGATCGATATAATATTGGATTTCCAAATGTTCCGCAGCTGAAAGAACGCACTATTTTCCTTTCCAATTCTGTGACCGATGTCTGCCTACCAACACCTGAATAAAATCAATTAAGCCAATTATATTTCAGACTTTACTCTGAACCTAAATATATAATTAATTTTTGGTTTTTGGTTTTTGGTTAAATTTGTTTAATCATAAAAAATCCAATGTGCACTTTCAATTGTCTAGGTAAGGGGTAACCCAACATAAAAACATTGAAAATGTAAACTATGGAACATACTTTTTGCATATGAGGTAGTTTAGAAAAAATGGGTTATTAATAAAAACCATTTTTTTCTACATTTAACAAACTTTGCAGTTGTTGGTTTTTATTAGAAAAATTTAGATTGTGTTGAGATTTGTAACGTGCTTACTTTTAATATTTTTTAATATAGTACCCCTCAGTTAGAAAAATGAAAGAATTTCTTTGATTTTTTACAAGTAGTACGTAACCCAGCAAAACCACACATTACCAAATCATGGGTAAAGTAATGTATCGCCATAGGGCCTCATGCATTACTTTACACGTTACTTCATTGATGAATTTTACAGGCGATGAGCCTCAAGGTAACTCATTACCTTGTAATGGGTAAAGTAACTGGTTACTTATATGGTTACATGGTGGGAAAAAGTAATGTGTCTATAAATAGATTTTCATAAAAAAAATGCATAAAAATTTTTTTTTTACAGATATTTTTTTTTAATTAAATAAATAACTTTTTTTTTATTAAATAAATAACTTGGTCATGCTGGGATTCGAACCTGGGGTCTCTGGTATTTAACAATTAGTTAGGCGAGAACTCTACCAACTGAGCTATCGATACATACAATATTTTATTGCTTAACATGTAGATGAGTTGTTGTGCTTCGTGTTTTCGTTCGTGATATCAAAAATATACACCTTACCATTATGCTTACAAAAAATCACAAAGTAATGTGTCTATAAATAGATTTTCAAAAATATATATTAATAATTACTTTACGTTTATAATTCATGCATTATGTAATAGATGATCGGTAAGTCATTATTTTATGTTTTGAAGTAATGTAAAATGTAATGAGGTCTCATTACAAGGTAATCCATGAGTGTGCAATTATCGGTAACTCATTACTTCTTGTTGGAAAGTAATGATACGGGTAAGGAGTACACATTACAAGGTAATGCATTACTTTATCGCACCCATTACCAAAGTTTTGCTGGGAAGTTATTTGTACCACATGTTGTATATCATTTTAAAGGAAATTTTATATGGATTTTTGGATTTTAATAAAAATTTTAGTTAACCAAAATAACAACACTATATTGTGAAATATATTCAAAATAATAACTTGATAAAAAAAAAATTTAACAATAAATACATGATATATGTTTTTCAAAATTTTTTGGATAATTTTAAAACTAGGTTTTCCCTCATTTAAAAAAGAGATATAAACGATCAAAATCGGTTGTACGGTTAAGAAATAGCCAGCATTTGACCATACAAGGGACCATTTGATTTAGACATTTAATCATTTTTTGACACAAAGTGCTTGCAAAATATGTATTTAGCTTTTATCACGTTTATGTTTATTAAACTTATATAGTATTATATATCGTTGGAAAGCTTTTTGAAATAAAATATAACATGAATGATACACTCAATCAAGACCTTTCTACAATCTCTGAGTGGGGTCGCGCGAATAAGGTCGATTTTAATGCACGCAAGACCCAATGTTGTATGTTAACCCACAGACTGGCTGTGGAATTAACATTGTCATCTGTAGCTATAGATGGTATAGGTATTGAGGAATCGGATACTCTTGATGTTCTGGGCATGAGAATACAGTCTGATGTCCGTTGGAATAAGCACGTATTTCAAGTGTCGAAAGAGGCATTCAAGTGTTTTGGTTTTCTTAAACGGTGCAAGACTTACTTCACTCCATCCGATCTCCTTACTATTTATACCAGCTATATCCGGCCGAAAATGGAATACAACTCTCATATATGGGCAGGGGCTTCAGTGTCTATTCTGAAGCTTCTGGACCGTGTTTAGGGGAGGGCGGTGAAGCTTATCAATGACAGTAGTGTGTCCAACTCTATTGATTCATTGGAGCATCGTGGGAATGTGGGTTGTGTGACACTTTTTTATCGATATTACCATGGGAGGTGCTCATCTGAGATAAGTGAACTTATTCCTCGAGCCCGAGTATTTATTCGTAATACTCGCTTATCTAGTAGAGCACATCCGTTTGTAGTTGATTGTCCTGTGTTTCGCACAACGCATTACAGAGAAAATTCGTTTTTTAGTCGAACGATTCGTATGTCGCACAAACTTCCCGCAGAAGTCTTCCCTGTTACTTACAATTTAGAAAAATTTAAATCAAATATCCACAAACACTACTCCTCTTTCCTCCCTCCCATACCCTATTTTCCTGATCAATACAATGCACTGAATGAGATTAAAAAAAAAAAAAAAAAACACAAAAAAATTCTGTAAAAACATTCTTTTTTCACAAAATTTTGTATGGGAGCATGCCTTAAAACCCAGATATTTGAAATTATTTTTACATAGCAGTAATATATTTTCAAAAATATGAAGTTTGATATTGTCTATGTTTTGGCCATAGTGTTGCCATTATATGACAAAATATAGTGCTTCGGGAAACTTCATCGAAATTCCTAACGCACACTCATATCGAAAAAAGAAAAAAATAGGTGCCCACTAAAACTAATAGAGCATAATATATGTGAGTTTTGACCTGAACCGACTACACCTCCTAGTATAAAACCCCCAGAAATGAGACACTTCCTCCCCGAAAAGTAAATTTTTCAATACAAAAATGTGAAAAGAGTTAAAAAAGTCAGGGACCGTAATCATTATGAGTTTATAATAAAAATTACACAATAATAATTATATGATGAGTTTTAAGGATTTTCTTCAGAGGGGGACGAAACTGCTGCAGTCTGGTGTATCCCTTGTGTCCGTAAAATTTTTTAATAAAAATGTTTTCTTCTTCTTCTTCCTGTAAAGAGACTAACTAAGGTAATGATTATTTTTGAGTAATATTAATAAAAATCAGTCATAATCATTATTTTTGAGCAAACAAAAAAATACAACTCAAAAATAATCATTATTTATGATTTTTATTTTTTTCGCTCAAAATAAAACTCACTTTCAATTTATGACATTTTTGTGAGGATATGCAACTATGTTGGTAAAAAACCATACAAAAAAGTCATAAATTTAAAGTGAGTTTTATTTTGAGCGAAAAAAAAATAAAAATCATAAATAATGATTATTTTTGAGTTTTATTTTGTTTTGCTCAAAAATAATGATTATGGCTGATTTTTTTTTATTATTACTCAAAAATAATCATTACTATTGAAGAAAACTTTAAAAATCAAATATTTAAAAATCATGACGGATATGCAAAGATTGTCAAAAAATAATAATAATGGAGCAATCAACTTTTTTTATGTCTGTTCTAAGTGATTGATTTTTTGATTTAAAAAAACCAACAATAATCATTATTTACGGTCCCTGAAAAAAGTTACTTACAAATACTTTTTTCCGAATAACAAGAAAATTTGAGTAAGCTCGGACATTCTACTTTATACTAGTGATGCTCATTTCAAATAATTTTCATTAGATACTAAATTTATATATAGTAGTTTCTTTGGAAGAATTATAAAAAAAACATAAAATGGGGCTATTTTGACCCCACTTTCCAACCCCTAAGTATGAGATTGGGCAGCAAAACAAAATCCAAATTTCATCGCAATCGGCGGGAAACCCATGAACGGACTCTCCTTGTTAGTGTTAAACTTAAATTATCAACAGTTTAACTAAAATTAAGTCAAACAATCTTAACTTATTCTAGATTGGGCAGCAAAACAAAATCCAAATTTCATCGCAATCGGCGGGAACCTATGAACGGACTCTCCTTGTTAGTCTTAAGCTTAAATTACCAACAGTTTAACTAAAATTAAGTCAAACAATCTTAACTTATTCTAAAAAACTGGCTATTTTAGAGATTTGAATAAAAATCTTAAAATATTGCATAAAAAAATTGTTGTCTTGTTGTACTTTTTTTTTTTAATTATTTTCTATTTAAGAATAAAAACAAAAATTATTAAAAAAATGGAAAATTATAAAAAAAAATCTTAAAAAACTTTCTGCGTGTAAATATTTTTAAATAAAAAACAATGAGGTTTTAAAAAAACTAATATAGAAATTCTTAAATAAGAAATAAAAAGTTTTAAAATAACAAACATTGTACTCATTTTATTTAATAATTCTATATAATCTCTGTAGTGCTTAAACATTTCTTTTGGTTTCCGTTTTTTCCATTCAGTACAATTATTATTTCAAATTATATTATAAATATTACAAATAATTTTACTTAATGTAAATATTTGAAAATTAAAATAATTTAAAAATGAAAAAAAAAAAAAAAAAATAAATTCGCCAAAAAAAAATCTTCAAAAAAACTCAGAATTGAATTTAAAAACCTTATAATGTTTAAGGATAGTGTAAACGCCCCCACCCCCTAGTATGAATACTAGGCCGCGTCGATTTGTATGGAGGCAAAAAAATCGCTCAACGTTCAAAGAAAATCGCATTCTAGGGATCAAAATAAGAAACTGTGCCGTAGGAACCATACCTCTAAAACGAATTCTGATGTCCCGAATTTTGATCCGTAGGGTCAAATTTTGAAAAATCCCACTTTGACCCATTTAGAGTGCCCCAATCGAATATAATTTATACATTCATCTGCTAGAGCGTCTTCCGGAGAAGAAATAGAAACCCTAATCTTGGAAAGAATCCTCCTACTTTCTGAAATTTCTCAATCCCGAGATTTGTAAATTTTGCTATAAAAATACGGCTAAAATTTAAACTTCAATTTTAACCTCTTAACGGGCTTCTTCTCCCGGAGAAGATGTAGCTCCCATAATCTTGGAGAGATTCCTCCTACTTTCTGAAATATCAAAGTGGGATTTTTCAAAATTTGATCCTACGGGTCAAAAGTCGGGACATCAGAATTCGTTTTAGAGCTATGGTTCCTTCGGCAAAGTTTCTTATTTTGATCCCTAGAATACGATTTTCCTTGAACGTTGAGCGATTTTTAAAACGCCCCCACCCCCTAGTATGCATACATTTGAATGAATATCTCTGCTGCATATCATCATTTTATTACATAAAAAATAATGTATTTTCTCTAATAATTTACAAATAAATGTTATACATTTCATTTGTTAGGTTTTTTTTTCTTTTATAAGTAAAACCAAAAAAAAAAAAAACACAGATTGTAAAACCTTCTCATTAGAGTAAAATAAAAAATAATGATTATTTAAAATAATATTAATAATAAACTATCAAAATGTTTGTTTACCTGCATACAATTTAATTTATTGTTGTGTTTTTATTTGAAAACTTTACGACTTGTTGAGGAATAACAGAATTATTATTGGAATGGGGAAAGTGGCGTCGTTAAGACTATTGCAAAATTTAAAACATCAATTTTCTAAAGTTTTCCTGTTTACGTTACAACATGTTTGAGTATTAGAATATTCTTGTAATTTTAAAAGTAAAATTTACTGAAATACAGGGTGTTTGACATTTGTATCACATTTCAAAATGATGACACTCTAGCTGTCATCATGGATCGTATTATTAGAATGGCCTATTTAAAAGGTTCTTCGTCTAACAGATCTACACCAGGGCACCGACAAAATTAAAAAAAAAAGTTGTAAATTTTGAATCTTAAAGGACATTTTCAGATATTCTTTAACTAAAAGATCAATAGAACAAGTTTGATACAATTTTTATTAAAAATAAAAATTATATTTTTTTCGACCTTTAATTGTGCAATGAAAATGAAAATTATTCAAGTTCGAGGCCATACTCTATATTTCTTTATTAGGATATTGTCCTAACAAATAATCTATAGATTTTCAATTTATAACGAGCTTTCAACCTCCGTATATTTACAAAAATAAAGCAAATCAAACATATTAGCTAGGTTGATACTAGTATTTCGATCTGGCTAAAGATCTCATCAGAACCCGAAGTTTTAGAAAAGTTAGAGCCTTCATAATAGGCAGAACTTTAACAAAAAACCTATTAATAATCAATTTTGCTCCATTCTTGTCTTCTTAGTAATCAAGCACGTGGTTAGGTCTTTTCCTAACAAGCATCATGACGTTACTAAACTTTGAAGACCAAAAATGTTCCATTTATATAAAAAAAATTTAGTGTGTACTCTGGCTCAAGTAATATTTTTTTCCAGTTATATTAGTTTTTTGTTTTTATATATGTACATCGAGATTATTTTTATGTTATTTTCAATTTATAACGAGCTTTCAACCTCCGTATATTTACACAAATAAAGCAAATCAAACATATTAGCTAGGTTGATACTAGTATTTCGATCTGGCTAAAGATCTCATCAGAACCCGAAGTCTATAGAGTTTTATGTTTTTAAATTTATTATTATTAAAAAGGAGGAAAAAAACAAAACACGTGTATTGAATATCCACCAGAGGTGGACCTTGCACATAACAAACAAGTTTTCAATTTATTTTTTGATCAATGGTTATAATCTTTAACTTCAAGCTCATATATTAGTTCTCATGTAGTGAGTAAGTGAGTGTATATGAAATGTTGATGTAGTGAGTGTATATGAATGTTTGATGTTTGGCATGGGATTGTTACCGCTTTCGAAACGTGTTCTGATGATGGGAACCTAGAAAATTCCCGATATAGATCTATCAACACATTCCTCAAAGGGTCAAATAATAAATTTGAAAACAAAACTCTATAGATTATTTGTTAGGACAATATCCTAATAAAGCAATATAGAGTATGGCCTCGAACTTGAATAATTTTTGTTTTCATAGATCAATAGAACTTTTAATAGATCCGCAATTGATGTTCTAGCAGACGATTTATGTTCACAAATCAAGATTAAGGTGCGGTTTGACCTTCTGCAAGGCATACGATTGAGAACCAGACTTTATTACGATTAATGCTATTCGATTAATAGGTTTTTTGTTAAAGCTCTGCCTATTCTGGAGGCTTTAGTGTTTCTTAAAATTAGGGTTTTAGAAACACTCGATCTTCAGCCAGATCGAAATACTAGCTAATATGTTTGATTTGCTTTATTTTTGTAAATATCCGGAGGTTAAAAGCTCGTTACAAGTTAAAAATAATATAAAAATAATCTCGATCTATATACAAACAAAAAAGTAATAAAACTTGAAAAAATATTACTAGAGCCGGAGTAAAAACTGAACATTTTTGGTCTTGAAAGTTTATTAACATCATGATACTTATTAGGAAATAACCCCAGCCACGTGTTTAATTACTAAGAAGACAATAATAGAGCAAAATTAATGATTAATATGTTTTTTTGTTAAAGCTCTGCCTATTCTGGAGGCTTGCGTTTCTAAAACTTCGGGTTCTGATGAAATAATATTAGCGGCGTTACGGTAGATAGCTAAGGATTTGTATTTGAAATTAATCAACATGATTAGATAGACCCTTTGAATTGCTTTTATTAATATTAGAAATATGTAATTTTTACTGGTCTGCATTTAAATAAAGTCTTGTAGGCTAATATCGGAAGTGATGCTAAACATAATTTTCGAACTAATATTATACAGATATGTCCCATGGAAACTGTGTTGTATCGTAAATATTCAACTGGGAAAACATATTGTAGTTATTGTTAAGTCGAGTATGCTAAATACGATGGTGCTCGGCGTTTTCAAAACATAGCGCTTGTGTTCCCGATATTCGCTATATAAAGTTCGATTTTAAAGTGTAAAAAAATGATTTTTTTTTTGCAATTTTGATTAGACGAAGATAAGAAACGGTATTTTAAAAGAAACAAAATCGAGAAAAAAAATTGGGAATAATATACGGACAACCGTATAAAATTTAAAGTCGCAAATATCGCAAAAACGATTACTAAATTTAAAAATTGGTTATGTACAATAAATTCAGCGTACTCGCATTTAGTTTACTAGCTGTGTGCCCGCCCGGCTGAACAAAATGTTTAACTAGCTTTGATAATTATGTTTTATGTAACTTATGTTCCAATAATTATTGTTTTCGTGCTTACATCGCAAATATCGCAGACTCGATAGCAGCTGAAAGTTTTCCGAGACGAGATTCGTAACAAGCTTATTTTAAATATACTAATATTATGTTATTAGTTTAACTGGAATAAAGCTATTGGGTTTTTGTTTATTTTGCTTTACTTCAGTAAAGACCGAAATTCTGAAGTAATAAAATGTGTACCGGCAAATGCTTGTTAATAAAATTGGAAGTGGTGGACAAAATTCGTTATCGAATTAGCTAAACGAAGTTTAACTGACATCCCAATAACTTGACCTTAGTAATTATAAAATCAAAAAAGTACTATATATAGCTCATTTCCATTTAAAAATATAATTTGTTCTGCATTCAAAAAAAAAGTAGTAAAGTAATCAAAAACTTTGTTGAGTCAGCAACATTTTAGTGAGTAGGGTGCTTGCAAAAAAATTGCTAATGTCAGCAAAATCTTTTGCTCATTTTCCTCGTCTCTACTATATCTTGACATGCAGCGATATCTACTTCATTCTGCGTTCAATGTTGTTGTCGTGTTCAATGTTGTTGTTAATGTACTTATCAGCACAATTTTTTTTAGCAAAATAAATTTGTAAAACATTAGTCAAATATTAGTAAAACATTAGTTCAAAACAGTTAGGTGCTGAATAAGTATAACTAAAATTTTAGCTGAAAACACAATTTCAGTAAAAAAATTGCTGAAAAATACTATAATACAACTATATATATTTGATTTACAAGACGTTTTACTAACTTTTCTACTAACTTATTTTTTTTGAGTGTACATAAGATAAAATCAACTTTAAAAAACCCAACCTTAAAAATAATCTAATTGAAGAAGAGAAACAAACAAAAAAAACCGAATATTTAAAAAAATTTTTTTACCAATCTCAAGTTTAAGGGTTAAGAGGTGGGCCCAAAGTTAATATCTGATCGATGGTACCATGAATTTTTCAACTAGACAATTAATTCACAATACACAATTAATCAATTTATTCTGTTTTCATCCCAAAATATAAATGTCTGGTTTTTATAAAAATACTACTAGACTTATCAAAATTAGAAATTCAGGGTTGCCATATGGAAATTTAAAATATAGTCCAAAACCACGATATTTTTATAAAGAATTTTAAAAATCGGTTAACTTAAAAAATTCAAATTTCATATAGTTTTTAATAAAGATTTGTTCACAAAATTTTAGAATAAAATTAAAATTTTTTAAATATTTTCAAGCGATCAATTAGATCTATGAAGTGTCACTGGATTTCGTTGGTAAATGTGGTTGATATGATCTGAAAGCCACAACTATAATCTGTCAATACAAACCATAATTGGTTGAAATGTTCTAATGTATTTGAATTTGAATAAAAATTTAAAATGGGGCATATATCGGCCATTTGAGGAGCTATCGTTTCGTGTTAATACACAGAAAAAACTAAAAACGGGTTTCAATTAAAAATTTTATTGAATCAATTAATATTTTAATTGATTTTGCACCTACCACTGAAATTATAGTATTTAATTGAAACTTGAGAAGTAAACAATGGTAGATTTAATTGAAAACTCGTATTTTTATATTGTTATATGCCCCCCATTAAATAAAAAAAAGAAATGTAGGTTTGTAAATTAAATTGACATTTTATTTATAATAAAATTAAAGCTTTTTAATATAAAAATGTATTATAAAAAAACAAATAAAAGTAATGACAAAATTTTTGTTTTGTTTTGCTTGTCTTGTCTTGAACTTTTTCTTGTAATTTTCTTCTTTCTTTAAAAAATCACACACAACTTTAAAATGATAGTTTAATGACACTTATACTCATTTAAAATTTAATTATTTACAAAAATAATAGATTAATTGTTCTTTTGCGAAAAGGTTTATTTAAATCCACATGTGCACTTTTATTACCACAGATAAAACACGAAATTAAGACCTGGTTCACACACGGCAGTTATACTTGCGGAATTCTTGAGGTTTTAGAAGAGGGAGGAAAAGAGAATGGAAGGGGGTACAGATTTTCCCGTACTCCAATTCCGTTTTGTTCTGTCATCCGCAATTTTCAACACTGCAGGTTGATATACGAAAATTGCTGAAACAAACTTTTCCTGTGTGAACACAAAAGGAGAATTCAAGAAAAATTGCACAATAATAATTGCCGTGTGTGAACCAGGACTAAATTAAGTTTTCGTGCGTACACGAATATCTCATCAAAAAGAGTGTTGCAAACTCTAGTGAAATAACTGCGATTTTGTGTGTATTTGAAATCGGTAAACTATTTAACTTATTAAAAGTTAATCATTTGCGATTTTTTTCTTTTTTTTTATTTTTATTTATTTCAAATTTATGAACCAAGCCTATAAGGCCAAATATGGTTCAAATACTACTCCATTATCAAAAATTACAGATCAAAAGAAAAAAAAAGTATATATATAAAAAAAACAATTTCTTAAAACTAAAAAGTTATATAATTAACCTAAATACTAAAAACTAAAGGCCCTAACTAGCTTATAACAGAAATTTATATATAAGAAATTATAGTCAGTGATGGAAACCCTCGTAAAAGAACAGGGGGTAAATTAATCAATTAAAGAGCATCAAAATGTTGTTTAAGTTTACGCTTAAAGGTGGTATCTGTGAATGCAAATAGTTTTAAATCTATGGGAAGGATATTCCTTTTTTTATTTTCAAATTAAATAATATACAGTACTTTTCGTTTACAGTCACATCGCTTATAGTCCATTTAGCGATATAGTCCATTTTTACACTTTTACTGTCATCTAAAATCAAATTGCATACAAAATATTTAGGATATAGTCCATTCACGATATAATCACATTTGGCTTATATGCCACTAAACTCTGGCTACTAAGAGTAAATTTATATTCAAATAATTTAAGTTATAGTCACAATACAGAAAATTTCTAATATAATTGTGAAATCTTGAATTTTTATCGGTTTAAAATTATTTAAAAATTTAAGAGGCTAAAACGAAAATTGGAACAAGGAAACTGAGCTGAATCGTTTCAAACGTCGTTTTTATATTCCAAATTTTCCACCTGTTATAATAATAAATAAATTGCATATAGTCACATTTTATGATGACTATATCACAATTTATTTATAGGCAACAAAATGGCATATAAAAAAACTAGCGATATAGTCACATTAGCGACATAGTCCACAGCTTGTGTGCAACTAAGAGATGTGACTATAAGCGAAAAGTACTGTATTGATATAATTAAACCTTTGTTTGATTATTTAATCTAAATAAAATAAAAAAAATAGTTTGCCAAATTTTAAAAAATTTTGTTTACATGTTGTCAACACTGTATGGATATATTAGAAAATTCAATAAATTTTTTAATTGAATCAATTAAAAAAGTTGTTTAAATTGCCATTGATATTTAAACAATCGATTAATTAGATATTTTTGGCCTATAATTTTTTCTGTGTAGTGTAAACTAAAAATTAGTTTGAAATTATAAACAATATTCAATTAGTTTTATTAGATATGATTAAAACCTTAATTGAAAAAAAAATCAAATTAATGGTTATACTCACAATATATTTCCGTAAAGTCTACTGAATATACACATTAAATTAACTGAAAATCATTTAAAAACAGGACTACTTACTTTTCGTTTAAAACAATTGTATTTTTTAGTTTATTTTCAATTGTTGAAAAATTAATTGACAAAATCCATTAAAACAATAGGTTGTTTTCGTTTATTTCAATACTCAATATAATACACCACCTTTTTTTTTAAATAGAAAATTTTAACTCAATATTTTATCTATTACCGAAAGTCCGTTTATTTGTTTATTGAATAACAGACAGAAAGTTAAAAAATATATTTCTTTGGTAATTTAACTGTATATTCCATTGAAACAATTTTACTGATTCAATTTTTAAATAACTGTTGATTTTTTGTGGAAAAGTTCTTGTGAGTGTACGAATAATTTTAATTGATATTACAATTTCCTTAATAGGACCGAGTTTAATTAAACTTTTTATTGAATCACAAATATTTTAATTGAAACTCGATTTTAGTTTTTATGTGCAGGGGCCAAAGATCTCATGCATTAGCCAAAAGTCTGAACTAAGGTCAAAGTATAGGAATACAAAAAAATACCATTCCCTTAAGACTCAGAAATCGTCATAGTAAATAACAGAAAATTATACATCAGAGTCCGTAATTTGCTCTATAGCTTGTAAATTGGTTAAACCCCCTGTATTTTTTATATTTTACTAAGATAATTTTCTGTTTTACATAGACAAGAACCAACAGCCATTACCATGCTTTTCTTTCAAGTCAAGTTACTTTAGTATTCCAGGCACGTGTTCATACTTGAACAGAGACTATATCTATCATTCTACTACCACTCGCATTATGTTGTAGTTGTTGGTTGGTTGCTGTTACAAACACATGCGTATTGAAAACAACTGAAAATCTAATAATAATGTTAAGCACAGCAGCAACGGAATACAATCATGGATGGTAACTGATTCGATGCGGATATCGGTCAGGCTAACGCTATTTTCGTTTATTTCGGTAACGGTATTTTAGGTGTAACGATATTTCAGTGATTCGGTAATGGTTTTTTAGCGTTAACGGTATTTTACTTAATTCGGTATCGGTATCAGTATTTTTGCGGTGACGCTATTTTCGTTTATTTCGGTAACGTTATTTAAGGGATAAAGGGTTTTCAGTTTTTTCGGTAACGGTAGTTTAAGGATAACGTTAGTTAAGTTATTCAGGTTATGTCAATGCTTTGAAAAACTATACATCTATTCAAAGCCATTTTTCTGATTTTGTCGCACTATTTCGTTAACGGTATTTTAAGCATAACGCTATTTCAATTATTTCGGTAACGGTATTTTAGCTATACCGATATCTCAGTTATTTCGGTAAAGGCATTTTAATGGCATTTGTGTTTTAATTATATCGGTAACGGTATTTTACGGTTAACGGTATTTCAATTATTTCGGTAACGATGTTTTAGGAATAAAGAAAGTCGGTTGAAAGGGTTTTAAGTCGGTAACGGTATTTGTGCGGTATTGCCTGACATCCCTGTGTACAATACAACGAGTTAATATTGTGTTGCTGGATATTGTTGTATCGTTTGCGCACTTTGCGCACTAAATGTGAAGGCATAAACCAATTTAAAATTCAAACGAGCCAAACAAACATTTGCAATTTCACGCGGTTAAATATGGAAGAAATGGAAACAACAGGAAAAAAAAATATTTTCAATGTGGAAATAGAAAACAATACCATACTTTAATTATGCACAATTCACTACATACAATAAGTACACTCAAAAAAGTTTTACAGTTACTACATGACAATTGCTTGTGTAGTAATCAGTTGTTTCTAACTGCAATTACAGTGGTTTTTCTATGAAATAATACAGAACAACTATTTTGGGAGTTATTTAAAAAAAGAACAACTGAAGAAACTCACTGTATTTTTTAACAGTCAAAACAGTAATTTTGCAGTAAACACTTAATTTTTGTTAGTTATTTAAAAAAAAACTATAATATTATATTATATTCATTATTATATTCACAGTTCTCAAAAAATAATAAGAAAATTTCATTGTATCGCCAATGGATTAAAAAGTCATACGGTTTGGAATTTTGACTTTGTATTTTAAGTAGGACGTAGGTAATGCAAATTATTATTGTAATTGAAAGAAAAAATATGTTTTTTATTAAATAGTAGTTTTAAAATATCAAAAAAAAACAAATAACTTTTAAAAAACAGTAGTTTTTACCAATTTTTACAGTTATTTCAAAAAGGTTTTAGTAAAAAATGTTCTGCTATTTTAACGACATTGTTAGTTATTTTTATTGCATTTGTTAGTTGTTTTTCAACAGTTAAAAATAACTACATTTTTAGTTGTTTTAACGATAATTACCTTCACGCTCACGAGAGAATAATTAAACTCACGCACAATGACTCACGAGAATTTTTTTCTACTTACACTCACTCACGGTCACGTGATTAAATTTGGATATTACTCACACTCACGCGTAATCACTCGTTATTCACGAGAATCACGAAAATTTACGTAAAAATCTTACCGGAAAAAACGAAAATGTAAAAATTAAAGTAAATTGTCAATTTTTAACTCAAAACTGCTCTGAATATGAAATTTTCACGTTTATTATGTATTTAAAATACCCCACAATATTAAATCGGTGATCAAGTTAAATAAAATATTTATTAAAAGCAACAAAAAAAAAATTATCGGATATTCTACTCACGCAAAAATTTGACTCATCCACACTCACTCACGAAGAATTTTTTCTTACTCGCACTCACTCACGTTAACGTGGGGAAAAATGGGATGTACTCACACTCACGCGTGATTCACGTGAAGCACGCTGAATTAGTAGAATCTACTGTCAAACTTTTTTGAGTGTATGTAAATGAAAACAATGTAAGTGTAATGGGTTTCACTCTAATTCACGAGTGATAACGCGTGATTCACGTGAATCACGCAAAATTCTACTCGTGTGCCCATCTCATGTGTATGTAAATGAAAACAATGTAAGTGTAATGTGTTTGTAAATGTAAAAGATTTAAACACGGACTAAAGTTTAAACAACATAATATCAATCAAATCTGACATTGCATTCGAAGATAAAACAATCCGTACGAAAATTAATTAACCAAAGATCTGAAATTTTTTGAATAAGATATATTTCATTACACTATATGACAAAATTACGCAAACATTAAGAAAAACATAATTAGTATTTCAGGTTCATTCAGTGCGTCACAGAAAAAACAAAGGAAAAACAAAATCCTATCTTTTGCACGTAATACTTCTGCATTGTCAATAAACCTTTAGGAAATTGAAATATTTACAAGAGTTGTTAGAAAATATGCTGTGGAAACATGGAATACATCCCAACGATAAGTAACTTCTTGCACTCTTCTTGCGACCTTAAGTTCAGTGTTTATGGAATCCCATAATGATAAAGATAAGAACTGGGTTCAAAGAGAAACTTAAGCGAACATTAAAAAAAATGTAAAAAGATAAGTATTCCAGGTTCATTCACTACGATACGGATTATATTCAAGAATATATAAAACAGGATGTGTGTATGTATGTAACGTATGGACTCCAAAACGGCTGGGCCGATTTTGATGAAATTTTCAGGGAATCTACAGAATATTCAGGCGGGTGACACTGTGAAGTCTGATTTTTTATTTTCGGTCTGTGGGCGGAGGTTCGTGGCAAAATACAATTTTCATAATGTACCACCAATGACATATACATATATTTATTTTTTTTTGCTTTTTTTTTATTTTATTTTTTCTTTTTTTGAAAGCCGTTGTCATGTTTTTCAAAACGAGATATCAAACTCTTAAATCGGTTATGTAGTTCCGAAGATATTTACAAAAAACCTATGTTAATCTTCAAGCTATGTTGCACGAACACAACAGCCTTATCCGGCTATTCAAAACAGCCCTAGACCAGATGCCGACAGATGATTATACGGTTGTGATAAGAGCTGACAAGACACCGGCTGGTGAGCATGAGCGGCGCTTCAATGCACCGCTGATAGGTGACGTCGCAGTTGTTATGGCAGTTGTTTTCAGCTATTCATTTTATATACTTCAGCAAATAAAGGCTATAGAAGGACAAAGAGGCGTTGGGCTGCCCATGAAATAACAAATTTTAAAATGATTTACTAATGTGAATTTATTTTTTTAATTATTTATTTGTGTAAAAAAATATCTTGATTTAAAGAATTAATTACAATTAAAATTTGGTGGCAAAACAACATTTGCCGGGTCAGCTAGTTCAAGAATAAAAGAGAGAAGAACAAAATCCAGTGTGTTGCTCGGATTACTTCTGAATGAACATTTTGGAAATAAGATAATTTAAAACAGAGTTTTGAGAAAATATACTATGAGAATATGGAATATAGCCCACCGATCATTTTCAAGGACTCTACGAAGATAAGGAAAGGAACCGAGTCCAGAGTTATTATGAGAAAGTTAAAATATTGTTAAAATAACTAAATTGTGTTGTCTCAGTCAAGTCACCATACTCTTCTACATAAATTTGGTAACCACAACTAAACTAAAGACTGAGATCGAAATAAGTGTAACACTAAAAATTGGTAATAATTTCTAACGTATTTATAATAAAAAAAAATCTTAATCTTACATACAGAACGTCAAAATATGACCCGAATAAAAACGTTCATATGATTATATATATTTTCATATTGAATTTGGTTTTTCGAAAATGTTTAATATGATCCCATGCATATTAATATGTAAAAACATATTGATTGATATTACCGTAGATATGGCAAATTATTACTACATATGGTATATATTACTTAGCATGATTTTATTTATAATTTTATATCGCCTAATGCAATGTAACGTATATGTGTATGTGTGCTATTATTATATTAATATTTTGTTTTACATCGAATCTGAAGTGTTGAATTTTGTAAAAATTTAAAGTGCGGTAATTTTTTTTTCAAATATCCCTAGAAATTCTAAGAGTTCGTCAGGGGCCAACCTGACGATTTCCTTAGGCAAGAATGAAATCCGGATAGGGACCAGCCTATACCAAATGATTTTTCACAATTTATCATTCTTTGATTGAAACTATCAGGTTTATTAACAAATTTGTTGAAATATCGAACAATGTTTTGCTTCTCTTAAAAAAAAAAAAAAAATAGGAATTCTAATTACGCCGTTTAGCACATTAGCTGTCGATATAAAAGCATAATAAACCCATATTATCAGCTACAAATGTCAATTTTAAATTGAAACTTAAATTTCGCTTTGTTAATGTTAAAAATTAAATACTTAAATACCATCAGAAATTTAGACAATTACAAATGTAATTGATTTAAACAAAATTTTAAAATGATATTTTCATTTGTTTTATTAAAATCTCAGCAGAAAGTTTAATATATTGTTTTGAAATTTTTTAAATTAGAACCATTGTTAGACAATTGCATTAGATCTTGAAAAACAATAAATTAAATTGAGATTTTTATTTTACAAATAAATGAGATTATTGACCAAACTAGCCCGTGAGGAAACCCCTTTTTAAAATATAATTTAAATAATTTAATACAGTGTTATATTAACGTCATATAGACAATCGCAAATTAATTTTTAATTAGTATGCATTTGACAAATTTAATTTAGAAATGTTGAGGTTAAGAAGAAGAATAAACGTTTTTCTCTAAAAATTATAAACACTATTAATTTTTAAATCAGACTAGACTAGTTTCTGCCTTTTTATGGACAGGCTTCATCAGTGATTTACCATTTAAATTGTATTATTATTTGTGTCTTATAATTGTCAGATTGTCTCTATATGATAAATTTTTTCAACAACCTGCTGCTGTAAGAATCAAACCTGCGCTCATCTTACATTACAAACGTAACAATACCAAGTCTTGACCGTTAAGCGATCACACCCAAGTATGGCCTCGAATCTAATGCAGCTAAATTGCAGTTTTCTTTCCTTTTAGCTTTTTCTGTTATTGTATATTATACTCAGAAGTGACAACACTAACAACACAAATATTCTATTTTTAGATTTTTGTTTATTTTTCTAATTTCCTCCGTCTCTATTTCACAATGTTACCAGATTGACGTATGGTTTTTACGTTCAGGGTTGACAACTTTTGCTTTTTAAATTGAGAAAGTTTCGCTTAAAATTTAAAAGAAATCTTTACATAATTTATAACTTCTATGATTGCAAATGAGAATTTTTAATATCAATTGCAAATGTTCTGCATTTCAATTAGAAAACTGTAATTTATTTGAAGTTTTCTTGATTTCAACTGAAATGGTCAATAAATATAACTCCTTTGTACCTTGAAAACTATAATACATTTTATGTTTATCACAGTTTATGTTACCATATTTACATATTATATGCAATACGATATTTATAATAGTATAACGTATAATTTAATAAAATTAGACGAAGACAAAATTCGGACAAAACTGTATTAAATCACTTCTAATTGTATCTAAAATAATCTAATAAATATGATACAATTAGATGTAATTTGATACAATTTCATCGAGCCATTTTTCGGATGAAATTTTATATAAATAATTATGGGGTCGTATTAAATTAGATAAAATTATATAAAGCTCCATACAAGTTTATTTAAATCGGGGAATTTAAATTGCAATTACAGCAGCTAGAGGGAGCAATAGCTGTACAAACACTTTAGAAAAAGCTTATTTAGAAACCGTAACATCTTTCTAGCACATTTCGTCTAAAAATTTCCACGGGATCGATGAGTGGTATAAAATGGGTTAATTAAGGCATGTACCCATTATTGCAGTTTTATTTTTAATTTTCAGTAAACTCAGCATTTTGAGAAATGTTAAATATGCAGTCGGTTTAGTACAACAAGTTATTGTGATACAACGAATATTTCGATGTAACGAATGGGCCTGACATTATAAAGGGTCCGCCATATAACGTTTTTTTTCAACTAGTGCTTATTTCGTGAATGGTAACACTTAGCTCATGTCTGATTTGACAGATAATCAGTGTTATGCTTCCGCTGAACGAATATGGTCCGTATATTCGTTATCTTGTGAAAAAAGTGAAAGAAACTGGCATCCTCATCGGTAAACCAAAGCGTGAAAAGCCAAAAACAGTGCGTACACCCGAGAATATTGCTGCTGTAGCAGAAAGTGTGCGTGAAGCGCCATCAACATCAATTCACCGTCGTTCTCAACAATTGAACATTTCGGAGACATCATTGAGACGAATTTTGCATAAAGACCTTGGTATGACGCCATACAAAGTCCAATTGGTTCAGGAGTTCAAAAAAAAAAAGTTATTTGGCGGACCCTTTATCATTTGTTATACCGGGCTTTGACGGTACTTCATATATTTTAGTCATCATCGGTTACCATCCGGCATATGTAATGGTATTTATTGTGGGGAGGACATTAAACTCAGTTTTTTTTCAAAAGGAAGTCAAAACTTCGACAATGGTGTACCAATCCGACGTTTTGGAAATAGTTTTAATGCCTCTTATGCCCGTAATTTCAAGCAATATATACCTACCGGTGCTTAGATACATAACGTGTACACGAACAAAATCCAACAGGTATCTAAGCACCGGTAGGTATCTATGGCTTGAAATTACGGGCATTAATAAAACAATCTTCGAAAATAAATAGTGAACAGGATACTGCCTCAGGCCAAAAACGACTCAAATGTGGTAAAAAAAAAACAACTCAACAAACTTTATTTGGACGAATGATATGTCATCTGGTAGTCCAGACCTGAACCTTTTTGACTATGTTAGATTAAATGACAAACTTAATGAGAATATCTTGTTCTCGTCCAGTGGAGTGATTCAACATTTCAAATATCTTTTGTTTTCTTTGGAAATGTGAGGCTAACGAGCCAGTCGTTTATTTGCAATCCAACTTTCGCAAGGATTACACATACGCTGTTTAAATATCTGAATTGAGACCTAACGGAATTTTTCGAACTAGGCTTAGTCAGGTTAGTGGCTAAGAATTTTTTAAAATGAAATTTTAATTAAAGTAGACTTTTCTATTCCATAGTAATATCTATACAAGACAACTTTACAACATTATAATTATTCCGCATAATGAAAAAAAAGAGAAAATTTTTGTTTAAAAAAAGTTTTTAAATTCTCTTATTTGTAAGCAGCTGGTTGCCACTATTATAAAAGTTGACAGATGCTGGAATTCTGTTTGTGTCAAAGAAAAATTGAGCGCTTGCAACACTAAATGCAGTTCTACATATAAGAAACACATGTATTTGGAAATAAAAATACATAAAGTATTAAAAAAGTTATTTTTAAAACTTGCAAAGACAAAATCATTAAGGAGACAAAAAAAATCTATATGTGCAACATGCAACACACAACGAACACAAAACATACACACTCATATTTTATGAGCATCTTTAAATATCAACGATACAAGAACAGTGTGTCGACGTTGTCGTTATAAATAAAACTTGCTTTGGCAATTGATTTTATTTTATTGATAGAAATCACTAACGACTTAAACAAACCGGAAGGAAGTGCTCAATAAGTGTTTCCCCCTTTTACTGCTGCGGCGTCTGCTCTGTTCTTTACGGTATAGCTTATTGCGGTAAAGTGGTAAATGATAATCATAAAATGTGATATTAATTATAGAAACAAACAAAGAAATGAAATGATAAAAATTTTAAATTTACTCCAAAGAAATATTTCAAACATTTGAAAATTAAATCAGTCATGGTTGTTTAAGTAGATTTATATTAAGTAAAGAAATAAAGACATACAAGACAATGTACTTCTTCCCTAACCATTTAGAAGAGAATTTTTATAATAAATTAGCCTTTCTTAAGTACTTCCACTTTTGTGGTACTATTTTTCATTTGAAATAGTGTAATTGCTACAAAAGTGTGATCATTTCTAGAGATCTACACCTTTGCAATTGTAATTCAGAAAATATCAATTGGAATTTAGAAAATATCAATTGAAATTCAGAAATTCCATTTGAAATTCAGAAAACATCAATTAAATTTACAATTTCAGATTTTCCATTTGAAATTCAGAAAATATCAATTGCAATTCAGAATATTTTATTTGAAATTCAGAAAATATCATTTGAAATTCAGAAAATTCTAATTGAAATTCGGAATCACATCAATAGAAATTCAGAATACATCAATTGATAAAATTCAGAAAATGCCAATTGAAATTCCGAAAATATTAAAAGAAATTGATATGAAAAGTTTTCGTATTCTGAATTGCAAGTGATATTTTCTGAATTAGAATTGATGAGTTTCTGAATTTCAAGTGATAGTTTCTGAATCTCAAATGATGTTTTCTTTATTTCAATTGATTTGTTCTGAATTTTAAATAAATATTCTGAGTTTTAATTAATTTTTTCTGAATTTCAAATGGAAAATCTGATTTGTAATTCATATTTTCTGAATGTAAAATGGAAATTCTAAATTTCAATTGATATTTTCTAAATTTCAAATGGAAATTCCGAATTTCAATTGATATTTTATAAATTACAATTGCATAAAGTGTAGAAGAATATGTATATGACTTCGATTTCGCGGTAAAGAAAAATATATTTAATAACATTTAAGACATAAAAAGCTACTTTAATATCAAAAACTTCCACTCATTTTATAAGAAATTGTTCAGGTATTAAATCTAATATGGAAAACAAAACAAGTACCTCTTTTAAAAATAACTAAACTGAAAAGTTTAATTTACATGTACGATTGCGCCAACAACTTTGATTACAATCCTATTCCAATCCTGTGTAACAACGTTATAAAGCAAATTTACGTAAAATATAAAAAATAGCAATTATAACCGTTTTAATGACAGAAAACAAATATTCATACATAAAAAGAAGATTACGAGTATGGTAACAAAAAACTTAACTATAAAATGTTTATTTATATTTCAATACCAACATATTCAAAATTAGGGCTGACATTATTTCAAAAGGATTTGGCTTATTGAATAGTTTTAATATAGGACATCAGAAATCAGTTTTTAACATGGTTGTCAAACACTGACTGACGTTATAACGGTAGTTGCCTACAACGAGCGAAATACAATTCTTTAAACTATGGATACGTTATTAGATTAGATTATATGGCACTATGCACCGCGACCAACTTAGGTCTTTTGTGCTGCCTAAAGTTACCCTAAAGATTCAAGCTACCTATAAAGCCAATAATCCTATTAGGCAAAACCTTCATAATGTCCGAAGGGGAGACAAAGCGATCGCCAAGAAACTTGGCACGCCTTTCACAAAGCCTCGGACATTCGCAAAGAACATGCTCCGATGTCTCAGCTACCAGTTCGCAAAACCTACACTCATAGGTGTCCGAAAGACCCCTTTTGCGCAGGTGGTATCTGAGATTGCAGTGTCCAGTCAGGTAAGACACCAGGGTACTCAAGTTACCGCTCCCGAGGGACAAGAGTATCCTCGATCCTGCACTGGAAAAAGAGATTAATCTCTTAGCCTGTCGTTGGCCAAGAGAGTTTTCCCAATAGAGAGAGAATTCTGATTCCCTCCACGACACGAGCTTCTTCCTAACATAGCCCAAAGGTATACCACAGAATGGATACGTAGTTTTAAAGGAGTTATTATATAGCTATTAACACATCATACAAGTGTTTTATATAGTTGGAAAGGTAATTACCTATCGATTAAGACATTTTTAAAATGAGTCCCATTTAGCACTCTTGGTAGTCCTAATAGGAAGGTACAAATTTCAGTTTTTGTTAAAATGTAAGTTTTCACTATTTAATAAAATATTTATTAATATTCACAATCCAATGATTTTTTGGACTTAAATTTACGTTTAAGTCAACAATGTGAAATTTATGTCCGAATTTATGATTTGCTGTAAGCAATCCCGCAGTTCCCAAAAAAAAATTAGAAATCCAAAAATGCGATTTTTTACATTTTTTTCTGCCTTGTCTACATATAAACGGCGATTTACCCAATAAATGAGGTATATGTTGGAGTATCTATAACCCCTTCCGCTACCGAATTGGTGGAGTGCACAATTTTAAACATTGAATTAAAGTTGATACTTGCCTTAAAAATTCGGTAACTTGAAAAAGTTTTTATCACAACTCGTTTTTATATAAAAAGACCTTTCATTAATTTTTGGGAAACAAATCGGATACCAACTACTCATGGTTTTGCCAGCGCACGAAATTGGGAACATTTAAAATTATATCAAGAAATGTGTAAATAAAATTGGCAAACATATAATTTATTTAAATAATTTCAAATAAATTTTCAACTGAAAATTTTAAACTTCTCAAATTATTCTTTATTTAACTTTTCTCAACTTCTTTTGTAATTATCTCAATTTAAAATTTTGTTATCCAAATTTCATTTCTAATTTTGTTAATTTCATTTCCAATTTTCAGAATTTCAATTAAAAATTCACAATTTCAATTTTAAATTTAATTTTTCCATTTTTATATTGAAAATCACAATTTTATTTGGAACTTTTCCAAATGAAAATGAAAAATATCAAATTTATTTAATAATTTCGCAATTCCGATTTCAATTGAAATTTTCTCAAATTGATGTTTGTTTACAATATACTTAGTTGTAAATGGAAAATCCGAGTTTCTTATGAAATTTTCTAAATTTGAAATGGCAAATTCTATTGGAATTTTCTCATTTTTATATGAAAAATCTTAATTTTATTTAGAATTTTCCCGACTTCATTCGGAAAGCTCTTAACTTCAATAAGAAATGATGCATTTCGAATGACTTTAACACTTTACTGCATAAACCGGGATTTAAAAAAAAAACAGAAATATAGACGGAGGAGATTAGAAAAATAAAAAAAAATCTAAAAATAGAATATTTGTGTTGTTAGTGTTGTCACTTCTGAGTATAATATACAATAACAGAAAAAGCTAATAGGAAAGAAAACTGCAATTTAGCTGCATTAGATTCGAGGCCATACTTGGGTGTGATCGCTAAACGGTCATGACTTGGTATTGTTACGTTTGTAATGTAAGATGAGCGCAGGTTTGATTCTTACAGCCGCAGGTTGTTGAAAAATGTATCATATAGAGACAATCTGACAATTATAAGACACAAATAATAACACAATTTAAATGGAAAATCACTGATGAGCCTGTCCATAAAAAGGCAGAAACTAGTCTAGTCTGATTTAAAAATTAATAGTGTTTATAATTTTTAGAGAAAAACGTTTATTCTTCTTCTTAACCTCAACATTTCTGAAATATATTTTGGTTTGGTGGAAAATGCAAACATAAAATTATAACTATTTTCGCGTTTTCGTATGTTTTAATTTTTAAGGACGCTATTGAAAGATAACGATTCTTTACATATATGTAACAATATCGTATAAAGGAAAAAATTTGCACTATAAATTAAAAAAACGCGATTTTCTCGCCATTTTTAAACATGTAACATAGCAAATTTGTTAGCATTTGATGGTCCGACTTTGTTTCCATCAAAAATTCGTTCAGGTAGGCAGACTAAAGCGAAAGACAAGGACACACATCTTAGGTAGTTTTTTATGTTTCCTTCTTCGTAATGCAAAAAAAGGGTTATATATGTCATACTTTGTTAGTTTTTCGTTTAGTATCTAGAATTATATCCCTTTAACAAATGCCATTATTTAGGCAACCATTGTAGTAGTTGAAAGATAATTTTGTTAATGTTATATATAATTATTTCTATGTGCGAGTATGAACATTTTTTTTATTTTGTAACGTATTGTAAATTATTTTTAACAGAATCACGAAAATATGTTTATGATTTTCAGCAAAAAAAAATAATTATTGGCAAACGATTTTTAGAATATGTGTGTTTTCCTAACGAAATATTTAAACTCAAATTTAACACTCAATATTTATGTGTTTGTGGTGTAATGGCTAGAGCGGCAGCCAATTACTACTAGTTTCCGAGTTCAAGTCCCGTAAAAGACAAACACAAATGGTTTTTTTAATTAAAATAAAATGTTCAAAAAGCCAATAAACCACAGAACCTCAAAAGTGATTGTGGTGCAATGAGGAGGACAGAGGACTATTAATTTTAATACCACTGTTCAATACTTGAAAAACAAAAATTTTTTTTTTTTCATTTTACAAAATTTTATGGAACATTATATTTATGTGAATTTGAATGAAACACACAAAAAAATATTTTTCAACATAATCTCCTTTTAGCTCAATACACTACTTAGTCCAACGTTTCTCCAATTTCTGTATCCCTTCCAAAAAATAGGATTTTTCGAGGTCAATAAAAATATGCATTTCTTGGCCATATGGAGTCGTTTGTTTTTTAATTCCTCGTTAAATCGGTCCAATAAGTTGGCATAATATTCGCCGTTTATTGTTTTTCCCTTTTGAAGGTAATCGATGTGGATTATCCCGCGTGCATCCCAAAAAACTGTTGCCATCACCTTATTGGCCACGATTACGTTTATGGTCAATTGAGAGCAAACCCGGCACCCATCTTGCAAACAGCATTCTTAAACCCAACTGATTATTTAAAATCTAAACCACACTGCCATATGAAATGCATATGGCATCAACAATCTTACGCACTTTTACTCTTCGATCGGCCAACACCATATCGTGTATTTTTTCGACATTTTCGGGTGCATTAACCTCAATTGGCCGTCCAGAACGTTCGACCACAACGAAAGTCAGTAAACCACTTTTTTACCATTGAAATCGATGGTGCAGAGTACCCATACTATTTATCAAGCTTTTCCTTGGTTTGATTGACGGTTTTTTTCGCAAAAAATAATTTTTAATGAGCACTCGAAATTCACTTTTTTTCCATTTTTAAAAAAATCCATGAGGTTGTATGTTTCGAACAGCTGTTAAACGCAAAGTAAATGACGGAACTGGCTCAAAATTTGACAGTAGTCTATTAACAGGTGGTACTTGATGGGAGCAGTGTTGCATTTCATATAACTACGAGGGAAGTTCGAAAAGTCACGGACTTATTGATCCGCCCTTGTAATATTGAATGAGACAAGCGAATATTTGGCATTCACGACTATAAATATTAAATAATAGTATGATAGTTGTTGTAACCGACAGAATTCGGATGGCAACAATTTCAGTGGCTACAACTGTTACTATTTTCTGGGTGTTACGGTCACTTTTATATAACAGAACCGAAACTAGGAAAGGTTTATACACAAAAAGTTCTAGTCACGTTACCATACCAGTGACTGGTCCATTTCCTGCAGGGATAGTTCGCAGATCATAGTTTTAACTAGATTTCGAGCGTAGTGCAAATACACCCTAGGAAATATAAGGAAGTTGTTATGATAATGCCAGAGTTGTAAAATAAGTGTTACCCTATTGAATATCTATAGTAATATATTATACAAAATCACCTCATTTGTATGAATGTAATTTGTTCATACGCACTAACCAAATTTTAATGCTAATAATTAATTATTCATTGATCAATTCAAATAATTTGAAATTAGAAAACGACTACAAAAACAAATGAAGAAAACATCGTTACACTCTACACAAACACGGCAATAGTGTTGCAATGGAATGAATATTGGTTGCCATGAGAACGAGCGGTAGGTATCGTTTCGCTAACCCTTTTATTTTATTGAATCGATTGGTTTGATTTAATAGTTGAATTTGTAAGTATGTATTACCAAATAAAGAAATTAGATATTTAAGAAAGCATTAAAAAAACATTTAATTAGAGGCATGAAAGTATTTAAATTGAAATGTACGTGATGACCCTCATTGTGCGTACGTAAAACTAACGCATTACAAATAATAGTTTACCCAACTAACCAAACTAACTAAACCAAAATCATGTGTCTCCAGGTAAAAGAAACTCTTCAAGAAAAACCAAAAATTAAGCATGGTATTCTTGCGATAGTGAATGTTTGTTCTGTTATGTGTCGCCATATCCGCTAATTGTAGTGTTAAAAATAATAAACTTCCTTATCGATGTTAATCTACTGGGAAATTTTGAAATTATTTCAAAAAATTTTAAATTATATTTTTTGGAAATTTTCGCTAAATCAAAGAAAATTTAAAATTAAAAATAAACAAACATACACTCATAAAAAAAGTTAGTTCAAAAGTCTGTTAAACGGGTTTCAATTCAAATTTATTTTCATCGGGATAAACATTAATTGCATTTATAGTAATTAAATGTGCTAAAGTCCCAAAACTTATTTAACAAATTGTGAAAAGCAATCTGATGTAGGCGTGTCCCTATCCGGATTTCATTCCTGCCCAAGCAAATCTTCAGGGGACTTTGTTATTAGAATTTCTAGAGATATTTGTTATGTTAAATCACAAACTCAATGAGAATTTCTTGTCCTCGTCTAGGAGCGAGATTCAATTCAGTTGAGCTAATTTTTTCTGCTGCTAAAGTCATTAGTAGGGCAAGGAATTTCATGCAACTAGAAAATAAAAACAGGAGCTTAAAATATGCAATAACGAATCCAAAATATGCGTTTAAATCGAAATATGCACAAAAACCCAAATAATATGTACTAAAAATCCAAAAGTATCCACTGAAAATGAAAAAAATACACCTAACATTTTTGGACAAATGGATTTATTACACGAGTTTTCTTCTGTTTGTTTTTTAATTAAAACTAAACTCTTAATTTTTTTTAATAATAAAACACATTATGCAATTATATTGAAAATATGCAAAATATGTATTTATAGTAAAATATGCAAAAATATAAATTTATAACAATATATGCAACAACAAATCCTAATCGATTTATTACTCGAGAGCGTTGGTTTAAACCGGAAATCCAATATAAATATCTATTAAATACAAACTAGATGCTATATTCCGGAATACAAGTGTTTCCTTATGTTTATTTTTAATTAAACCTGAATTTTAATTCATACAAAATATGCTAAAATATGCAATTAAATGGAAAATATGCAACAAATAATTCCAAAATATAATAAAATATGCTTTTATAACAATATATGCAACAAAAAATCGATACCATATTGTTGCAAACTCTTTGATTATGAAAATTATTTGATCAAAATCGATTTTGGGCTACTGTCTACAAACATGCACTTGCATGAAATTCTTTGCAAATGAATGTTCATGATTTTCTGAACATGTTTATCATATCAACTGTCAGCCCCAGTAGAAGGGACCATACTTGGGAATTTTTCATTGGCATTGAAATTTAATTACCATGCCAATGATTTTTTTAAATAGCATTTATTGGGCCAATGGTAATGAAATGAAATGCCGGTTTGGTAACTAATCAGTAGGGCAAAAGGAAAATATGCGCCTAGAATATAAAGGGTCCGCCAAATAACTTTTTTTTTTGAAAATGCTATAAAAAAAACTACTGAATATTTTCTCAAATTTCTTTTTTTATTTGAAAGTACAATCCTTCCGGTTAATAATGGAAAATAATTTCATTCAAATGGCTGCCTCGGCTGGCCATGCAGTAGCCTACACGATCGGTCAATTTTTAAGCACATTATCGATTGTGTGCAGCTGTATTTCACCAATGGCTTCCTGTACCGTCCTGTTGAAACCAAATGTTGCCAATATCCTCCTCTTTAATTTTTGTGAACAAAAATTCGTTCAACATGGCCCGATAACGATCGCCATTGACTGTAACGGCCACTCCTTGCTCATTTTCGAAGAAAAATGGCCCAATTATGCCTCTGGACCAAAATCCGCACCAAACAGTGACTCGTTTTGGGTGTATCGGCACACATTCTGCAACATTACCATGATTTTCAAAGTAATGTCGCAATATTTCCCAGCGTTGGTTAAGCGTATACACAACCATATTCGTTCAGCGGAAGGATAAAACTAATTATCTGTCAAATCAGACATGAGCTAAGTGTTACCATTCACGAAATAAGCACTAGTTGAAAAAAAAACGTTAGATGGCGGACCCTTTACAATAAAGATTATACGCTTAAAATATACATTTAAATCGAAATATGCCCAAAAAAATATGCACTAAAAATCCAAAATATATACTCTAAAAATCAAAAAAATATGCACGTAAAATTTTTGGATATTTAAAAATCGCGCACCATCTATTGAATATACAAAGAATATATCATAGATATGGCATCACTTATGGACATTAGAGTGAGGTAAGTTTCTAAAAATAGAACTGTTGTGTTGTTGGAGTTGTACTTCTGAGATTATGTATGCAAGAACAAAAACACCGTGTATTGAATAAAACTAGTTTTAATCACAACAAAACTCCACCTGACGATAGATCAGTGGGCTAAAGCGCTCTGTCTAACGTGTAGTGCGAGTGCATGTGGCATTAGAAATCAGTTTATCTATACCACGGTCAGTGATTGCACAGAAAATTTCATATAGACGCAATCGAACAAATAAAAACATAACAAATATTACATTATTAAAAAAAACAGGGTCACTGACGAAGGTTCAATACCAGAAACTGCGCAGTCTGATTCAGAAAAAATTGAAAATTTGCAATGTAGTTATGATTTCTAGAAAATACACTCATTCTTCTCTGCCACGCCTTTCACAAACTGAATTTTCATTTTTGCAAAATATGTATTTAAATTGAAATTATGTAAAATATGTAACAAAAATGCTAAATATGCGCTTAAATATGCACTTATAGCAAAATATGCAAAAATATGCATTTGTAACAAATTATGCAAAATTATGCAATAACAAATCGATGTCAAATTGTTGCAGATTCTTTGATTCGGAAAAGTATTTGATCAAAATCGATTTTGCGCTACTGACTACAAACATGCATTTCCATGGAATTCCTTGCTCTAGTCAATAGTTATCTCATTTTACCTCAAGAACAAATTGAATCCCTATTTGAACTAATTTTTCGACATAAAATTTAGTAATTCGTGATTCTTATATTTACAAATTTTGCCAGTTAATTTAAACACAATTGTTTTCAAACTATTATTGTTAGTCTTCCCACTATCAGTCTCACATGTATATGGCGTTATTTTCTCCTAAAATAGGCTATATTTCGGAAACTAAGCTATATAAATCAAGATAAAATCGATCAGATCCGGAAAGAGCTTTTTCGCAGAAATCTAAGTTAATTTAACTACAACTGTCAACTCAAATTTAGTTCTTCCAAAATTTAGGTCACCTAAATTAAGCAGACTGTGATTCTCAACTTCATTGAAAATTCTGCTGGAGCAAGTTCAGGTAGTAATTTCTGATGTCGTAGATGAAATTTAACTATTTGTACGGGTTTTTTCATTAGTGTATCAATGGTCACCATTTAAAGATAAGGATGCCAAATAACTTCTGTATGAGGAAGAACACATTTGAAGTGCTTTTCTTAAGTTATACAAAATTATTAGTTATAAGTTGTCATTTTATGACCGTCAATATTTCAAATCCATATGTATTGAATTAAATACGATTGCTCATTCACATTTTCTGCTTTCTGTTCAATTTAATTAATTTTCTGTTTATTCCAATTTTAATACCAATATTTAAAGCGGAAATAAACCAATTTCAATTTGCACATCCTCTTCATTTCGATATTAATTTCCAAAAAAATTTATCATGATTTTAGAATGACCTCGAAAATTTCTTTCTTTTATTCATTCATTAAAATTGCTTATAAAAGTATTGCAAAATTATTTTCAAAATGTTCTGTGTTTGGAATTTATAAATATCTATTGCCAATTTGGTTAATTGAATGAGGCCATTAAATAAAAAAAAAATGTTATAACAAAATTGTTTAACACTATGAAAACAGAATGTAGCTTCAATTAAAATCGCAATTAACTCAACAAATACAAATATTATTACCGGTCGAGATTAACGACTGCGCTATGAGGCGGGTATATTGCAGATAAATACTGACATTTATCAGAGCTTCGCCGAATACATTCCATTTTAAATAAATTCCATAAAATCCAATACTATTTTCTTTTAAACCGAATTAATTTAATTTGAAGCTTCTACGGCGAAGACATTTTTTCGAATTTGTTTGATCGAATTTACTTCTAGCGAATTCAAGCAATTTATAAATTCGATTTAATTAATCGATTTGTTATTTATATAATTTACAAGTTTTAAAATGCAATCAAATAATTGAAGGGCTTAGTGCAAAAACATGATAAGCCACACATTTTCAAAAATGATTTTATGTGGTCATTGCATTACCTAATGTGGTATCAATATCCACTTAAATGATTTAAGCTATATTTCAAATACTTTCAGATCTAGAGCAAATGTTAATTTTTACAATTCGACTATATATCAATATTTTTTTACACAAGGACATGATATGCCACATTAATTTAATAAAATGTTTTTTACTGTCTTCTAGTCTCCCAGCGAGGAACATGTAAAAGAAGCCACATCTTTGCACTTACAACAAGTATATTTATCACGAAAATCTGTCAAATCAGCTATCTATTCTTAAAAATAAAAATATTCTAAATAAAATTTCTGCAACAACTTGATAAGCCACATTAATTTAACAAAATGGGTTTTATTGTCTATTAGTCTCCCAGCAATGGACATGAAATAGAAGACACATCTTTGCACTTAAGAAAGCTACCTTCAAGAAAGCTACCTAGTCTTTAAAATTAAATAATTCCAAATAAAATGGTTTTTACACTAATAAAATGGTTTTTACACTCTTCTAGACTTCCACCGCCGGATATGTAATAGAAGACACATACTGTCACTTATTATAAGCATTTATAGCTCGAACATCTTGCTTAACAGCTGCCTAGAAGTCATTGAAAACCATTTCTTTAAAATCAATGTGGCTTATCATGTTTTTGCAGAAATTTTATTTAAGATTTTCTTATTTTTAAGAAAAAGTCGCTGTTTTTCTGGACTTTTATATTCTATATACTTGTAATAAGTACCAAGACGTGTCTTCTATTACATGCCCATCGCTTTAAGGCTATAAGGCAGTGAAACCCATTTTTTCAAATCCACGTGGCTTATCAAGTTATTGCAGAAATTCTCTTTAAGATTTTTTTTATTTTGAGGAAATAGTTGCTATTTTGCAGGATTTTCTAGCAACAGATACTTGTAAAAAGTGCTAAAATATCTTGGCATTTATTACAAGTTTCTACAGCACTAAATGCCTGAAATACAGATAGCATTTCTTCAAAATTAAAAAATTCTAATTAAAATTTCTGCAAAAACTTGATAAGCCACATTGACTTATTAAAATGGTTTTTACTGTCATATAGTTTTCCGAAGAAGGTCATGTAATAGAAGACACATTTTGGCACTCTTTACAAGTATCAAGTATCAAGAAAGACCATCTAATTTGCTACCATTTTTCAGACTATGAAATTCTTTACTTTTCTTTGTGCAATAACTTGATAAGCCACACTTTTTTTTGTAAAAAAGCAGTTTCCGATGGATTTCTATCATCCATGAACGGGGACGTAATGGGAGCCTTCCTTAAGCACCTATTATGTATGCTTACAGTCTGGTTAAGTTAAATCCTGTGGCTTATCAAGTTTTTGCACTAAGCCCTTAAATTATTGAATCTAATTTTTCATTTGATGCGGTATTTGTACGATTTTATAAAATTTCCTCTTATTTTAAAATCGAATGCCATTTCCAAATTAATCAATCGAATGAAACAATACCGAACGAATAAGAAATCGATGTAACTCCTATATTTGTAAAACGAATAAATGCGAAATCGAATTATTTTGTCATGACTGAATTTAACGATGAATCAAAAGGATAATAAGCACTGAACTCGTTTGAAAATCTAATGAGATTCATTAATTCAAAATCAATCAAATCATCAAAATCAATTTCAATGTAAACGCAACCTTAAAATCAAATTGCTAATTTGAGCAACATTTTGTGGTAAAAACAAGAAAACAATTAGACAAAATTTTCAGTTATATGGGAAATCTACACTCAGATAACTTCTACTGTAAATATTGTTAGTTGTTTGAGCAGTAATACAGTATCTTTATTTTTATGTGAAAAAGCACATGTTTATAGAAGAAATTTTTGTTTTGACTTCATTTGTAGTCCATTAAAAAAAAAAAAACAAAAGACATCAAGTTTTTGTATCATGAATAAACACTCATTTTATTTGTTTTTATTTAAGAAATAAAACAAATAAACGATTGAGAACTTTTTACTGCATTTGAGGTAATTTTTACTACATTTGTGACACATTTTATTAACAGTAAAAAACAAATGACAATGTTACTCGTAGTTGAATTTAATTAAATGTACGAGGCCGGTCCTTAAATTAGCCGACCTGACGTACATATAGATGGCGGCAGTAATTTGAAAAAATTACTTTGGTGAAAAGTGGCAACCTTATAAAATATATGTTGTAAGTTTCAATGCGCCACGTTGTTTAGTATTTTTTTTTGTGGAGCAATTAAAAATAAACGATCTCAGTGAATTTGTAAACATGGATAAAATTGGTCACCGTTATGCAATTTAATACTTTCATTTGAAAGGTCTCAGTCCAAGTAATATTAAAACTGAGCTAAATTCTACTCTGGGGAGTCTGCTCCTTTGCTTAGGACTATAAAATATTGGTTAGCAGAGTTTAAACGACGCCGTACGAGCTGACAAGGTGAGCGCCGTAGTGGTCGACCAATGGAGGTATCCACGTCAGAAACGGTTAAAAAAATCCTCAAAATGGTGTTGAATGATTGTCGGCTGAAGGTGCGTGAGCTGGATGAAATTATAGGCTTTTCAAAAAGAGCTATATATTGACCTATTGAAGCTGTGCGCAAGTTAGGTGCCGCGTTTGCTGTGTGCTGAATATGTTTCAATAGAGTGTTTGGCGATGTTTCGTAACCATGGATGAGACATGGATCACCACTTCACACCTGAGACAAATGAACAGTCAAAGCACTTTAGTGGAATGGGAGAAACGTGTCCAAAAAAGGCGAAGACAGTTGAATCTGCAGGCAAGGTCATGGCGTCTGTTTTTTTGGGATGCGCGTAGCATAATATTTATTGATTATCTTCAAAAAGGAAAAACAATCAACGGCGAGTATTATGCCAACTTATTGCAGCGTTTTAGTGATGAAATTGAGTAAAAAGGTCATATTTGGCGAAAAAGAAAGTTTTGTTTTCACATCCACTATTGCGATGGCCAAAATCATTGCGCGGTTTTTTGTTTAACAAAAAACAAACGATGCTGAACTTGAATAATCATGCTCACATCATAATTTGTTAATTTTTATAAATTCCACGGAGAACTCAGTTGATGGGAACTTTAATGTTCGTCAATACAAATAAATTTGAAATTTTAGTTATTAACAACCATCTTAAATCCAGAAAGCCATAAATATTTTTGTTTTCATTCTAAGTTTAACCAACCAACATATAGTCTAACGAAGAGCCAAGGTACTCAACATCTGTTAAATTTTATATGACAACTGGTTTTAAGAGAAACAGTTTTTAAGGGTTTTTTTAATGCATATTTTTTAGAATACTCAAAAAAAAGTCTGCAATGTCATCAACATTATTGCTAAGAGGAACCTTGCAGAAAAATTGCTAATATCAGATAAAAACTTTTTTGCTAATATTAGCAATTTTTCTGCAAAGATCCTTCCAGCAAAAATCTTGCTGACTTTACTAACTTTTTGTTAATTATAACAAAACTTATGAAGAGAATAAATTAAACAACACAAATTAATTTTAAAAATAATTAAAATTGCTTAAAAGCATTAAAATGAATTAATTAAAAGTACCACTGTTAACACATTTTTCCCGAAACTCTATTCAACCAAGTTCAGGCTTTTAGAAGGGAGAGTTGGAAACGGCTTGGTTTAACAATAACAATAGCGTTTTTTTATTAACTTTTTATTATTGTATTTAAACAGATTTTGGAAAAATTTTACAGCGGCAATTTCAAAACTTTGAGAGCATTTTATTAATTCACTAAAATGCTTTCGTTTTATCTTAATTACTTGGTCACATGAGGCCCCTTCTTCTAAAGGGTAGAGCTTGAAGTTGGCAACACTTTTTTAACTGGTGGCCATTTAGTGAGCTGTCAAGTGATTTATGTTAGTTTGGCATTTCAACATGAATAGACTGACGCCTGTACAAAGCTTTCAAATTGTGCACATTTATTTTTAAAATCATGGTTCTGTTTGAAATACATATCGCCCTCTACGTCCATTTTACGGCCAACATAATCGTCCATCAGAGCAATTAATTCGATTAACTATGAAACATTTTCGCACCACGTTTACTCTAAATGATAATATGCATCCACAGAGACGTCGTACAGTGCGTACAGAAGAAGTCATTCCTGCTGTAGAGCGTAGCGTAGAGGAAGATCCCAATCAGTATATCCGCCATTGTGCCATCTATAGAGCCATGATCAATTGAACAACCATGATGTGCAGGAGCTGTGGTTTCAACAAGACGGCGCAACATGTCACACAGCTAGTGCCACAATTGATTTAATGAAGGAACCGTTTGGTAACAGCATAGTTTCACGTTTCGGACAAGTGAATTGGCCTCCGAGGTCGTACGATTTAACGCCGCTTGACTATTTTCTGTGGGGATATGTGAAGTCGCTAGTCTACGCCGATAAGCCCGAAACGATTGACCACTTGGAGGACAACATTCGCCACGTTATTGCCAATATACGGCCACAAATGTTGGAAAAAGTCATCGAAAATTGGACCTCAAGATTAAACTACGTCCGAGCCAGCCGTGGCGGTCATATGCCAGAAGGCATATTTAAATTATAATGCCAGAAGATTATCTTTCGAATAAAGTAAATTTCATGTCAATTTAAAAAAATCATCTTTGTTTTATTCCATTTCTAAGTTCAATACCTCTATAAAATACTACAACATTATTTTGTCCCTTACCATTTTTTATATAAATTTTCTTAAAATTAGTCAATTTTGGGAAACAGTTTATTAAAAGCATAATTTATTCGAACTATTTTGTTTTTTTAAATTGTTCGTTCGAAATTTCGTTTTGTTCGTTTGATTAATCGAATAATTTTTATTCAAGTCACAACCCTAGATATATCTTACTGTGAATAGTGATAATGAAGCACCAAGTTCAATAAATATCATCTGCTACATTTGCCACAATATCTGCAGAAGAGTTGTTGAACTTAACGCTCAAAATAAGAGCTTGCTTTCATTCTCTTATTCTGCAGGGATGGCACATTTTCAGCGCAGTTTTTATGTTCTGTAGCTTTAAAACAACTTTCCAAATTGTAGTCCGGCTTCAATCCAATATGTATATTTATTCTGCAAAAGTTTTTTTCTTTGTAACGATTTTTCTATCAAAAACTTCATATTTTGAAATACAGTTTTTTTGATTAAAACTGATTAAAGTTACTTCCTGTATTTGTACCATACATGGGAATAATAAATTTAATGGACTAATTAATTGATGACTTCATTAGAATTTTATTGATATCAATTGCAATGAAATTATTTTCATTAGCATTTTTTCATTAATAATACTGAATTTCATTGATTTCATTTCATTGATTAATGGCAATAATTTTAAATTTCATTATCATTAGCAATGCATCAACTACAGGAAACAAATTACAATTCACAGATAAGATTTTCGAAAAACTTATGGTGGATATCGATGAAATCAGGGATCCACAGAAGCATTAAGTAACCCTCATAATATAAATAGGCTATGTCCGGGAAAGATCCCGAGAGATTATTTTTTTATAATACAGCCACAGGGTGTCTGATAATAGAATGAAACATTGGTCCAAAATGGACCGATATGGAATGAAACGAGGAACGAGTGGATTCGGAACAGTTAATACATTTGAAGGGCTGATTGTAAAAACTTGATAAGCCACATTTAATTTTTAGTTTGTTTTCACCTTATAAAGTTTAAAAAGATGCAACCAATATGACTTTTGCAGGACCTTTATACTCTAGGTACTTGCAATAAATGTTTCAGCAAGGCTTCTATCAAAGATCTATCAAATATTAATCAATGGAAGCGAAAATTCATAAAACAGTAAATGTGGCTTATCACATTATGACACCCTGTGGCTGTTTTTATAAAAAATTAATCTCTTGGGATCCTTCCCGGATTATCAGGTCTAATTAATACTCCTGTGGAGAAAAATTTTGTCCGTTTTGCCCTATCTCGCTTAGTTTTGGAAATACTGGACATTTTATAAAATGGCTAGTATCTCGGAAACTAAGCGAGATATCTCAAAATGAGATGCTAGCCATTTTATAAAATGGCTAGTATATCGAAAACTAAGCGAGATATCGCAAAACGAACAAAGTTTTTCTCCACAGGAGTATTAATTAGACCTGATAATCCGGGAAAGATCCAAAGAAATTTATTTTTTTATTAAAACAGCCACAGGGTGTCCTAATTATTTGTTTACCAAATACGACAACGCAAATTTAATTACTCCGATAATAATATGAACATTGGCCTAAAATGAAACGATATGGAATGAACCGGGCAACTAGTAAAATCGAAACACTTAACTCAGTTGATCTATCGGAACGTTTTGCGTTGGTTAAGTTTTGCAAACATTTTGTCTTTTTGCGATATCTCGCTTGTCTCGAAAATTAACCGATATTCCGCTTAATACCAGCCATTTTATAAAATAACTATTTTTTTAAATTGCCAGTATCTCCGAAACTAAGCGAGATAGGACAAACCTGACTAAAGGACAAGCAATAATACACCCTTATAATATAAATGGTATAGGTCCGGGATAGAGCCCAATTTATAAACTTTTTTAAAACAGCAAATAAACAAACTCGGATAATAGAAAGTTAGTTCCTCGTTCCATTTCGATTCCCGTATTCAATTTTACAATTCATACGATATCCCTTCCATTCCTATGTAAAGCAAAATACACACCCCTTTTTTTTATAAACAAATGCTTTTTTTGCTCAATTGTAATTAGTGTTTTAGGCATTAGTGTGATTTTATTAGCATTAGTAGGACAAATGCTAATGACAAAAAAATTAATTACAATTAAACAGTAATAAAACATTATCATCAGTGGACTAATGCTAATGAAAAAATCTAAAGTATGATTTGTACAAAGCCCCCTGCTTTTTAAAAAAAGTACATTTTCTGTTTCTACGCTGAGATGTTTATTTTAAAATATAAAAGACAGTTTGTTTAGTAATTACATGTTATATATAAGAAAGCTGAAGGCTATGAAAACATGTGTGGATTACATGAGTGGATAACAAATTTAACAAAAAACATGCAATTATTTTAGTAACGACAAAAACCGCTCACATTAGACATGAACCGTAATATGTATTTAAGTTTTTAGTGGAATGATTAAACTCAAAGTACTGTATAAATAAAATTATGAGTTTGTATTATGAGAATTATATAGTAAAAAACGAACATGGTGCACAGAGGTCAAAGGCGATAGCTTTACGTCGGTACAAAGCCAACGCTGTATGTGAATTCAGCCGGGTGTAATTTCTAGCTAAATTTATTAGCAAAAGCAAAAAAAGGTTCACAAGAAATTATTTTATTTAGGAATTAAATATTTTTTTCTGCCCAATAAAATGTTTCGTCAATATGAAGAAACTTTTTTTCTCTGAGTGTAGATCAAGCGTACCTGGATCAATATTGGCTTCGATGTTCTCATAGCACTTAACCCCACCGAAGTAAAATTATGAAACAAAAAGCTTCAATAAACTCGCCAACTCTACATCAGGTGGCGAGCAACAACTGTTCTAAGACTTATTATCTCGCGCAATTACAGTGTTGCCGTGTTTGAAGCCCTTCATCTTTCATCACCTTTCATCTTTTCACTATCCCCTTTCCAAGGAAAGCAACACATTAATTAATAGGAAGAAAGATAATTAAATTGAAAGAAAACATTTTAATGAATAATAAAATTAAAATATTTTGACAAATCAAAAATTTGAAAGAAATCTACAAGTTAGACAAATTTTGAAAATTAAAATTAAACCAGTGTATCATCACAATGTGTTAATTTTTTATTAGGCTGTAAAATTATTGGTAATTAACGCATAGCTATTAAATTTTTACGAAATAAACTCATCCGACAATTCCCAAAAATGTTTAGGAAGAATTTCGGCTGGTGTGTCCTGATTTAATAAAAGCCGGTACTAATAAAATAGTATTTTAAAATTTTAAGAAATGTGTGGCTTTATTTTTTCAAACCGAGACATGCACTCAGAGAAATTATTTTAATTTAATATTTTTTTAAAAAATTGCCCAAATTCGGAGAGGGCTGGGGGGAGAAAATGTTGGAAATTCGGCGACGTTTTTTACATTAATCTCATCTATGTCACGCTATATTTCCAAAAAGTATAAATACTTAAGTAAGTTTTTAAATAAACTAAATTCCAGATGCAATAGAATGGTGTTGCCTTATTGACAAAATAACGACAAAAATAAGGACTTATTGCAATTTAAAGGTACCGTTTTTTAACCAATAACGATTTTACTTTAATTTTAGATTTTCTAAGTGTATTATTGAAATTGGTTTTTACTGAGAATTTTGTAGGTATTGTGGATCTTTGAAATTGCATTTCATTTTGAATTGTCTGGTTTGAGATCATAATAAAAATGTTACTACTATAGAAATAGAAAACACCAAATGTTAATAAATGTAGAAGATGAAAAAAATCTTATTGGAATGGGACAGCGCTATAGGGAGTGCCGCACTTCGACCTAAGTGAAAAACTAGGTAATTTTCAGCCTCATTCTATTCCACCACCCACAAGAAACCCAAGGTTTGATCATGTATCTATATCAACCAACCACAGAAAATCGGCGATGTTAATTGATTACCCGAACAACATGAGTTATTTTCGTCTTTTCTTACAATTTTAGCCAACAGCTTTAAATCTTAAAGCCGGATTCCCATCCCAATTCGTTCCCAGTAACGGTAACATTGGCAGTTGGACTGGCAACCCAGCCAAATGAAAAGCTTTAAGATTTAAAGCTGTTCGCTAATCTTGTTGTTCGGAAAATAAATTAACATGTTGTGGATGTAGTCAAGGTGGTGGTTGACAAAATTATTTTGTAGTGTACTCAACTAAATTGAAAAAAAAAAAATATATATGTATGTATATTAGAGTTAATTTTGAAAAATAGATTTTTGGATATTATCACTTTTTACAAGGTTTTTGTATCAATAAAAATATGTAAGTATTTTTTCATTGTAAAAAGAAATTAACAAAAAAAAATATTTTAATTTTTTTTTTTTAAATTATTTTTTTGGACGACTCTAATTATGCATTCTGTTGCATTCCAAAAACTAAAAAAAAGCTTATGGACCTAAGTTTTCCCGTAGAATCGAATACTGAAGTAAGATTTGAGATATATTTAGCCGTTTTTGTTGTATGGGAAAAGGGACCCAAAATCCGCGATTTGAGTCGCCTATAGGCACGGGAAGGAGTTGGAATAAAAAAAAATACGCCATTATTTTTATTGATACAAAAACCTTCTAAAAAGTGATAATATCCAGAAATCAAAATCAAAAAAAAAAATTTCAAAACGAACTCTAATGTATATATATATATTTAAATTTGTTTTACAACGATAATAGTTTTTATTATTAGTAGTTCTGGCGGTTAATTAAAGTAAACAAATGTCATTTTATTAAGTTAAAAATTTTCAAGTACCTAACCATTTTTTTTTTTTTATAATTGTGGCATATTTTGTGTTGAATGCCTCTAATGCCAAAATGCTGGGGTACTGTATAAACAAATGGTTTTATACTGCGATTTCGTCGTATACGAATTTTGTTTGGCACACTCCTATTAGAATTTGTTGTTGGATGTCTGTCTGTAGAACGTATTGTTTTTCTTTATTATTTGTATAACTTCGCCAAATTATTAATTTTTGAATTTAACGCCGCATTTATAGAACTCAAAATAACAAAATATTTACGATATTTATGAAGATTACTTACCAGATTCCCATTTCTGTGGTTAGATGAAGTTGCAGTTTTTTCCTTGTAGATAAGTTCCATTTGTTGTTGTTTTGCCTGGTTTTTTTTTTGTATTGAGTTTGATTTGAATGGTGTAGTATGAATGCGAGTTTTCACTTATGTTTTTTTATTTGTTTGCTGGATCTTTGATTTGTTTTTTTATAAACTTAATTGTTTCTTTTATAAATTTTACTTTTCTGATTAAAAAATGCCTGTCAGTCTGTTAGCAGAATGTGCAAACAGGGTTGATATCAGTTTATCCGTACAGGGATGCCATAAGTAGGATTGAAAATGAGTGGCGTTGCTGGAGGTTCGTGGTTGGATAGTATATTAGGTTCGTGTAAATTTCCTTCATTTAGGAGAGAAACCGTAAATTTAAAATTTTATCAATAATTTAAGAGCCATAGATTTTCGTGTATTGGCCTTGTAAGTGTAGGGGAGAAATTATATATAAGATGTTTTCTTTTTTAACTAGACTTTGTTGTTTAGGATATCCAGTTATTACATTTATGTAAAAACTAGTCTTAGCGGCTTTCATTTTAAAATCTTTGATCACCTTAAGTACAGCAAAGCAAGCATAAACTTGAAAATTTTGTTAAACGCTAAGGCAAGGTAATATGCAGTTTTTATTTTGTTCTTGTGTTGAGTGAAAAATCTTTAAAGTTTTAAAAAATAAATCTGATTGGAAGACATGTGAGGCAATAAGAAGCTGGAAGTTAAGGTTATTTTTAGATTCTGTGTCCTTTTTAATTTAAAAACCTGTGGTCAAAAAATAGTGTACAATAAGGCTCAATATCTGCCAGAAGCATCCGACACCATTGGCCACAGGATTCCATTTTTTAAATTGAAAAGGAAACCAATTTTTTATTCTTGAATTTTGTATATTGTGTGTTGATGTTTGCTTATAAGCGACAATATAAAAAATGTCAAGCAAGTTCTGAATTTGAGCAAATCTTTAGTTGATTCAATTAATTTTTAATTGTCAGCTTTTAAAATTTTCAACAAACCGATTTAATTGAAAAAAGTAAGGAAATATTTTTTCTGTGTTTGGCTCCTTATAGGACAGCTCCGGATGGGCCCGTGAGGACCATTTCGAAAACTTAAGCGCCTTAACACCTTGTTTTTCACTATTCTAAATTTTACTGCAAAACCCAGTAGGAAGTGGCCGAATTATTTCCAAGTTTTTTTTTTTTTGTAAATTCCTTACTGTGTCCTGCACTAGTATGTAACCTAACTTATTAAGGGATGTATGAGTAATAATTTTTATTTAGTTATCCTAAACAAAAAAAAAAAAAAATATTTCACTACTTTTTCGGTTTGTTGAAAATTTTAGAATCTGTCAATTAAAAATTAATTGAATCAATTAAATATTTGCTCAAATTCGGAACTTGCTAGACATTTTTTTAATATTGCCGTTGTGGGTTTTGTAATATTTATGTAGTTGTTTTTTATAAATGTTTATGTTTAGTCCCAAGAAACAACTTTACGGACTGTCCGTTACAAACGTATTCATGAATCCGGCATTGACGGTACGAAAACGGACCGGAATTCACGTATCCGTCGAAGCTTGTACGAAAACGGACCATTAACGTACAGTAAAATTGGATTACTCAAATTTTCGATAATTATCCGTTTTAACTCCGTTTTGCTGTATCCGTTTCGGTGCCGTTTAACCGGACTACACCGATTTTCATCAGTTAAAACTCCGTTACAACCGTTATCGTTTTTCTTCCGGTGTTACCGGAGTGTGTTTTGTTTAAAAAAAATCAAACAGTTTTATTTATTAATAAAATTAAATATTAATAAAATAATATAATAAAATAATCTCCAGACGTTTTCGCGTCAGATGGTAGGAGATATTAAATTCTATGAAAAAAAAAACTAATAATAATTCCATTCTTTTTGTATGCAGATAATGAATTTATTTATATACAACAAATGCCCCATGGAACACATGAGAACGCAAACTGTACAGAAGGTAAATATAGAATTGTAATAAAATTCCACTAAAGTTGCATATTTTGTATCTGCAGTTTTGTATTTAGAACACATGTCGGACAATATGTCCCAAAGCAGCCATATAGTGGATAACACTACACAAGATTATACAATTTTACACAGCAGTGGATTGGATAACTCGAGTTATACACAGGAACATGAAATGTTGCAGTCGTCTTCTTCCAAAAAATGTAAGTGAACACACAATTTACCCGTTTTTACACGGCATGACATAGAAACAATTTATAGACATCTGACCATTAATTATATATATATTTCGGACATGCTGATTTCAATGGCGTACTTAATTTTTTGATCAATGGTACAGATTTCGAGAAAAAACCTCTTTTAAGTTTGGAGCTTTTGCAGTTAGTTTTTTTCATTTAAAACTTTCCGAAAGCAATCAATCTGCTTCTGTTTTGACGGAATTAAACCACATTACCTGTGTTTATGGCTCATATTTAATGCAGAAAACTTTATATTTAAACCACAGCATCACGTCTTATGTAAAAATTTACACTTTTTACAGTTTTAGCGAAAATTAAAGCTTAATGAACAATTGACCTGAATAAGTGTTAGCTCTTTAAAAAGACGGTATTAATGGAAAATATTTTGACAAAAAAAATGTATTTGCGTATTCCGGCTTACAGTATAAATTCCATATGCAAAAGTTACTTAATATAAAAACTTTGTCTAAGAAAAGGCACAATAATTATGGAATTTTTCAAGATATGGAATTCTTTTAAAGTTTTTTGTATCGATTTAAAATTTTCTAATTTTTTTAGTATTTTTTTTATACATAATTTTTTCAGGTTCAAACCCATGTGATTGTGCAATTAATATGGAAAATGTTCCACAAAAGTTTAAGAACTCAAGGCAGAATTAGTTTGTACGTTCTGTTCTGTTACGAATCAGCTGTTTTGTTTCTGTTCAATTGAAAGTCTGTATGTGTGGTTAGTTTTCACTTTGTCGTTCTGGTCTGTTACGGACAAATCTATTGAAAATAGAATTCAACGTTAAGTGACAGCCTAAAGTGCGTATGTATTGGTTTGTTGTGAAATATTTTTCTCAATATTTGAATCAGGGATGATAAAGTTGGTACTATAGTACTTTTTATGGTACTATTTGAACCTCAGATGTACCATGATACTAATATGACTCATTTAGTACGATTTACAAATTTTTCTATGTATGAATTTCTTGGTCCCTTAAAAATTTAATAATTATTAATTCGATTTGCAGTCCCATATGAACAATGAATTAATTCGGAACCAAACGCTGTGAATTCAATCAAATGATTTCACTGAGTGCGACTGATTACAGATGATTATATTAGAGTTTTATTAATCGATTAAACCAATTATTGAATTCAATCTCTAAGGGTTATAACTATTATTAACTAATTTTGATTTTTAAAAAAGTAAATAATAAAAATCTTATAAAAATGTGAAATTGAATTTGTTTGCTACCAATCACAAGGATTGAAATCGCGAAAAACTGTGAGAAATGTAATTCAATACAGCAAGATATTAATAGCACATTCAAAAAATATTAAAAATTTGCTGAATTTAAGAAAAAAAAAAAATTTTTAAATTTTTTAAATCAATATCGGCTAATTTTCTTTGTACGCACTGCTCGTTTTTACATAGCTTTACGTACATTTTCCGAAAAGTTTGATATTGAAAATGAGCAAAATCGGTCCAGCGGTCCAAAAGTAATGAGTGACAATGTTAAAGTACCTCTAAATTTTTCATACAAATTGGTGTATAATGTACTGTATATTGGTGTATAATGTACTGTATTGGTGTATAATGTACTGTATATCATTGTAGTGTCTAAAATATAACGTCATATTTTTCCACAAGACGCTAAGAGGTGAATACTATTTAAAATTCACCGCAAATTCTTTTTCTCCACAAAAACTTTTTTTCACCTCAAAAATAGTTTTGTTACCTCAAAAATGTTTTTCACGACACAATTTAGTTTTTTACATCCAAAAAAGTTTTTCACCTCAAAATTTTGTTTTCACCTCTTAACATATTTTTTTTTTAATATATTTTTGTTGTTTCATTTGTAATTGTTCATTTTGGAGGGTACAAAGATTTGTTTGTTAATATATATTTAAATTTTTTTTATACTTGTGATGCCGAAAAAGTACTATTTTATATGCAGGTTGGTACTATTTTAAAATCGCATTTATCATCCCTGATTTGAATATTTTTGGTTTGAGTTTCTTTTACTTTTTAAAACAGCTGATTCCTCTCACAGAAAAAGTAATTACAAAATATTACCTACAGAACAGAACGACACAGAACGGCAACAGAAAGTAACAACTAATGAGGCCTTCAATCGTAGAGTCAATAATAGCTTCGATGCAGAAAGAAAACGAAATGTTTCAGTCAAATTACATGACGGCATTAAAAGAGTGCCACACAAAAATTGTAGACCTCCGCCGCGAAGTCAGACTTCTGATGAAAAACGGAGAAAGATCAAACACCTACATAAAAATAAGTCCTGATGTTCCCTTTGATTCCATGGCTGATTTTAAACAATTTGATGAAGAACTCAAATCAGAAGAAGACAGAAAACAAAATTTGGTAAAATTTGTTATATTATACTTAAAATAATGTTTTGACATTTTCATTTTAGGAAACTGAGTTTCATATAATTTCTACGAAAGATCTACCTACGTTTATAAAAATAATTTGGAAATCAATATTATCCGAAAATTTAATGAATCAATTCACGTATTTCGGTTTGGGAGAAAAAACTTCTATAAATATACCACTTTTTTAACATATACTTGTATTTCAGATGTTTTTGCAATTAAATATAGAGACGCAGATCTCATGAAAATTTTAATCATGAAGATGTTAAACAACACCAGAGATAAAATGAAAAAAAATCAAAATGTTAAAACCACATCCTTTTATTGATTTTTATTGAATTTGAATTTATTGAAACAATACAAATACACAATTGAACAACACAATATTTTACAGAGCCGCCATCGACAGCATTTTTAAGAAAATTAGTCAGTGCTGGCAGACTTTATATTTTCCTGACTGGTCTTTGTTAGTCTCCGATCAGACATTAAACTACAATTTTCTAAAGGTTTTATGTGCGCTAAATTTGAATCAAAATTGCAATCCGACATCAACCACATCGAACGCTTGACGTAGGAAACCAATTTTGAGACGAGATTCGTATTTTGCGCACCCAGCATCTTCACAAAAAGTATAGTTTAGTTCCAGTATCATATATTTTGCTCTAAACCTTTTAGTGCACAAACTACTAACATGCACTTACCAGTGCTTTTCATTGTATATAATTCATTTATTAGCTTTTCAGTAATTCTTATACTTATATCATAATATTAATTAATATCTTCATTAAGGGAACTCATGAAAGTCATTTGCTTACAATGTAAAAAAAAACACATATGCATCGTCGTAAAAGCTCAAGGCTGAGAGAATGTAAATAACGATCGTGAATACCCTCATTGTATATAATTTAATTTTTTTCTTATTTTTAATTCATACATATCTTGTTTTTCAAAGTTTATTTTTAATGTAATTGTTAATCCATTTTTGTTAATATCTTTATAAATGAAAAAATTTAAAAATAAAACCAAACTTTTGTTTACAATTAAAAAAAGGAGAAATCATTTAGATAAAATAAATAAAAAAAATAATAAAAATGGACCATTTAAAAAAAAAAAACGGTACGAATACGGACCATATTCGGACCGTATACGGTATATTAAAAACGGAGTCCACTCCGTTTTTAAAATAAATGACGGACAGTTTACGGTACGTTTTGAACGTACACTCCGTTTTATATACAGCATGACGGTACGAAAACGGTCCGTTTTACGGTACGGAAACGGACTTCGGATCCGTATATGCTGTACCGAAAACGGCACATAAACGGAACGGATTTTTTGCTGGGGTGGCATTAGTAATAAATATTTTAAATTCATTTCAATTAGATTAGATATTAATTAATTCTTATTAGGTTTATTACTTTATTAAGTTGAATAATTTAGTTTCAGCTGTTTAAATCTGAATATTTATTTATTCTTAAACATTATCATAAAATTGATAATGTAATTTTGAAAGTTTAATTTCTTTTAATAATTTTTTTTTTTAAACAGAAAGAAAATGCAAAAAATAAATTAAAAATTGTTTCAAACAAAAAATACTCTGATTCCCAACAAAACTTTGGTAATGGGTAGGACTTATTTCAGACCTTCCAAAGTAATGACTATCCATTCCAATTTTTGTTATTTTGAAGGTCCGAAATAATACCTTACTAATATGAATATATGTAACTGCTTATTTGTAAGATAAAAAACAACGCCTTACTAATATTGTGTTAAATATCTGCTTATTTGGAATAGCAAAAATAGTAAGTTACTTATTATCACTTATTTCAGACCTTTCGTAGTAATGACTATCCATTACATTTGTTGTTATTTTGAAGGTCTGAAATAATACCTTACTGATATGAACATACATCACTACTTATTTTGGAAGCTAAACAATTATGTCTTACTAATATTGTGTTATATACCTGCTTATTAGGAAGGGCCAAAGAAATAAGGTACTTGTAAGGTAATAAGTAACTACTTTTTTGTAAGGTATATTTATAAAGATTCATAATATATCATAATTAATAATTTAAATGCAATTTATTTAAGCAAACAAATATATAGTTATACATAAACGACTCTCACAAAACAAAAGCTATTAATAACTAGTTATAATTGTCCTTATTAATAACTAATTATTTTATTGCCTATTAATACCTTCTTATTTAGGTACATGTTAATACGTACTTATTTTGCACCTATAAATAACTACTTATTAACATCCTTACAAGTAATACGTCATATAATGGCTTTAAGCATTTGATGCTTTTGATGCTACAAATAAGAAATGAAATAAGTACTTATGTGTAACTGGTGATTTCACTACATATTTTGTAACGTCTTATTTTTGTCCCTATATGTAAGCACAAGGCAAGGCCTTGCCTCCTATGACACCCCCATGTTAAAATCAGGTGTTCTTGGCCTCAACTATAAGTACTTCTGATTCTTGTTTTCTTCTTCCATTTCCCATTCTATGGTAATAGCAAGTTTTCCTGGGTTTCAACGCAAGGGCTAATTTTGTAAAGAAAACATGAAAAAAAAATTTGCCATAACCCCTACGCTTCAATAGAAAGAAATAAACTAATGTCTGTGTGAATATTTGTTCACATAAGTATTAATAAATCTGCTAACTAAATGAGAATTACATGCCGGTTTTAATTCAATGTTAAAAAATTCAAGCTGTTAAATAACATTTGGTATGCCAAAAACACTTCTATAAAAAAAACATTTGGCATGGCAACAACAATTTTTTTTATGTTTTTGGGAAGGTATACGATATTGATCTCGTTTTAAACAATTGAGTTATTATTTAATTAAAAAAATAATTCAATTAAAGAACAATCAATTTCTAATTCTGAATTAGCAATTTTCGTTGTTGGCGGAATTTATTGAATCGTTCAAGTTATTGAATCGGTGGTTTTCGTAATTGAAATGGGTTTTTATTTTTTTGTGTATGTATATATCAAAATGTCTAAGAATATGCAACTAATTTTAATCTCATATGATTTTTTATTCCGACCGCGATTGTCATTTTTTTTTGCAAAATCCCAATTGCTAAAATCCCGAATTAACAAATTAACAGTTATTTACTTTAAAATTGTAACTTATGTATTTATTTGTCTTTTACATAAACACCAAAAACATCTTAAAGAGAAATAAAACAAAAAAAAAAAAAAGTTTTAAGTTGTTGTGACTTAAATACGCGAAACAAAAAGTTTTTGTCACTGTTTATGTTGATCCTATGAGAGCTGTTTGTTGTCGTTTTTTTGTATAAAAACTTTTCTGCAGGATGTTTTTTTTTTGCATTGGAGCAGGGAGCATGATAAATACTAGGCTTTTGTTTTGTTTTACAAACAATTTTTGTTTATTGCCTCGAATCTTGGTTTAAGAAGATAACGCTCAATTACATCCCAGTCAAAGGGGAGTAGATGGGGAAAAAGGTATTTTTTCCTATTTTCACCTGTTCTCTCAAGACTGAAGTTTGAATGAATAGAGTGAAATTAGAATAGAAAACATGAAAAGGAGTCACAAGAGTCGTCATCTTTTGTGTGATTGTATTGTTTCCTCTGCGGGAAGCCATTAAATGCAATTATTTCGAAGCACTTTTCAGTTTTTTTTTTGTTTTCCCATTTTGCAAACAAACATACAATTTATTTACATTTTTAATGGCTTTTGTTATAAACAACAACGAAATAAAATAAAAAATAGATGTTGTTAAAAACAAAATCTTTTGTAATGATAAAAAGAAAGTCTGTATGTTGTATCTTATTTTAATGGTTAAATACAAAGAAGTATTAAAGTATGAGTTTCCAGGGAGGTTAATGAAGCTCATTTTGTTAACCCTTAATGGTGTGATTATAACAAATGTGTTTTATTTATCGGCCATTCCACCGAAGACCGGCCCAAAAACGGGCATTATTTTTTCCATTGGGTCTTCCAATTTCCATTAAATTTTACATTTAAAATTTCGAAAAATCCATGGTTTTATGCGCGATTTAGTTTTATTGAAAAATGAGAAATATGCAAAAAGTGTGTAAGTATTTTTTGAAATGAATTTTTTTCAGCGTTTAAAAAAAATGCATTTTTTATGAAATTTGTTTTTTAACCTTCCGCCCTTACACTGGGGTAAACTACAACCCAACAACAGCGTAAAATGCGTGTAGTAAAAAATAGGTGTGGAAGGTTAAATATACTTTTCAGAAATTTGGCCACTCTCGGTTTGCAAAAAAGATGCATATTTGTAAAATATGGTATTTTTACTATAAAACAACACTTAAACAACACTTTCGTTGTTTTTTGGGTCCCGGAGTTTATCTATTATAAATGAATTATTGAAAAAAAGCTTGCATCATGTTACCATGAAAAAACATCAATTTGTAATTTTTTTTTATTTTTAAAATTAAAAATATTAAATTCAAAAATGTAGTGTTAAGGCGCATTTTAAATGTCTCTGTTTTAAAAACTATACATTTCATTATTTCGATTTTTTCTGTACTTGAAAGATAAACATATTTACTCAAATATTATGTTTTATTTTTAGAAATGTTGAGGTTAAGAAGAAGAATAAACGTTTTTCTCTAAAAATTATAAACACTATTAATTTTTAAATCAGACTAGACTAGTTTCTGCCTTTTATGGACAGGCTCATCAGTGATTTTCCATTTAAATTGTATTATTATTTGTGTCTTATAATTGTCAGATTGTCTCTATATGATAAATTTTTTCAACAACCTGCGGCTGTAAGAATCAAACCTGCGTTCATCTTTCATTACAAACGTAACAATACCAAGTCATGACCGTTTAGCGATCACACCCAAGTATGTCCTCGAATGTAATGCAGCTAAATTGTAGTTTTCTTTCCTATTAGCTTTTTCTGTTATTGTATATTATACTCAGAAGTGAGAACACTAACAACACAAATATTCTATTTTTAGATTTTTGTTTATTTTTCTAATCTCCTCCGTCTCTAATTTGAAATTTGAATTTTTAACCCTTCCAAATCCATGTTTCTTTAAATAAAAAATGTTATATTCGTTAAAAAAAATTGGACTTGAAAGTTTTAAAAATTTAGTAAATTTTTTTATCTTTCACATACAGAAAAAATTTAAAAATTCAAATGTATAGTTTTTAAAACAAAGACGTTTAGAATTTAATTCAAATAAATAAATCTGAAAAATAAAAAGAAAGTACAAATTGTCGTTTTTTTCTATATACACACAGAGAAATAAAGTGCCAACCGAATTGAAAAGTGTATTTTAATGGTAATACTTATAAATTCAGTTAGTACAACGATATTTAAGTTAGATTTCTGAATATTTTGGTTGTTTGAACTAAAATTCAGGCTGTTGGAACTAAAATTCAGTTCTTTGTTGTGAAAACTAATGTTCAGTTGTATCAAACGACTGAAATTCATAATAACCGAATTTGAGTCCTAGTAACCAAGTTTTAGTTGAATCTTTGACAGTTTTTTACTATATTTTTTCTGTACTTGAAAGATAAACGAATTTACTAAAATATTATGTTTTAATTTTAGAAATGTTGAGGTTAAGAAGAAGAATAAACGTTTTTCTCTAAAAATTATAAACACTATTAATTTTTAAATCAGACTAGACTAGTTTCTGCCTTTTGTGGACAGGCTCATCAGTGATTTTCCATTTAAATTGTATTATTATTTGTGTCTTATAATTGTTAGATTGTCTCTATATGATAAATTTTTCAACAACCTGCGGCTGTAAGAATCAAACCTGCGCTCATCTTACATTACAAACATAACAATACCAAGTCATGACCGTTTAGCGATCACACCCAAGTATGACCTCGAATCTAATGCAGCTAAATTGCAGTTTTCTTTCCTATTAGCTTTTTCTGTTATTGTATATTATACTCAGAAGTGACAACACTAACAACACAATTATTCTATTTTTAGATTTTTGTGTATTTTTCTAATCTCCTCCGTCTCTAATTTGAAATTTGAATTTTTAACCCTTCCAAATTCATGTTTCTTTCCATAAAAAGTGTTATATTCGATAAAAAATGTGGACTTGAAAGTTTTAAAAATTTTGTAAATTTTTTATCTTTCACGTACAGAAAAAATTTAAAAATTCAAATGTATAGTTTTTAAAACAAAGACGTTTAGAATTTAATTCAAATAAGTAAATCTGAAAAATAAAAAGAAATTACAAATTGTCGTTTTTTCTATATACACACAGAGAAATAAAGTGCCAACCGAATTGAAAAGTGTATTTTAATGGTAACACTTATAAATTCAGTTAGTACAACAATATTTAAATTAGATTTCTGAATATTTTGGTTGTTTGAACTAAAATTCAGTTCTTTGTTGTGAAAACTAATGTTTAGTTGTACCAAACGACGGAAATTCGTAATAACCGAATTTAATTCCTAGTAAACAAATTTTAGTTGGCAAATAGTTGAATCTTTCTCTGTGTGTAAAAATGCTATAACATTTAAAAAAAAAATCATTAAAAAAAGTTAAACCCCGTTACCGGAAAAAAGCGAAAGTTTAACTTTTTGGGAAATATAACATTTTTTGCAAATATGCATTGTTTTTTTAAAATCGGGACTGCACAAATTTTAGAAAAAAGCAATTTAGAAATAAATTGCATAAAAAATTAATTACTTTTAGATGTAGGAAAATAATTTTAATCCGTCTTATCAAAGTAGAGAAGTGTACCATTTCAATGCATTTTAAATGATAATGATCCGAAATATATTAAAGAAACTATAAATGTTCCAACTTACACACTTTTTGCATATTTTGTACTTTTCAAAAAAAAAAAAGAAAATCGTAAATAGAACCACGTTTCTTTTTGAATTTCAATAAAATAAAAACGTCAATCTTTAATTGGCTCCATGGAGTTTTTGCGTGCAAAATTTAATTTAAATAGGATGATCAAAGGTCAGCTTTTGGCCGATCTAACGTGGAATGGCCGATATATTTTAAAGTATCCTTGAAACACCTTAATTTTAGAAATGTTTGTTTTGAAATTTATTTTAAAATTCTGCGGGCTAATTTCACATAATCAGTGACATGCGATCCGTGATGAATGTTGCACAAACTTACCGTGAAATTAGAAATCTAACAACGCACTCACTCATATGATGAAACATATGACACTCACTGTAGGTACATACCAATAGTGCGTAAGTGTATACGGGTTTCTGTAAAAAGGGAATGTCTCGTTGTGGTACACTATTTCCTATTAATATTAAACAAAACGGGAAAGGATTCAAAAAATTTTTTTTTCACGGATGTTGTAGTTCGATCGTTGTTTAGAACTAAATGTAAAACTTTGTGCTTTCGTTATTAGTATTATTGTAGTTACTCATTAAAAAAAAACAGTTTTCGAACGATTTCGCTCGATCACGAATACCGTAATTCGGCCCCTGGTTCCGAATGCTTTCCGTTATAGAAAACTTTATTTTAAATGGATCAAAACATGAGTTTTCCCATTGAAAAGAATATAATTTTATGAAAATGTTAAAAATCAGTACAATCAGTACAAATTTCAATACAAAACAGTACACGATAAGTACAAGTGACCAAAAATAAGAACATGTCCTGATCAAATCAGTACGAAAGGTCAGCCTATATAAAACACAACTTTTAAAAAAATTTATGAGTGATCCCAAATGTTGATTGTTTTTGGCTTATTTTGTACTTACATGTTTTTTAAGAATTGTATAATTTTTAATTTATTTTTTTTTTTTTGCTTTTACTTGGGAAACAGTGTATTGTGTGTTAATTGTAACCAAAATGTATGCTTTAACCAATTTGGCATTGAAAAATCATCATTTGCATCCTGATGTTTTGTGGTCTTTAGAAGAGTTTCAATTTTAACACTATATGCGGAAAACTGTTGTTTAATGCAGTTGACAGATCAAATTGAAATGTCCAGTTGTATCCAACTGTGAAAGAGAAGGTGGATATTTTTGCAGAGTTTTAATATTGAAAACAGGATATATGACTAACACGTAAAAGAATCTATGTGTTTTGGCCTAAAGCGGAATGGAAAATCTGATAATTGTGTTTGTACTAAAACACCAACCAACCATCATTAATGGTTGTTAATGTTACAAATTTTGTGAAAATTTTTACAAAATGATAAAAACCGTCTATACCAGGCTGCATTGTATTTAACATGACAAATATTTAAAATGATTGTGGTTAAGATGAGTTTTCGTCGTTTATTGTTGCTGCCGTTGTTGTGTTTTTTGGTTCAATTAACTTTCTAGTGTTTGTACTCGTTGTCGTTTTACAAACACAAGCATCTTGAAAAGGTTTGAAAAATTTCAAACAATTTATCATGTCACCGAAAAAACAAAAAAACCTGGTAAGCGTTGTTAGTGTTTGTTAAAACTTCTATTCAAATTTGAGTGGGTGTTTGACTTCCGTTTCCTGCCACACATTTTGTTGTATCAGTCTAAGCTGTGGTAACATATTTTATGTTTTGGTTAAACAAGTTTGTTGCTTGTTATGCCGCTAAGCAATTTTTTTTTATATATTTTGCATACAATTTTACAATACCTTGCTGTGTCGTATTTTCACCGTTAATCGTTGACCATTTATCATATTTAATGAAATTTCCAGCAACCCCCCTTCTACACATTTTCCTTCATTTATACGCTGATGTGGTTGTGGTTGTCATCATTAAAGGGGTGTTTTATTTATTTTTTGCTTTTGCAAAATGCAATTTTTACGCTGTTCAATGTCACGTGACGCACGTGCGTAATTAAATTGATGCATTTCCATATTCTTGACATTACAACAGAGAATGAGAGAGAGGAAAACAACAAAATGTTGCCAATAACAAGCATCTGGGGAGATTTTAAATAAAATTTTCATTCATTGCATTATCTTGAAGTGTCATTAATCACAGACTTAAATAGGTTTACCCAATAGGAAAACCACCATAAAGTTTTGACAATTCTTAAATCAGATGCCAAAATGGCAAAGACTTTAATTACAATATCGAGGATTTTCTTATTATTTTTATGCGACAATAAAATCACGATTAAAAATGATTTTTATATAATCATTTATGATTTAATACAATTATATCTTATAGAGTACTATCATAAATGACACGAAGTATATTTTTATATGATTATATCGCTATATAAAAATTATATTAACCAGATACACAATTTTTCTTATCGAATTATACACAATAGGATGTCCTTTTAAACCACGATTTTCCGATTTTCTTTCATTACGCCCCAAAGTTTTATTGAAAATGGTTACACAAAGAAGAAATCGATTTTTTTGTGGAAAACGTTAACCCGTGTCGAATTTTGGCCGAAAATTAAAATTTTTTTTAAAAAAGTATATTTTTATTAAAAGTCCCGAAACTTTAAAAAATTCAATCTTTCATTTAATTTATTCCTTTAATATACTCAAAACTGTTTAGATATAGAATTCTGACTTCATCGGATATCAATAACCCACTTTAGCCTGAAACCAAAAATCACACACAAATTTTATAAAGTTACAAAAACGTTTTTATTTCTAAATCAGTTTTAAAGATTTTTCCAAATGACTAATTTTGAGACGTCAATTGCTATTTTTTATAATAGTTGTCTAAAAAAAAAAAAATTTAAAAAAAATGATTACTACTTTCCAGGACAATTTATGAAAATTGATTATGAAGTTTGCATATTTTTCAGAAACATAGCTCTTAAATTGTATTAGACTGTAATGATTTTTACTTTTACACAGAAAAAATTATCAACCTAAAATATCTAATTAAAGATTTGATTTGAATTGAATTTGTTTCTAAATAAATATTTAATTGAATCAATTAATATTTTAATTGACTTTTAAATATATAAATACATATTTTATTTTACACGCAATTATCATATTATTTTTCATACACTGTATGCATAAATAGAAAATTTTCAGTATAAAATACCAAATACATTTGAAGTGAACAAACAAAACAAGCACACACACAAACAGACCCAGCATTGCAAAAAACACACATACCAACGTATAGATCCAACACTTTTTTTGCGAGTATCATATTTTTTTTTTTTTTGTAGAAGTTATTTATAACTTTTTTTTCCTTCTTAATATTAATAAAAGGTTTAATTGATAGTATCATTGCCATGATAGGTGCAAAAACAATTAAAATATTAATTAATTCAATAAATTTTTTAATTGAAACCCGTTTTTAGTTTTTTCTGTGTATATAAAAAATCGTTATGACTACATAATTGTAGAGCTTTTAAATAGGTCGAAAAAGTCCAATTAATAAAATAGTTATTTTATGTAATTTGATCCATATAGGTTTAATGCTTTCACCTTTGAACAAAAAAAAAAGACGCACTAGGAAGTTTACAAAATAACATCTTTAAATTTTTTTTTTTAATTGGATATGTGATTCAGGGTACTAAATTAAGGAAAAAGCGCAATTAATTATCGTCCCAATCTTACTTTTAATTGTTAAAAAGGTGGAGTCCAAAATGGCTCCTGTTTCCTTTTTTTCGTTTTTTACATTTATACCAAAAAAATTGTACAAAAATAGGTATCAAATTAAAGGTATTTTAAAGATCTATCTAACGATAGAAGGGTATTTGTTTTTCGTGGAGCCATTTTGGACCCCACCATTTTAACCCGTAAAAGTAAGTAAAAACCTACGAATTTTCCTATAAATTTAAGCAGTTTAAATCAATTGTAATATTTCTCAAAACATTGACCTTTATAGTTTCTTCCCTTCTGTCTCTTAAAATCTCAGTAAGTCCTTTTACAAAATGTTGGTCATTTTTATATTTTTCTTTTCTAGTTTTTGCGATATGATGTTTGTTAATGACAATCTATTAACATTAAAGACAAATTCTTATTAGGGTGATACTTATATTTCGATAAGGAATTTGAAGATCATTTGGAATTTTTCTAAAGTAGTTTCTTTGTGGAAAAATTGATGAATTATTGAAAATGTAGACCTTTTCCATTAGTCTTGTATTTAGTAATGATTTCTAAACATTTTCTTATTTTTTTTTTATAAAAACAAAGTTTCATGGAATTAGAACAATAAAAATTTCATTAAATGAAAAAAGTCAAATCGATTTATAAAGTTCATGAACTTTTAAGACCTGTATACAGAGAGAATTTTGTTGGACTAACAAAGAAACAAAAAATAAGTTTCAGTAACTTAATGAAACTTTTGTTCTAAAAGTGATTGAAAATTTTTCTAAAATTAATGAAAAGCTCCATAGTTTTTACTCAACTGTTATTTAATAAAAATTTCTTTATTATGCTATAAACACATAGACGACTGCAGCTACACGACTACAGCCTGTCAAAATTAAAATACACACGTTTATATGAAAACGATTATTTTGGCACCAACACAACTACACGGCTACCCGACTACTTTTGCCGCTGTAGTCAACTTAGGTTAATTTCTATTTTTGTTGGCTGCAAAACAAAAATAGTGTTGACAATAAAACAAAATATGTAACAAATTAGTGCTTAAAAATATTTTATTTTGTTAAACACAAAAAACGTCGCAACATCAAATGGTATAATTGCATTAATATTCAAGAGGGGTTATATAAATTTATTTTCACGTTATAATAATGTATTATAAATAAGTAATTGTATTTTTAAGTGAACTTTATATACGTGTCTACAACCAAGCATGTTGTTCTATTTTAATAAAGAAAAAAAAGATGTAATTGGCACTACTGAAACAAAAATGCATTTGGATCAGGGATGTTAAATGGAGTTTTCAATTTTGTACCAACATCCAAAAAAAATTGTACTTTTTGGACGTTGACGGTACCATTTTTTTTAAATTTATTAAAACAAAAAAAAAAAATACATAAAAATTCTCTTGTACAGAAAAAAAAACAAAACCTTCCAATAACATACATTATATGCATGAATAAAATAAGGCATAAAAAAGTCTTATGAATATATGAGACCAAATCATGGAATTATTTGTTTAGTTAATAAACTATTTGGAATTTCTACATCATAGCAGCATAAATTTGTCGCTCTTAACCAATCCTTAGTCTGTATGAGACTTGATAATGTTGGCTAATGTAGTCTGTTTCTTTCCTTAGTTTTTATTATATTTTGAAAAGAAAAAAACTCTTTCCACATTTGCAGACCAGTGTGGAATGGATAAAATTCCAGCAACGACTAGAAATGTCTGGAAACATATTGACATTCAGTTCATTTTGAAAATTAGCTACTACCGACCAAAAACTACAAACGTTTTAATTTTTTAACGACTTCAGTTAAAAAAATTTTAGTTTTTACTCTGGCTCAAGTAATATTTTTACTAAGAAGACAAGAATGGAGCAAAATTAATGATTAATCGGTTTTTTGTTAAAGTTCTGCCTATTATGGAGGCTATAACTTTTCTAAAACATTGGGTTCTGATGAGATCTTTAACCAGATCGAAATACTAGTATTAACCTAGCTAATATGTTTGATTTGCTTTATTTTTGTAAATATACGGAGGTTGAGAGCTCGTTCTAAATTAAACATATATAAGATTGTTTGGAATTTTCTTTCATTTCTTTAACAATAATTTAATTTTCGTTTAAGTTTGAATTTTAACGTCTTTTTCAGACAATTGCAGTTAATACTATAATTAATATGCAATTTTATTTAATTTAATTGTGAAAGGCGTGGTAGAGAAGAATGAGTGTATTTTCTAAAAATCATAACTACATTGCAAATATTAAATTTTTTCTGAATCAGACTGCGCAGTTTCTGGTATTGAACGTTCGTCAGTGACCCTGTTTTTTTGAATTTTTGAATAATGTAATATTTGTTATGTTTTTATTTGTTCGATTGCGTCTATATGAAATTTTTCTGTGCAATCACTGACCGTGGTATAGATAAACTGATTTCTAATGCCACATGCACTCGCACTACACGTTAGACAGAGCGCTTTAGCCCTCTGAGCTATAGTTAGGTCGAGTTTTGTTGTGATTAAAACTAGTTTTATTCAATACACGGTGTTTTTGTTCTTGCATACATAATCTCAGAAGTACAACTCCAACAACACAACAGTTCTATTTTTAGAAACTCACCTCACTCTAATGTCCACTGTTTTCCCATATGTTATAAGTGATGCCATATCTATATATCAATTTTCACTTCTTCAGAATTTTAATAAATTCAAAATAAAAGTGAAGTTGGCTGCAACAAGTGTCAATATATGTAAGAGCTGCCAGATAAATTTTGTAAAAAATTGTAAATTTTTAATCGATATTAAAAAAAAAAAAATTGCCAACTTTATTCTTCAAAATCCTTAAAATGATGATAAATCGTAAAATCTGGCGGATATAGTCGCATATATTTTAAGAGCTCATAACATAAAACGAATAAATGCAATGAAAAAGGACACAATAACAATTTGTTTGCTATACTAAAAATTCAAAAGGGGGAAAAATTAAAAATTTTTAAATTGTACCAAATGAGTCGCGGTAGTACCACGGTACTTTAGAAGGTCAAAATGTACCAAAAAAAAGTACAATTGTACCAACTTTAACATCCCTGATTTGTATAAAAAACAGCTCTTGATATTTTTAAATTGAATCGTGATCAGCTGTTTACTATGCTGCTGTCGTTTCCAAAATAATAAGTAGCTGACCACACGGCGACGATTGCAGTCAACGGCATTTGCAGTCGTGTAGCTCTGCAGTCTGCTGTGGTCTATGTGTTTATAGCAGCGATAGGCAAACACATACAATCGTATTTTGTAGTTGTGTAAGTGAGCTGTACCTCTCTCTTACTCAATGCACTTAGCAAAACTTGTAGTAATAATAAGAAAACGTACATAAACAAAAAAAAAGTATTTCATATAAACTTTATGTTTTTTTTAATAAACAAAAAAGTAAATAAACAAAAAATAAAAAAAAACATAAACTAAATAACAAAAAAAAAAATAATAAATAATAAACTAAATAACATAAAAAAATAATTTCAATTAACAAAAAAAAAATGTGCAGATTCTTAGATTTGTAAGATTTAAAAAAGTTATATTTGATTAAAAACTATCAATCTTTCAATAAAAAATAAATGAAAAAAATAACTTCAGTCTGTTATAAAAATATATACATATGTAATTGTAATTTAATATATAACAAAATAATACTAATGACGCAAGAAAATCACCAGTTTTTGAACTTAAAAAAAAATTTCATGATAAATTATAATAATATATAATGGCATGTTTTACAATGCCTTGCTATGTCATATTTTGCACATCGTGACAACGTACGTTGGCATACAAGACATTCTGGTTTACCAAAATAATTTTCGCTAAACAGATATTCATATTCAAAACATTCATCCATTCTATCAGTGTACCTCAAACACAAAGCGTCGAATCAACCTGTTCGTTCGAATGCTCATGCGAGACTGATTGCTGGTTTTCATTTTTTTTAATGTGTGAGCGCTTGTAGGTGTGAGAGCAAAAACGCCGCGTAGTGCTTTTGCCTGTCACTGGTTTATAGCATTAAGTTTAAAAAACTTTTAATAAATAAATAAAATTTAAAATCTTTTAATACATAAATTATATTTAGTTAGAATATTGTTCTACATCAAGTCCAAAATCTAATATGATATTGTCATATTAGATTTTAATTGTTGCTTTTCAAAAAGTTTAATAATTTTAATGATCTACAATACAATTGCTCCATACGCATCACCCCAATCTTCAGTTGTCCACAAAAGAAAACAATAATTGGCTTAACTGAAACCGAGACATTATATGCAACAGACGAAACCAACTTTATGAGAATTTATATGCCTTACTGTATAAACGGGCTGATTTAGTAAACCTAATTATGAAATCAAAACTATTTAAAAATCAACATTTTTATATATCAATATACTTTGTATATTGACAACGTGTATCCCAACAAACAATGTTTGTATGAAGAGAACCGTGGCATGCTAATTGCCAAAAATGTTTTAGTTTTTGTATTAAAAGTACAAAAATAGTTTTTTCGGACTTTCTATATTTTCAAACATTTAGTTAGAATATTGTTCCACCTCAAGTCCAAAACCTAATAGGACGTTTAATACAAAACTTAAAATATTTTTGATAAATTAAATTTTATGAAAACTCTTATTAACGTGATAAAAAGTAATGGGAGAGTTCCCGTACAACTTTTTGCTTTTATGAAAAAATTCATTAAAATTAACCATTTATTTTGAAAGTGGTATGAGCCCACTTGTTTTTAAATTGAGATATAAAAGGTTTCTCATTTTAATGTGTTTAAAATTCTGGGTGAAATAGATTAACAATTTGTATATGCATTTGTTATCATATATAGGTAAATTTTTCATATCACAAAGAACTTTTAATAGATGTTGCGAAATTACCTGTTTTTGAAACTACAAGCGAACTCATACCACTTTTAAAATTAACATTTTAATCATTTTATTTTTTTCATGAATTAAATTTTTATTTTGTGATGCAATTTGGATCCACTATGTATTAAATGTCTGAAAATCCGAAAATTCGTTAGAAAATTATTATTCTATTAAATCTGTCTTGACAGCTAATAATTTTTGCAAATCGATAGTTTTTAGCCGAAAATACTTTCAAAATAAACATTTTTGTCAAATCGTTAACTAGCAAAAATTCAATAATCAATATCCCAGCTGTTTTTGAATTTTTTTATTTTTTCTTTTACATATAAAAAGATCCTCTTGTATTATACCTAATTCCATCCTTAACTATTTTTTTTTGGAAAATGGACTCATACCACTTCCAAAATAAATGGTTCATATCTTGAAGAAATACCAGTTACAACAACAATTTTCTGTAAAATATTGTGTGCAAAAGCGTATTTAAAATTTTCAACTTTTTTTTATTAAATGTGTGAAACTTTTCATAAATACTCAGATACACTTTTCATAAATTGTTATGCACAACTTCATTAAATCAATGAAATTTTTTATGAAAAATATTTTTTTTTACCAATGCCTCCCTAATAAACATTGTGCTAAAATCAACAACAATAATAAAGGATAAAGGATATAGATAATAACCAACAAATAGAAATGAATGTCAGTTGGTAATAAAAATAAATGTGGTTGGGATTCATTTCATATTATTTGTTGATGTTTTTTTATGTCATTTGTAAGGGATTACAACTAAAAATGACACTGAATGAAATATAGAACAAATAACAAAATAACAAATAGAAATATAAAACAAAGGTTTATTTTGGGTCGTTTGATTTGGACACTTAACCTTAGGATGGGGTTACTTATAAACACTGTTTTAGCATTTAGTTTGTACATATTTACCTTTAATAGACCGTTTTAAATTTTTAAACTTAAAGTTTTTCTAATTGAGTAGCTATCAAATTTTATGGGCTGGTAACTTATATCCAACGACCATATCTCCTTAATCATTGATTAAAACCCAATGATTAGTATTTACTTTAAATTTACTTAAAAAAATGCCGGTAACTTATTAAAATTTAATTAATGTTTTTATAATCGTAAGAAAAGACAAAAATAGATCATATTGTTCTACTAATCCACTAAAAAAGAAAAAATATTTGCTTTTTCAGTAAGTTGGTTGATATATACCTGATCAAACCATGAGTTCTGGAGGCTGGTGGATTAAAATGAGGCTGAAGATTACCTAGTCGCTTAGGTCGAAAGTGCGGAACTCCCTCTAGCGCTGATCCTCACAAGATTTTTTTAATTATGATATCCAATCTTTCAATTCAAAATTAAATTCAATTTTAAATATATTTATTTCATAACAAGAATAAGTACACAGAAAAAATTATGGGCCAAAAATGTCTAATTAATCGATTATTTGAATATCAATGGCAATTTAAACAATTTTTTTAATTGATTCAATTAAAAAATTTATTGAATTTTCTAATATATCCATACAGTATAAACAAATACAACATATAAACAAATTTTTAAAAATTTGGCAAACTATTTTTTTTTTTTTTTATTTAGATTAAATAATCAAACAAAGGTTTAATTATATCAATATATTATTTAATTTGTAAATAAAAAGAAAAAAAAAAATCGCAAATGATTAACTTTTAGTAAGTGCAATAGTTTATGCAAATACACGCAAAATCGTAGTTATTTCACTAGAGTTTGCAACACTCTTTTTGTTGAGATATTCGTATACTCACGAAAATTTAATTTAGTTTCGTGTTTTATCTGTGGTAATAAGAGTGCACATGTGGATTTAAATAAACCTTATCGAAAAAGGACAATTAAACTATTATTTTTGTAAATAATTAAATTTTCAATAAGTATAAGTGTCATTAAACTATCATTTAAAAGTTGTGTGTGATTTTTTTAAGAAAGCAATTCAATTACAAGAAAAAGTTCAGGAAAAGACAACCAAAACAAAAATGTTGTCTTTACTTTTATTTGTTTTCTTATAATACATTTTTATATTAAAAAGCTTTCATTTTATTATAAATAAAATGTCAATTTAATTTACAAACCTGCATTACTTTTTTTATTTAATGGGGGCATACAACAAAAATAAAAAAATACGAGTTTTCAATTAAAACTACCATCGTTTCCTTCTCAAGTTTCAATTAAAGTTTTAATCAATTTAACTAAACTTTTTAATTGAGGTTGTAAAGAAAAACAATAACTCTTTTAATTGATATTATTATTATTTTAATTGAAAGAGTTTTAATAAACTGTCTGCAAATTTTTTTAGTTAATACTATCATTTCAGTGGTAGGTGCAAAATCAATTAAAATATTAATTGATTCAATAAAATTTTTAATTGAAACCCGTTTTTAGTTTTTTCTGTGTAGGTTAAACCGGGAACCATTCGCCACTGTCTTTACCAAACCAATAAATTTTTTCGAAAAATTTTGTTCAATCATAAGATTTACACATTCTGGCTTTCACCTGAATGCGTAAAATTCCCATTATTCCTATACCTTATACAATATTTTTAATGTTTTACAGAGCAACATAAAACGGCTAAACTGTCCCACTTCGTGTGGCACAACTCAAAATTAAATTTACTCTGTAAGTGTTAATTAGATTTTTGAACATGTATCATTTAAAACTGTTATTTTTTAAGAAAACGCACTTCAATTAACTGAAACTTGGTTGGTATTGATTAGAAAGCATGTGTTAAATATATTTGAATGTTTTTTTTTTTTTCTTATTAATTAATAATCATATAATTACAAATTATATACTATTACCCTAACCGAGCACTAGCTACTATGGCTTCTGGGGAGTTGTAGCGAAAATAGACCAGTGCCTCTGGTGGGAATCGAACCCACGACCCGCACTGATAAGCCAGCACGCTTCCAACTAGCCTACCGGGACGCACATATTTGAATATTTTTATTTGTATTTATTAATTAGGATTTGTCATATGTGACTTGTGACATGAGTCTGCAGACTCCATACTTTTATTCGGGTATAATTATGTTATAATTATGAGTCTACATTAGTTTAGAAAAGACAGTGGAAATGAGAGGCAATTTTAATCCAATTTTGATTTGATGATTCCTTCGCACCAAAATTGTTCATTAAGGATAGAGTGTCCATTATTGGTATGTTACTTTTGGCGAACGTTTATCATTTATGAATCAAATACGAAGAAGCTTCTATGGCTGCAGGATGGTGAATGTACCCCAGGTGCAACCACTTAACCATACCTTTTTTACACTTTTCCAAAGCTTTTTGCAAAAACCCCATCGGAATTGAAGTCAACAGAACATCATACTAAAAGATATATTTTCTAATACACCAACTGAAAAAGCCTCCAAAAACACAAAACTGTGTCTGCCCGATACTGCCTGTATAGTAAAACCCCTAATTTTGGAGGTACAAAACATGATCCAAAACTGAATAAATTGTCATTTAGGCTTTTTTATTAAATCAATTAAATTTGGAAATATTAGGGGCGGTGTTTGTGCCTCACAGGCGAAAGCTCCCCCTTCTACCCTAATAATCAGGGCAACCAGAATCGCATTCAGCACTCATGGTAATTCTATTAGGAAGGTAAAAATTTCGGTTTTTGTTAATATGTAAATTTTCACTATTCAATACAATATTTATTAATAGAGACAATGATGTTTTGGACTTAATTATACTTTTAAGTCTGTGAAATTTATGTAGGAATTTATGATTTGCTGTAAGCAATCCCACAATTCCCAAAAATAAAACTTAAAAAAATTCGATTTTTTAAATTTTTGCAACCAGTGTCTTCGAAGACACTTACCTAGTAAATTAGGTATGTGTTGGAGTATCTGATTCCTGATTCCGCTGATTCCGCTACCTAGTTAAAAATGTGGTAATTTTAAAAGTGGAGGGTGGAAAAAGTATGTAAAAATCAAAATTTTTAAACACAAAAATTTATTTAGTTAAAAAACCAATGTTTTAAAAAAGATCGAACCAAATTAGGAATTTAACATTTTCAAATGGGAATATATCGGGAACTATTAGTGATAGCCGACATATGTGATCATATTTTGTTAGTCTCTACTAGCAGATTACAAATATGTAAATTTTTTGAAAATCGAATTAGAAAAAAAAATGGCAAGCAACCAAAATTTAATATGCAAAGAGTTCCCTATTTTGGGTGGTCATATTGCCGCCCCGGGGCACAGTGCGACATTTGGCCAATCTAAGTGGACAAAAATCTAATTTAAAAGATACTGGCTTGAAATTTGGTTTGATAATAATGTAGGACATAACTAATATTGACAACAAAATTTGAAACAATCGAACAATTGCCACCCCATTTTTGGGAAATTAACTATTTTTTAAGAAATTGCTTAAATAATTTGAAGAATTTTTATGAAATTTTGTAAAAAAAAACTATTATTTGTGTACCATTTTGTAAAAAAAATTAAAATTCTCTATAAATTGCAAAAAATCGCCAGCAAACACGGTTTAATCTCTTACTAGAGACATTCCAACACCTGCCACATGTATAGGTCGTGTGAGGGAGCGTGAGGAAACTATAGTTTTATTAAAACGAAGTTTCCGTTTTTTTTTTTTTAATTTTAAATTTTTGTTTTTAATAAATTACAACAATAAGTTTTCGATTTCGATTCAAATGAGCACGGATTTAAAAACTAGATTAAAAATGCTGTATAAAAAAAAACAATGGACTTATAACTCCAACAACAAAAAAGTTATAAGTGTTTGAAGTTGGGATGGTGCTCAAAAATATATTTTATTTCTCAAAAGTCTATTACAAGATGTGACTTTAAACTCCTGTATCAAATGAAACATCACTTTTTTCGTCATATTATGATCATTTCCATAGTATATGGATTGTTTGCTGTCACATTCATTTAAATTATAACAATCCGCCAACTTTTATTTTTCGATTTTTGTCCACCTAGATTGGACAAATGTTTTTTTGGGATATATGTTGTTTTTACAAATTGTAGTACACCAAACACACATACAAAGTATATCGACTTGTGAAATTGATGTTTTTCACATAAATTGATTTTATAATTAGGATTACCAGATCAGGCAGTTTACACACTAATGCAGACAAAAAGATTCTCATGGAGTTTATTTTGTCTTTTGTATGTAATGTCTTGGTTTGAGCTATATTGCAGACAACTGAAGATTTGGGTGATGACAATGAAACACTTGTATTGCCTATAATGAAAATCATCAAATTTTTTGAAAAGCAACAAATATAATTTTTGGACTTGAGGTAGAACAATATTCTAACTAAATATACTTTATATAACTTTTTCAAATTAGTCGGCACATGAAAAATGCCCAAGGAGTAGGCCTAAAAGCTGATGTATTTGGATTTGGAATATTCCACTTAGTTTTTTATATAGCCCAAATGCCAGTCGTACTGCCAAATTAGGAAACATTTCCTTACCTTTTTCTGCTATTTTTATATATTTATACATTTTATACCGGCCGTACATAGTCTTTAAAACAAATAGTTTTAATGGTTTAAAAATTAAAAAGTGAAAAAAAAAAATAAATTATATAAAAAGAGATTCAACATTTATTGGGTATCTAAATATTTACGTTAAAATAATCGATTTTAAAATAATTCCGTTTTATAAATCAATACATAAATAACAACAAACATATTTACCAAATCTTTATACAGAATCCTCATCATATAGAAAACATTCCATACTATAAATTTACTAATGAGAAAATAAATATGAAACCCTTAATTCAAACGAGTATAGTCCTTGAAGATTAATTAATCGTCTGGCTCATGTATTTAAATGTATGGTCACCATACACAAAAATTTCCGGCCGCAGATAATGATGATGATGGCTATGAATGTATGGAAAAAGGGTAGTGTTGTTTAACTCATTAGGTCTCCTCTGGCTGATGCTGATGCTGCTACTACTACACTTATTAGCTCACTCAAATGGAAGTTGAAAGTGGGTTCAGTACAACTGGTGGTTAAAAATTTAACCCATGACGCTTATCTCACAGATTTAGTAAAATAATTAATGACCTCGTTTTTGCCACTGTGTTGTCCGTTGGCAAACACACACACATACAGAAATATGTATACAAGTCTACGCATTTAGTCCTTATGCTTTTAAATACTCGTTAGTGTTAGTAAAGAAGAGCGTTATTATTTAGTATGGGGGTGTAGATTTAACTAAAATGTTCATTAAATCTATGCTTCGTTTTTTTTTCTGGGAGAACAATAAAGAGTGTTGGTTATAAAAACCATTAAAAATCGTTTATTTCGATTTCATTTAATCCAGGCTGCCTGGCTTGGCCTCATCGATATACAAGGATGCTCCTTGTATTTGGTTTTGATCATTAAATCAAATGAAATGAAAACGTTTATAAATTACATATAATCCTTAACATTCCTATAAAATGCATTCTATTGGTAAACTAAACTTCATTGGATTATTGGACGGTACAATCTGGGAGGGAGTTATGCAACAGCAAACTAATGTTGTTGGTAGTATTGCTGGTGTTGTGGCAATGCGTTATGCAAATTTAAGTAAATTTGTTTGTTAAATTTTGCATACAACATTTAACAATGAACGGAATACAGTGGTACATAACTTAAAATTAATTTGATAGACTTAAACTAAGGACGTAAGAATCGTTTTGATAACTGGAAATCAATCAGATTCCGAATACTATTTCATATTTGGGGCTTTATAACATATTTTTGAAACAGGAGGTAAATATTTCTAATTGAATATGAAGACCAGGTCTTGAATGACCTAAAATGAGGCAAACTATTTCAAGAAATCTTTCTTTTTGGCGGAAGTTTGGATTATACGCTGTGAAACTGCAAACCTTGGCTGATTAAAAAAAATTATTTAAAAATCAAGGATGGCAATTGAAACAAATATCGTTTTGATAAGTAACGGTGACTGTTTTAATTTGAATCGGTATTTAATATGATTTCGGCATTCATTTAAGGATGGTTATCAAAACGAATACCGGTTACAGTTTCACATCGGTATAATTTTGCGGTATTTCAATAAGTTACAATTTCAAATTTGAATAAGTTTTTAGCGGTTATAGTAGCCAAATTCTGTCCAATTAACATTTTTTTTATTTCTCAATAACACTGTTAAACACTAAAAATGCATAGGAGATGCGACTTATCAATTTTAATACGTAGATCACGAATGTGAATAACAAATTTTAATATTAGTTCCACTTTTCGAAATATTCGCGAATTTAACTTTTACCAAAAATCTAGTTTTTTCTTTAAAATTTCCTATGAATTTATATACCTGAATAAAGTACGAATAATTTTTAATATGGTTTTAAAGTATGGACTTTGAGCATTAAAAGCCATATATCAATTAATTGCGATATGTGAAGGGTGTAAACTGCACTTATTTTTCTTTTTTGTGAATATTGGAAAATCCCTAAATCGAATTTGCAAAATTTAACCCTTAAATGCATAACGATGTATATCTGCATCATAAGTTTAAACTCATATATTTCGGTATTTGGCAACCTTTGCAAAATTTTTTTGTTTGTATTTTAATTAAAAAAAAGGGGATTCACCGTTCTCAAATGTAGCTAGAATTTCTGATAGCTAATTTTGTTATTTTTGACAATAATCATTGGTGACTTTCGATTTGTGTACAATTTGAATTTAGCGTGTGTTATAAGCGCGATTATTTATAACAAAATTAATATAATAATAAAAGGAAAATTGTTTTTGGATAGAATAGAGGTAAGACAAACGAAAAATATTTATGTTATTGTATATGTTGATAAATTTATGCAAAAAAGCCAATTTTTCTTGTGATGTAAAAATACATCAACATGCAAAATCGGTACACTAATCGTAAAGTTAATTTCATGTTAATTTGTTTGTATTATTGTTTTATCAACTTTATAATTATAATGTGAATGAATAACTTTCACACTAGTATCTAACGAGATAACAATTTTATTAACATAGCATGTCTCGACAATTAAAAACTAAGGATATCGAAGAAATCCTAGCTGCTTTGGAAGACGGTAATATTTCCGACGATGGTTTGGAGAATGAGAATGATGACGAGGATCAATTTTACACGATTGCAAGAGATATCGTGCAAAATTTGACGGAAGAAGACGAGATGATAGGGGAACAAGAAACAAATGAAGACGAACTTGCAGCTCAAGTTAATCCACACCCATATGTCCCAAATGCAGGTCCAGGTAACTTCATGAATTTGTTTGATAGACGTAGCCTTATCTGGAAAAAAGATCAACTGACTTTTGATGCCTCTAAAATAACACATGAAGCCGTCACATTAGATCCAAATGTAGCCGATCTGGATACACCATATAGATGTTTTCACTATTATTTTACTACTGAATTTCTACAAAAAATTGTAGATGAAACTAATCTGTATGCCATTCAAACAAACCCATCTAGCTCTTTCGTTACAACTGTATGCGAATTAAAAAAATTCATTGGCATTTTGATGTTTATGTCGGTCCAACATTTCCCTAGTGTGCGTTCTTGTTGGAATAATAAGTTTGGTTATGAACCAATAAAAACCGTTATGCCGGTAAATCGTTTTGAGGCCATAAGAAGCATGATGCACTTCAACAACAATGAGGAACATCTTCCAAGAGATCATCCAAATCACGATCGTCTTCACAAGATTAGACCTGTAATAGACCACCTCAATGAAACATTCTCATCTATTCCTATAGATCAACGCCTCTCACTAGATGAACAAATGTGTTCAACTAAAATAGGTCATTTCCTAAAACAGTACTTACCAAATAAGCCCCACAAGTGGGGTTACAAGCTATTTGTTTTATGCAGTCTAATGGGTTATGCATACCGTTTTGAAGTGTATTCCGGACAAGAAGATCAAAGAAATAGAAAAGCAGATGAACCTGATTTAGGAGTCATCAATAATGTCGTCTTACGCTTAGCCAGGGTAATACCATAGATGAGAAATCACATACTATTTTTCGATAATTTTTACACATCATTGCCCTTGGCTTACTATTTATCGAAACACGGAATCTATTGTGTCGGAACTGTACAACAGAATAGATTGCCAAATTGTCGCTTCCCGGACAAGAAGGAGCTAATGAAAACAGCGACACCTAGGGGAACTTATGAGGAAAGAATTTCTCACTATGATGGGGTGGACTTTTCAGCGATGGTGTGGAAAGACAACAAAGTGGTTACATTGTTGTCTACTTACATTGGCTCCGAACCTGTTGGTAATATCTGCCGATATGATAAGCGAATAAAGGAAAAAATAGATATCTCTTGTCCAAAAATTGTGCAAGAGTATAATATGCATATGGGAGGAGTGGATTTGATGGATAGCTATTTAGGTCGCTATCGCATAAGAGTAAAAAGTCGCAAATGGTACCTTCGCTTATTTTACCATCTATTGGACCTCGCGGTAATAAATTCCTGGATATTACTGAAGAAAAATCTGACTGCAAAAGGCACCCCGAACAAAGAACTACCAAATCTGGGCCAGTTTCGCAATGACTTGGCTGACGCTCTTTGTAATGTGGGATCTCAATTAAACGTCAATAAGAGAGGTCGACCTTCTAATGAGTCAGTGCAGCAAAGTTTACTGACAAAAAAAAAATAGATTATCGCCTCATCCCTTGCCGTCTATAGATGTACGAAAAGATGGCGTTGGTCACTGGCCTATATTTTCCAACAGATTGAGATGTAAAATTCCTGAATGTAAGGGTACCACACAGTGGTCATGTGGCAAATGCAATGTTCCTTTATGTTTAAATGATAAAAAATAATTGTTTTATGAATTTTCATGTTTTGTAATATAATAAATAGTATTATGTATGATTGAAATACTTTATTTTTCCAACACGTAGATTACTAGAATTTAATGAGTGATTGTTCATGATGATGTAGAAATACATCAAAATGTTTTTTGAAAATAAAGAGAAAATCCGCATAATTTTGTTTTTCTTTTATTTTTCCCTTTAACTTCATTCATTTTTCATTTGATTAAATTTTTTTTTTACAAAAATAAAAAATCATGCATTTAAGGGTTAAGCACATGTTGTTAACTTATATTTCACTGAATTAATTTCAGCGAAAAACCCCTAACAAATTTCACGATAATTCAATCTAAAGTTAAAAATTTTTGACATTTTTTAAAAATTAATTTTGTATGTACTATAGGGAAAATAAAAAAAAATACATTTTTGAACATGCATCATTTAAAATCGTTATTTTTTAAGAAAACGCACTTTAATTAACTGAAACTTGGTTGGTATTGATTAGAAAGCATGTGTTAAACATATTTGAATATTTTTTTATTTTTTTTCCTATTAATTAATAATCATATAATTACAAATTATATAATATTACCCTAACCGAGCACTAGCTACTATGGCTTTCGGCGAGTTGTAGCGAAAACAGATCAGTGCCTCTGGTGGGAATCGAACCCACGACCCCCGCACTGATAAGCCAGCACACTACCAACTAGCCTACCGGGGCGCACAGATTTGAATATTTTTATTTGTATTTATTAATTAGGATTTATCACAGACTCCATACTTTTAAGGCATAAAAATATATCAATATTTTGTAGTTTAAGCAATTTTTTTCTTAGACTAAAAGAGAAAGTACACGAGTATAAATTAAGTAAACTGTGATGTTCACTAAAGGTACGTATTAAAGTCTTGGATCTGCTTTTCGTTTAAGATATTTTATTAACGAAATCGTGAAAAATTAGAAATTTATACTTTAAATATATGCATAAAGATCACTACCGCGCCTTTAATTACACAGAAAAAACTAAAAACGGGTTTCAATTAAAAATGTTATTGAATCAATTAATATTTTAATTGATTTTGCACCTACCACTGAAATGATAGTATTAACTAAAAAAAATTTGCAGACAGTTTATTAAAACTCTTTCAATTAAAATAATAATAATATCAATTAAAAGAGTTATTGTTTTTCTTTACAACCTCAATTAAAAAGTTTAGTTAAATTGATTAAAACTTTAATTGAAACTTGAGAAGGAAACGATGGTAGTTTTAATTGAAAACTCGTATTTGTTTATTTTTGTTATATGCCCCCATTAAATAAAAAAAGAAATGTAGGTTTGTAAATTAAATTGACATTTTATTTATAATAAAATTAAAGCTTTTTAATATAAAAATGTATTATAAGAAAACAAATAAAAGTAAAGTAAATTTTTGTTTTGCTTGTCTTTTCCTGAACTTTTTCTTGTAATTGAATTGCTTTCTTAAAAAAATCACACACAACTTTTAAATGATAGTTTAATGACACTTATACTTATTGAAAATTTAATTATTTACAAAAATAATAGTTTAATTGTCCTTTTTCGATAAGGTTTATTTAAATCCACATGTGCACTTTTATTACCACAGATAAAACACGAAACCTCAATAAGTTTTCGTGCGTACACGAATATCTCAACAAAAAGAGTGTTGCAAACTCTAGTAAAATAACTACGATTTTGCGTGTATTTGAAATCGGTAAACTATTCAACTTATTAAAAGTTAATCATATGCAATTTTTTTCTTTTTATTTACAAATTAAATAATATATTGATATAATTAAACCTTTGTTTGATTATTTAATCTAAATAAAATAAAAAAAATAGTTTGCCAAATTTTGAAAAATTTTGTTTACATGTTGTTAACACTGTATGGATATATTAGAAAATTCAATAAATTTTTTAATTGAATCAATTAAAAAAATTGTTTAAATTGCCATTGATATTCAAACAATCGATTAATTAGATATTTTTGACCCATAATTTTTTCTGTGTAATAATAATTAATAATATTGGCATTTTGCAAAAAAGTTGCGTTATTATTTAAAACTTTGTATTATTTTATAAAAAGTTTATCAAAAACTTTCAATTTCCAAATAAAGTATTTTGCAAATATTTCTTTAACTATAGCTAACTTTTAAAATCTAAGGCCTTATTCTGCATCTGCGTTCAAAAGTCTGCGTTCAAAAGTCGCAACCCCGATGCATCAAGTTTATCTGATTTTGTTGAACTGTGTAATAATTTATGAGTTTATGAGTAGTTGAATTTTTATGTTCAAAATAACTATTATCGATATTAATTGCAAAATAATTATTATTTTCAAGAAATATGTGGTTACACTGCTGATTAATAATTATAAATCAACTTTTAAAATAACTCTCAAATAAAATTATAATTATTTTGGTTCCTTTGTATTTACATTGCAGCAAACTTCCAAATAATTATGTCCCAGAAGAAGAGAGCGAAGATGTAATGAAAAGCTTTTGAAGATGCATTAACTGGTAAACGAAACATGTCCGATAACTTTAAAATATTTTGGTTATTAAAAAAATGTGTTTTAAATGATATTAAAACTGGCGTTTTGTTAATTAATTATAATTGGATTTAGCTAAAACTATCAAATATTTTCGAGGGTGTGTCTGAGCTTACTCCGGCATTCGTAATTGTTCGGCTTTTTAACCAGAATTTTAAATATATATATTTATTAAAGAATAACGTTACTCACTCACACATTGACAGACTCAACGTCGCCCAACCTATAACTATAGCTAGCAACCACTAAGACGGGATATTTGGAAATTCCTACGGGGAGGAGAATAAGGGGAACAGTTTCCCCCTTGGTAGCCTGACCAAACCCCTTGGTATAAAAAGCTGAAATTTTTAATGTGTTCTTTCGGATATAACCCAACTCCCTGGTATGGTACTTTTTGGAATTTTGGCGGCCTGGCCAAACCGATGAAGCTAGCAACTTGAAATTTGCTATATGGATTAATAATCAGGAGTAGACGTCTGTATAGAGCAAATTTTCGGAAATACCTTCGGGGAGGAGTAGTAAGGGTGAAATGAAAGTCTCTTTCTTGACGGCCTGGTCAAACCGATGAAGCAATGAACTTGAAACTTGGTATGCGTGTACCTTATCACGAAATGTATTGACGGGGTTTTTGAAAATTCCCAAGGGGAGGGGCAAAAAGGAAAAATCTCCCTCTCCAAACCGAACTTGAAGTTTAGTATTTGGGTTCCTGATCAGGAGTGGACATCTGTATAGAGTGGATTTTTGTAAATTTCTATGGGGAGGGGCAGTAAGGGGAAAAGTCTCCCCCGTTATCACTAGTAAATATCTGAATTGAAGGGATTTTTGGAAATTCCAACGGGGAGGCAAAACAATCTCCCGCTTGGCCGCCTGGCCAAACCGCAAAAAGCTAGGAACTTGAAATTTGGTATGTGGGTTTCTAATCACGAGCAGACATCTTTATATAGGTTAAGGGGAAAGATCTCATTTCTGGCGGTCTGGCCAAACCACTAAAGCGAGGAAATAGAAATTTGGTATGTGGTTACCTTATCACGATTAGAAATCTGTATTGACGGAATATTTCGAAATTCCCACGGGGGGGGGGGGGGGGGGGGGGGCAAAAAGGGAACAAAATCTATCCTTGGCGGCCTGGCGAAATCGCTGATGCTAGGAACTGCAATTTGGTACGTAACTTCCTAAACAGTAGTATACATATGTAAAGAGTGGATTTTTGGAAATGTCTACGTACAGGGGCTGAAAGGGGAAACGTTTTCTCCTTGGCGTCCTAGCCACCCCACTAAAGCAACGAACTTGAGGTTTGGTATGGTATGGGGCTGCCATATCACTAGAAGACGGGATTTCTGTCAATTCGCACGGGGAGGGGCTAAAGGGGGAAAATTCCCCTTGTCGGTCTGAACAAACCGTTGATGTTAGGAACTTGAAATTTGGTAAGTGAGTTTCTAATCAGAAGTAGACAGCCATAGCTTTCGAATCTTGTATATAAAGTTGTGATACACCTTTTGCTTCCTTGGAAACGCGAAATTTTCTAGCCAACTTACGATTTGATGCCCAATTCGATTAAAGGACGATTTTTTTTAATTTAACAAGCTCAGCTACGGTCAATTTTTTTGGACGTCATTTCTTTTTTATCCCGGTTGACTCTTCTCCAAAACGTTTGAATATGGAACATTTAGTGCTGAGTGGTACTTGTTCCATAGGGAAATTATGTAACACTTCGTTTTTAGGATGCCGTCCGTCCAAGCAGGTAATAGACATTTTTTCTTAAACAACTTCTTAAACTTTTTAATTTTTTTACTTTTGAATATTTACAATAATGCTTACAATATAAGATTTTATTGACATGTATTTCAAAAAAAAAACATGCTTACTTAGCTGTAATTTATATTTTAATTTTGTTCATTTATTAGTTGGCATAGGTTAAACAACTGAAAGCACTTTCTTTTATTCCATTTTTGTAATTTCTTTTCATTTTAGCACAATTTTTGCATATCAAAAATTTTAAAATTTTTAGAACTGACGTAAGAATAGGTTCGAGAACCGTCCCATAGAACCACTTCCCAGCGTGACCATTTCAAACTAAAATCACGGATACAAGAATGGGTTCTACAACCGTTATATATAACTAGTACCTGCTTTTTAAACGCTACTTAGATCTAGTTCTAAGGGTGACAATTTCAAATAAAAGTCATGGGCTACATCGACAAACTAGAACCAGTACATGCTCAAAAGAAGTAGTTGTAGAGCTAGCTGCGAAACTGGTACAAGTTTTCCTATTTTTGTTATTTATTTGTATTATATTTTTTATGTTCATTCTGTAAACTAGTCAGTGGTAGAAATTTGTAACCGATTATGGGCATTACACGATTTTATTTTTATAAATAAAGAAATTAAATTAAAATAAAGTTCCAACAGAATTATATTTGTGCATTTTGGTAGCTACAACGAAGAATTTCGGTTATAACAACCATATATAAATGAGATTTGTAAATATTTTTGGTCTTGCAACTAAAATTCCGTTGTTGGGAGCCGTAGTAACCGAATTTTAATTTAAATTTTTCTCTGTTTCATTCTCTCCGTAACAAATAATGAAGCCCAATCTCAGAAGCACGGAACACTTAAACTGGCAAAGGAAACTATTAAAGAGATTTGGAAAACTTTGCAATGAACAGATTTATTTCGAGATGTCCTATTATATTCTGCAAACCCAAAGCAATTCCATTAAAGTCACTGTACAATTTTGTTTTATTTATGGACAAATCTAAACCATAGGCAACATTTTTTTAGACTTAACTCACATTTGAGTTTGTATGTGGGTGTCTGTCTGTTATGACCACAAAGCAATAATTAAACTAATCACATTGGGATTAAACTGTAATTTGCTTTTGAATATGGTCGGCCACAATTTTAAATGAATGCATAAACAAACTGTTGTGATTTTGGTCTATGATGCGTATGAGCAACAATATTTAGTTTTTGTATAAATTTTCATACGCTCTGTGGTCCACTCACACTTCCTCAGATTAAAACAACCAAACTAACATTACTAAACAAAATGCAAATGTTATGTTTTGTTGGTTTTTCTAATTAAATTTTACAACATAAATATTTAAAAGAGCAAAACCTAAATATTAAATTGTTCCCCTTGTTTACTTTTTTCCAGTCAACTATCATCGTTTATAAAAAGGTACGTTTCATATTTATAGCCCATGTATGATGTTATACGAGTACTTTGCGGATCTATAAAATTTAAACTAATTAAGTTATATTTGTTATTTTTAATTTATAACAAGCTTTCAATATCCGTATATTAACAAAGATAAAGCAAACCAAACATATTAGCTAGGTTGATACTAGTATTTCGATCTGGCTAAAGATCTCATCATAACCCGAAATTTTAGAAAAGCGAGAGCATCTAGAATATGCAGAGCTTTAACAAAAAACCTATTAATCATCAATTTTGCTCCATTCTTGTCTTCTTAGTAATCAAGCACGTGATTAGGTCTTTTCCTAACAAGCATCATGACGTTACTAAACTTTGAAGACCAAAAATGTTCCATTTATATAAAAAAATTTTAGTGTGTACTCTGGCTCAAGTAATATTTTTTTACAGTTATATTAGTTTTTTGTTTTTATATACATCGAGATTATTTTTATGTTATTTTCAATTTATAGCGAGATTTCAACCTCCGTATATTTACACAAATAAAGCAAATCAAACATATTAGCTAGGTTGATACTAGTATTTCGATCTGGCCAAAGATCTCGTCATAACCAGAAGTTTTAGAAAAGCCTCTAGAATATGCAGAGCTTTAACAAAAAACCTATTAATCATCAATTTTGCTCCACTCTTGTCTTCTTAGTAATCGAACACGTGGCTACGATCTTTTCCAAACAAACATCATGACTAAACTTTGAATATTTGTATTGACAGCTGGTAATAAATGTTTGTGTTGATAATATATATTTTATTTACAAAATCCCGAAACCTATTGTTCTCTGAGTTTCATATTTATAACCCAGGTAAAGATTTTTTAAACACAAAGCGCATTTTTTACTTTTTTTATAGTCAATTTGACCACCATTAATTTGTATTAGCTTAAATAATCTTTTTGTGCATAGAAATTTTGTAATAAGTTTAAGTCCAAATTAGACCGCTCTGTTAAAATTGCGGATTTTAGCTCTTTAACAATGTTGCCTCGCATTGGCGTAAACCTTATGAACCAATCAATATACCCCATATATTTCTTAAGTGGTTCAGAGCTGGTGAGCATGCAGCCAGTCAAGAAGTGGAATGTTACTTTCGCGAAACCACATTTTAGTTTCATGGCTGGTATGCATACTTGCATTGTCATGCATGATAATCCTTTTTTCATTGTAGTGTGCACGTAAAAATGGCACCAAACTGTACTGCAATACTGCAGTATAATCAGAACTATTCATTCTTGATTATGTGAACTGAATTTCCAGCATAACTATCTGGTGAAGAAAACGACCTAAAATTGCGACGTGGGAAGCATCGTTTTTCTTTACATAGGTCGCGCCAATAGTGGGCATTTCCGTCAGGTCCATCCAAATTTAAATGAAAATTCATAGTTTGTATGAAATATTTTCATTACTTTTTATTACAAAACCAAAAACTATTTCTTTATGATACACTTTTTAAGGTGTTGATTTATTAGCCAAAAACTGTTTTTTTCTTTAAATTAAAAAAAAAATAATACAAATCTTTTGTCTTTTTACAAAAGCACTTCGACTTAGGAAATTTTTTTAGAACATTGTAGTCATTTCAAATCAACACTTTATATAATAAATAATTTGAGACCGCATCAAATAAATTTATTTCAAATTTTTGGATGCTGTGGGGGTGTTTTATAACTATGTGAGAAACTTTCACATCGCAAACAGATCCAGTCACATAGTATTAATTTTACATACAACAAGAAAATTGACATCATATAAACTCACCCTGTTTTAAACTTGACATAGCAAATATTTTGTGAGAACTATTACCATTTTAACAAGTTTTTCCCTGTTTCTACTTAATGTTTAAATAATTTAAAAACTTCATTAGTTGAAATGAAAACACTTTCTTAGTTGAAATGCTTCTAATTACTTGGCAACGATGTTTTTGTGTGTAAAAAAAAATTACAAGGTACACTATACTAAATATTTTTATTTTTGTATATTACAAGTTAAAATATTTATCAAAAAAATTCGAAAAATGTTCATTGATTTAATGAAGTTTTTTTATGAAACTATGAAAAGTGATAAATAAATTTACTGAAAAAATTAACAATATTAATGAATTTTCATTCAGTTAATGATATTATTCATTAAAATAATGAATCCATGTTAATGAAATCGATTCATTATTACTATAAACAAAAATTCTATCAGTGTACCAACTATATTCCAACGAAAACGAAAAAAAAATGCAGGTGGCGCTTTTTTTTCGGCCAATCAAAATTTTGCCAGTCTTTAGTTTAGGGGTACCTCACCGATTTTGACAAAAAAAAAAAATAAGGAGCGATTCAGCTACGTGAGCACAGCCCGCCCCAGGCGGAAAGGCTTACAATCAAAAATCAGCGAGCTGATTTTTAGCAACAAAATTAGTAGATTCAGCAAAAGTTTTGCTAACACTTAGTAGATTAGATATACAAAAGCCTTGCTAAAAATTAATACATTTTTTGCTGAATTTTAGTAGACTGAAAAAAAAAACGCAAAAAATTTGTAGAAAAATTGTAATTTAGTTAATTTATTTGCTGAAAATCATAAAACATATTTTTGCGATTATTTTAAAAATAACTTACAATAATTACGACATATAAAAATTTTCATTTTCCCACTTTTACGACATGAATTAATTTAATATCTGAAAATATATAGAAATAAATATATATAACATAACAAAAATTTTCTTTCAAGTACTTACATCAATGGTTGTCCAAATGATGCTATCTTTTAAAGGACGCAACTGCCGAAGATAATTATAGAAACGAAACGAAAAAATAAACAAAAACAAACGAAACGAAAAAAGCAACCCTTTTTTTGCAATACGAAAAGAAACCATATGTTTGTTTGTTTGCAATTTGACCACACTAGATTATTAATCTATTAACATTTATTTTAGAAATACATATTAAATTTAAATATTTTATTTTGTCTTTTATTGAATTAATAGACAATTATTTTCACAAGCCGGTGACGACGCAAAATTTAAGTTGTTTTATTCCTCAATTTTGTTTTATGTATGAAAAACAGATACAAAAGTCTTCCATGGTTGATTTTTTTATATGTCGTATTAGAGTTGTACTTTTTAGTATCATTTTCCTCTTCTCTACTACATCTTGACATGCCGCGACATCTGCTTCATTCTGCGTATATCTTTCAATCTGGTTTTCGTCCACACTATTATCAGCACAATTTTTTAAGCAAAATTAATTAGTAAAACAGTTTAATATTAGTAAAGCATTAGTATAAAACAGTTAAGTGCTGAATAAGTATAACAAAAATTTTAGCTGAAAAAACGATTTTAGCAAAAAATTTTGCTAAAAAATGGTATACCTGATTTACAAGACGTTTTACTAACTTTTCTACTAACTTATTTTTTTGAGTGTAAGTGTTAAATTTTATAAGTTTTAATTTTCTCAAAAATTATTTATCTTTTCGGTATAAATTATATGTCATTGGAAAGCTTATAAAATCTTCTGTCGTATGATATGTGTAAATTTTTATTTTAAATGGATGAGAGTGTTTTATTTTACTTTAAAATTAAAAATTACTGAAGAACGAAATAAAAATTCAGTATTTTGTCAATTAAAAAATATATAAAATTTTCGACTCAGCTGACGTATCTGAATCGTTCCTAAATTTTTTATCAAAATCGGTGAGGTGCCCCTAAACTAAAGCCATACAAAATTTTGAAAATGTTAATTGGCCGCTAAAAAAAGAGCCATCTAGATGTTTGTCACCAAAAAGGCATTGTTGGTATAATAGACAAGACATTAGAACAACAATAACAATATTTTCTTTTTTGGTGACAAAACCCTAGGTGGCGCTTTTTATCGCGACCAATCAAAATTTGGCATTAGTTTAGGAGAACCTTACCGATTTTGTTAAAACAATTTAGGAACTATTCAGATACGTGAGCTGAGTCGAGAATTTTATATTTTTTTGGGATATTTTTTAATTTTAGATTGATTTGATTGAGATTTGAGAAAAACTGTTTGACAAGCTTGGCAAATGTGGGCAAATTAAATAAAGAATTTTAACTCTAAGGGCCATTATTACAACTTGCCTTTAAAGTAATTGTTAGTAAAAGTTAACTTTATCTAAAGTGAGGAATAAAGTGAGCTATAATGTTTTTCGTTATTACAACTTCCCAATAAAATAAAATTAATATTTTTGATAATGTGGCAGCACCAAACTAAAAACCGATTATTGGTTTATAAAAATACGTAGTGGCAACGTACTTTTTTTTATTTGTTTACAAACAAACAATAATTTGTGAAATTCGGTTGTGAAATTCGGTATTTTCTTCTTTTTCTTCTTTTTCTTTATGGAGCAGAAAATGTGGTAACTTTAAACACATAAACCTTACGTTTAAAGTTAAAGGCAACAACATCTTCCCTTTAGCTTATCGGTCACTTTTAGCTTAAAGTATACTTATAATAACGAAAAACTAATAATCTGTCAGATAACATCCGAACTTTAGCTATTGGCAAGTTGTAATAATGGCCCTAATACTTTGTTGGACGTTTTTGTTTTTTTTTGAATTAGAGATCTTTTGGTAAATTTTATTTCTGGTTTGGTGAACACGAAAAAAAGTATCTGGCAAGCCTGAGTACCTTTGGACTTCGCGAAATTTGGGAAATTGATCTTTTTAGTAAAAGACAAAATTTGTTCTTTATCTAAACCAGAAAGACCGGATCCTTTTGATATTTTACAAATAGCAAATGATTAAAAAAAAATCGCTAAAAATTGTAGATTTATTTGACAAACAAAAAAATTTTTGCATTTTTTATATGTATGAAATTCGAGAAAAAGAGCCTTCAGAAAATACTCAATATCGCCAAAAACAATACACAATTAGTTCAAACCAAATAAATAATTTAATAAGGTATCTTGATTAGTTAATATTTTACAGAGCTGCAAAGTATAATTTCATGCATGGGTTATAAATATGAAACGGACCTTATTTACTACTATATTATGTGTTAGTTCTTCACCCTTCATCAAAACTGACTCCTAGTAAATACAAGTAAAAAATGCATACACTTCGATAACATTTACAATACATTTAATGATTAATGATGTGTGAGTCGAAATGTTTATTCACAGAATGCTCACATACATTGGCAGTTAAAAGGATAATAATCGTGTGAAGAAATGGTTTGTTTACCTTATCTTCATATTTATTTACTTCTCCTTTACCACATTAATGTAAGTGAAGCATAAAACCCCAAGTATTTCACCACATCTACTCCCCTCGTTTACATGTGTTTCTATTATGTTGGTTTTTTTCTTGGTTTCCTTTTAGCCAATGATAACCGTGCAAAAATATTTTTAGCAAAAGAATAATGTCTTTATGTGGCAAAAATACATAAATTTAACAAACCGTATAAAAATGATACATACATGAACATTAATCTACAAACATACTCCTTCCTTGTTTTTATCATACATGGCAATAATATAGTAACTTGCATATTTTATCGCTTATATTTAAGTCTGTTTAGTTCACATTAACGTCAAGTTAAGTGTATTTATGTATTTACATATGAAATGCTATAAATTATTCTCACAGGTATGAAACTGTAAGTTAACGCTTCTTTGAATAAGAATCTTAAGGATCTCAATCAAACCAGTTTTGAAAGTATGTGTATGTGGTTTGTATAACCTTTACTTTTCCTCCAACTGCTAAACTCTAAAGTAATAGTTTTTTTTTTAATTTATACGAAGCTTTCGACCTCTGTATATTTACAAAAATAAACCAAATCAAACATATTAGCTAGGTTGATACTACTAATTCGATCTGGCTAAGAATTGGCATCAGAACCCGAAGTTTTGAAAATTAAAGAGCCTCCAGAATAGTTAGAGCTTTAACAAAAAAATATTAATCATCAATTTTGTCTTCTTAGTAATCAAACACGTGGCTAGGGTCTTTTTCTAACAAGCATCACGAAGTGACTAAACTTTGAAGACCAAAAATGTTCTATTTATATAAAAAAAACTTTCAGAGTTTACTCTGGCTCAAGTAATATTTTTTATAGTTTTATTATTTTTTTTGTTTTTATATACATAGTATTTAGGTGCGAATTGTTAATATTTTTTATTAATAATTTCAGATTACTCATACGTTTTGGAATATTGAACCCTTTCTTACACTAACTCTTTCAGAACATTATCTTCTGATTAAGGCAAAAATTATAAAATATTTGATAAAAAAAAAACTTTCGACATTAACTCATTATGTATTCGTCATATATCCGCTGAAAAATTTTCTACCAAGTTTGGCAGATATGTAGAGCTATGCTCTTTTAAGAAACTCAATTTGTTTAACACTACCTGGTAGAATTATTGCCCACCAAAGTAGAATTTTTAAAACGGTATAAATTTTTGCCGGTTGAGAACAGTTTTTAACTTTTTATTTTGTATATGAAGAATTTTTTGAATTTTCGTGTTTTTTTTTATAAATTTAGCAAAAAGAGCTTTTTTTTATTTGGCATTTTTTAGCTGAAGAACGTGTTTTCTATCAGTACGCATTCGTGTTGATCCTTACTATGCATTTTAACGTGGACAAATTATGATCATAATTTACAATTTTTAAGCAATTTTAGTGTTTTCTTGGTGTATTGAATTCAGCTTGGGTGTGCTTAATTCGATTTTGACTTCAGCTATAAATTTTGCGGAAATCGCAGGTTAAATCATAAAAGATGTTGTTGTCAGAGGCGTTACTGAAAGCTTAAAATGAAACAGGAACTAAGCTTTTAAATGATTTAAACCAAAAAACAATAAGACTTTTCTGGAAATTTATGTAATTAAAATATGAAGACTACCCGTAAAAAATCATAAAAGCAGCTGTAACTTTAGCGGCACTCTTTCAAATTGATGGAAGCTATTGGTTTAAAGTTGCTTGGATCTAAGATTATATACGTTCAAAGCTTAATTAATGTGCCGTAAATATTTCCGCTTTTTTTATTCCCAAATAATAAACACATGATATTCAAACTGCCATTAACACTAAATAAGTTAAAACTTTTCTGTTTTCTAATAATTGCAATATTTACAGTATAATTTAGTTTAAACCATTTCTTTTCCAAAACTATTGATTCATATATCTCTTTACACTTTAAAGGTAAATCAAAAATGTGAACGCAATTTTTTAGACACTGATCATTATAATTCAGATCTGCATTAATATTTAAAATTTACCAACAATTGTAATTTTGAGAATTTTTTAAAATTTTGAACTTTGAACCGCCATAACTTTCAACGCTCTCGCTCAAATTGATGCAATGGGTTTGCCACTATTTGAGTATACCTACGAAGTTAAGTATACCTAGCATTTCAAGTGCACAAAGCGTCATTTTATTTATTTTTATTTTTTTTTATGTTTTTACCCTTTAACATAAAAAGATTTTGAAACAAGCAATTAAAATAATGTTAATATTTAGATTTTTATGAAACTGTTACATCATAGTCTGCAAGGATTTATGTAAATATCCATAGATTGAATAAATGAAATGAAATTAAATATAAGATGGTACAGAATTTAAATCTGTATAAAATTGTAATCAATAAAATGTTGTATTTTAAACTATCGCTTAACTCAGTCTCTGTTAATGAAACTTTTTCTGTGTTAACGTTCATTTGGCCGCACACTTTACTTAAATAACTTAAAAAATTATGTGCAGCAAAACTCAGCCAAAAATATTTATATTTGCGAAAGTTATTTTAACAAACACTTTCATTACAGTGAATGTCTACAAAATATTTTCACATATTATTTAAAAAAATTTCACATATTTGTATGAAATAGAGATGGGTACGTGAGCAGAATTTAGAGTGATTCACGTGTATCACGCGTGAGTGTGAGTGGAAGCTAATTTAACACACCTGAGCGTGAGTGAGTGTAAATAGGGATAAGTGAGTGAGTATACGAGAGCCAAATTTTTGCGTGACTGACTGTGCGTGAGTAGAATTTTCCTGAAAACTAATTTCTCTTTAAATAAATACTTTCTTCGAGTTTTTCGCCGATTTAATGTTTTTTAGTTTTTAAAATACAAAATAAATGACAAAATTTCATATTCAGAGTAATTTTGAGTTAAACATTTTTAATTTACTTTAGAAATGTTGAGGTTAAGAAGAAGATTAAACGTTTTTCTCTAAAAATTATAAACACTATTAATTTTTAAATCTGACTAGACTAGTTTCTGCCTCTTTTTATGGACAGGCGTCATCAGTGATTTTCCATTTAAATTGTATTATCACACTGTTCATCAAAATCAAATTTTTTCCAAAATTACAAGGTCCGACCTAGAAATTTTGACATAAGAGACAAAAAAAAAAGACACGTGTACTGGCGTTTTGAAAGTTTACATCTGGGTTTCATAGCTCTACGCAATTCCACTACATTACACTGTTCAACACAAAAACAAATTACAAGGTCCGACCTATAAATTTTGATAGATTGCCAGCTGTTCTTTGGCTGATTAGATCCGTTACATTACAAAAAAAAAAAAAAAATACATAAAAACAAAGATCAAGTGCTATATTTCTTATTGTACTGAAACCGTGTCAATTTGCGGTGCATATATTGTGTACATAATTTGTTTTGTGATTTGAATGTATTTAGATTTTGGTGTATTCAGGGACTTATAGTAAAATTTCAAGGCGAATATTTTTGCGGAACATTTTAACCCCTTAAATCCCTGTTTTAAAAGTGTTTTTTGCTCTTTTTTAAAAGAAGGACAAAAAAGACCCTAACCTTGAGGAGTTATAGGGTTAAAATATTCTACAAAAATGTTCTCCGTAACATTTTACATATATTTGCTAAACACACCATATACTTCAAACGTAATCTTTACTCGATTTTCTATGCCGATTGACAATACAAAATTTGCATTTGGGGGAAACTTTCCCGCAGCCTAAAATGAAATCCAGATGTAAACTTTCAAAACGCCGATACACGTGTCTTTTTTTTTGTCTCTTCTATCAAAATTTGTAGGTCGGACCTTGTAATTTTTTTTTGTGTTGTGCAGTGTTATTTGTGTATTTATATTTATTTACCTTAATTTATATATTTTATTTTTTTCCGATAAGAATTTGTTTCGTGAATTTGCATGATTCACGTGAATCACGCGTGAGTGTAAGCAAAATCTGAATTTACTTAAGTGAGCGTAAGTGAGTGTGAGAAGTATAAATATTCTTCTGAGTTATTGTGCGTGAGTGGCAATTTTCTCTCGTGAGTGTGAGTCAAAATTCAATCACGTGCCCATCTCTAGTAAGAAATATACATATTTGTGTATTGCAAAAGAAACGTATGCATTCAAGTCGAAAGTTTTTTAAAATAGTGATAGCGGAAATTAAACTCGATGACAGTTCATAGTTTCGACACATTCATGCAACAATACGAAAAAAACTGAAAGGTCCACTTTGGGGAACAGGTCACAATGGCGAACATTCTCTTAGCTCAGGTAGTCAATATTAAAGTAAGCATTTAAATTTAACATTTAACTTTTCGTGTTCATATAAAACTATACAGCGTTTAATATTATGTTTATTTAAAATTAGAAGTATCGTATTAACCCATGTTTAACTTAAAATAGCATAAAATTAAGAATTCCAAAATTCTTTAAAGTAACTACAACATAAAATAAATGCTTGCATATCATACATTGCCAAATAAAAAATAAGTTTTCCAAAGGGTTAGGCAAATATTAAAATTTTCTTGCTGAGAAAATCCTCAGATCTTTTTTAAGTCCGCAATTGAAACATGTATGTTGTAGCGTTAACTAACATTTGAAGGCGTTTTTTTTGCAACGCAACGTTAAGCGAAAAAGAGCTAAAAGTCAAAAGCCTGCAGGGATTTATTTTAAAATGTATGAACATTACAGAATACAAAAATGTATAAAGGAATACCACCAGCATATATAAGAAAAAGGGTTGTAAAGCGAAATATTTTGACTTTTGCTGAAGACAATGAATGGAAAATATAAAAATAAAACGTTTCGTTAAAGAAGGTGATGAGTTTTGTTAAGGGGGGAAAGATTATATAAAATTATTGCGTGAAATAAAGTTTTTTTTTTTTTTTTATATTCTGCATGTATAATGCAAAATGGAATTTTTTTCTAACAAGGTATAATTTCTTTGAAATAAGTTAAAGAATGTGGTTAGTTATGAAGCCTTTTTCGGTTTTTTTTTTAACAAATTCAAGGCACGTTTAGAACAAACATACTACATGTTGCAGTTTTCTTAATAAAGATTTTGATACGGCACAATAGAGTGTTTTACAAATATTTTGGAAATAATTCAGACATTTTTGTTTGGCTGTTCGCACTGAAATGAAACTTTACACAGTCATAATCAATGTAATTCCAAGCTTAAGTTCTAAAGTAGGACCAACTTGATGCATTAGGCGCTAATCAATTAGACACCTAATTAGGACACCACGATTATTAAAAAATTTTTAGAACTAGCCAATTTTATATTTATCAACCGATTTAAAAATATTAATCATTTCCGTAATCTAAGTACTTGTAGTGGCCAGCAATAATTACGATTACTCATGTGGATTATATCTTAAGGTGCATACACAGAAAAAATTATCAACCTTAAATATCTAATTGATTTGATTTAAATTTGTTTCTAAGCAAATATTTAATTGAATGAATTAATATTTTAATTGACTTTTAAATATATAAATACATATTTTATGTTAGACGTAATTTTCAAATTTTTTTTCATACACTGTATGCTTTAATAGAAAATTTTCGCTATAAAGTACCAAATGCATTTCAAGTACACAAACATACAAACAGACGCAGCATTAACAAAAACACACATACCAATGAATCGTTCCCACACATGCTTTTTTTTGTGAGTATCATATTTTTTTGTAGAAGTTATTTATAACTTTTTTTCCTTTTTAATTTTCAACAAAAGTTTTAATTAATATTATCATTTCCGTGATAGGTGCAAAATCAATTAAAATATTAATTGATTCAACAAATTTTTTAATTAAAACCCGTTTTTAGTTTTTTCTGTGTAAGTTATCCGCAATATGGAAATCAAATGTATGGATATCCAGGTGCGGTTTTTTTTTACAAATTTATTGCTAAAAACCACTTTTGCAGATATTAGAAATTTTTCTACTCGTATCCTACCAGCAAAAATTTTGCTGTCTCGACTAACTTTTTTGCTAACTTTACGGACTTTTTCTAGAGTGTACCCTTTTGACAAAAATATTGCTAAAATCACTTTTTTTCAGGGACCGTAACGGTTATAAGTGATATCAAAAAAGTTCCTTTATAACAGTTATTTTGTGACTTAAAAAAAAAACATAAAAAAGTTATTTTTCAACGTAAAAATAAAAGATCTGATGAAACTCTTAAGAAGAGAGTTTTAGTTCGCCTTCATTAAATAAAACTCTTTTGAGGAGTTTTATTTTTTCCGTATAAAATAAGACTCATTTGAGGAGTTTTATTTTAAAACTCATTTGAGGAGTTTTATTTTAAAACTCATTTGAGGAGTTTTATTTTAAAACTCATTTCAGGAGTTTTATTTTTTCCGTCAGAGAATAAAACTCATTTTATGTAAATTAACACTCAAAGCATGCCGTTTGCCAGATCATTACAATTTGTAAATCAGTGTAATCTAATCACTTGCATTCCAATTGAAAAAATCGGCATTAAAATGAAAACATGTGGGTTTTTAATGTGTTATTGTTTGATTCCTATTATTAAATGATTTGTTTTATTTCTTATATATGAAGATATGGAACAATAAAGCGAAGGAAGTGATAATGAGGATGAAAAAAAGCTTTTTATGAAATAGACAATTTTTCTCCAAATTGATAAACCTGTTTTTGATTTCTGGGAGGCTAAAAGAATACTCTATCCGTACTTGAATACATTGGCAAAAACTATACAGTGTGTAACTGCAACCCAGGTAAGCGTGGAGAGAGCAATCTCTGCTCTTAAATTGATATTGAGCGACCTGTGTTCAAACCTTTCCGCAGAAAAAGTTATGTTTGCTAAATTAAATAAATAAATTACTAAACACATTATGGCAAATAAAGTCAATAAAAAAAAGGAAAAAATATACAACATGAGTTTTATTTTTGACGGAAAAATAAAACTCCATAAATGAGTTTCAAAATAAAACTTCTCAAATGAGCTTTATTTTCTGACGTGAAAAACAAAACTCCTCAAAAGAGTTTTATTTCAGACGGAAAAAATAAAACTCCTCAAAAGGGTTTTATTTAATGAAGGCGAAATAAAACTTTCTTCTTAACTCTTAACTGTGGAGTTGAGATCGTTTCCTTAAGATCACAATAGATTCTGAAAGAGCACTTCAATACGAATCATTTGGTATATAATAGTATATATCTCCGTTGACTCTAACATAGAGAGTTTTTGAGTTAAAGTTTTCGGGATAACTGTTATTTTCGGTCTCTGCTTTTTTTTGTTATAATTTTAAACTTTAGAGGCATTTTATTTTAAGTTTGGATCCTTTATTGAAACTTAAGCTTCAGATTACGTTGATTTTGGGTATGAAAAGTTTCATGGCAATCTGAAACTAAATTAATACCAAAATATTTGTGAAACACCCCACTGTGTATGGTAAGAAACGTTCCAAGAAATGAAAACCAAAACCCCTTTCTCAAATAATTTTTTTTTTTTTTAAATTTCCCTTGTATTATGTTCAATTTAAATACATGGATTTGTTATTGTTGATTGCATCATTAGATATGAAATCATGCAGAAGTTACATTTAGATTTAGAATCGAATTTGAAATAGAAAAAGAAAGTGTGGCAAGTCTATGCGTGCGTGTTCGTATTGTGAAAATGTAATGATTTTTCTTCGATTGTATTGCCAATATACAATTTTCATAGACAGATAAGCAATTTTCCAATTTTATTTTTTTATGGGATTTTAAATTTTTTATGTTTATTCTTTTAGCGTTTTTATTGTATTGTAACGTGTTAACATAAAGTTAAACTGATTATGCGGTTGGTTACAAAGGAAAGGAAAGGGAAACGTTTTTTTTTTTTTGTACTTGCAATAAGTAAAATTTAAATCTGAACTTACCATTTTGAAAAAAAAATATGAATTTCAGTTTTTCCTTTGCTGCTTTGTGGCTAATTTTCTTTATCCTTCAGTTAATTTTGAAGTTCCATTATACATTAATGCATGATATGCATGCATGGGTTATTTCAATTCATGCATGAACTCCTTTTCTCCTGCAACAGACAAACAAACGAAATGTCAATTTAATTTTTTAATTAAATTAAAATTTATGTTTATATTGTTATTAATTTTAATTCTATTTAAACAATTTTATTTTATTTTTGATTATGTGAAGCCAATTTTTTTTTAATAAATGCACCGCCACACACGCATGAATTGACTCGGACTCATTATATTGGGCACAAGCTAAACAAATATTGACATTCATTTATGAACATACAGTGGAGAGATTTAACGAAAGTTATAAAAATAAAATTGTTTGTAGTACAATGTATTAAAAATATATCCCAGCAACATTTTCAATGATGCTTATGCAGATAAAACAAAATTGGCTTATAATGGTGGTAAGATATTTGGGAACAGTCCTTGTATACAAATACAAATTTAAGGTTTTTTTATAAACATTATCCAGAATCTAAGAAAAACTCTCTTTGATATTTAGAGCTATTTAATGGTAAACCTGGACGTTTTTCCACACGTAAGGTGTCCCAAAATCCCTGACTTTTCTATGAGAAAAAATCATTGAAATTATAGTCCTCGGAATCTTTGACTTTTTTATAGAAAAAAGTACCCAGGACTGCGAACATTTTTTTAAAAAATAGAACCCATTGCCGTCCCACTCAGAAAGTTTTAGTATTGTAAACCCAGATATATTATTTTTATTTTTCGGTGGGGTCGAAAGTGGTACAAAATACAAACGAAAGTTAAAAACTAATATAAACAACATAAAAACAGCAGCATATTTATTTAAATATTGGGTGTATAACTTAAAAATGAGGGATTCGAAACCGATCGTCGGTATATTATTTGTTTGACCCACCGACCATTTTTAAAAAATTGAGTTAGGTATGGATTATATATAATGTAAATATCCCCTTTCTAATTCCGAAACTCGTTTCCCGTTATTTCGAATTATATCTGAAATATCCAGTATCAAATATGATCTACCTGCCGATTTTGCAAAATAAGCTACAAATATATTTTTCTAATAAAAAAATATAAATTACAAAAAAGACTTAGAATTTAGTTTGACATACACAAATCAAAGTGGCAATATTTACTGGATATGGCAATATCGAACATAAAAGCATAATGGAGGAGGAGTTTCTTAAGCATTTTAAAATTTAAATAATGGTATTTGAAAATTTTCGTTTCATACCAACACCTGAATTAAGTCACTTAAGCCAATTACGTTTCAGCCTTTAATTGCAAATGATATTTTCTAAATTTCAAATAAAAATTTCAATAAAAGCTAAAATTTTATTAGAAAGTCTATGAAACTTTTTTAAAAATAATGAGTGTGAAAATAAGCTGGCTTAAATAAACGAAATTCAATAAATAATATTTTGTTATTTATTTTTTATTGAACCATTCTACCATCTGAGCTATCTCGACATGTTATACTTGACAGATAAAAACATAAAGGATCCGCTTGCACAAAATATCATTACTTTCCAGCATACAAAATATAAAAAATAAGTAGTTATATATGTACTTACTAGAGATGAAAAATAATGAGTCTAAAATTAGATTTTCAAAAAACTTTTAAATCATTACTTTATATTAAAACTAATGATCAAAATAAGTACTTGTGGGTAACGCATTATTTTTTGTATTGAAATAATAGGAAAATAACAACTTATTAGTAAGTCATTATTATTTATAGTAAAGTAATGCAGAGAGAACGCTGGTGCCAATATTGGTAGTCCTAAAAATAATGTTATGTTATTTCCGTTTCTGCACTGGGTAGGGGTAGGAATTTCATGCAACTAAAAAAGTTAAATGAGCGCCTATAAAATGCAGCTGAAAACGAATAATAACGAATAATAAAGAACACTTTTTGCAAAAATCAAAGCTTAAACACTTAAAAAAATATAGAAAAAAAAATTAATTTGGCATTTATCATTTCCAAAGAAATTATTACATGATTACGCTTAAATTAACATATAAAAATGTATCCAAATTAAATAAAAAAAAAAACAAATAAAAATAAATTTAAAATAACAGTAAAATATGCATATTTGTACACTTAAAAGGACGAAATAAGCATTAAAAAAATATGCATCAAAACATGCATAAAAAGTAAGGCAAAAACATGCAGTTTTGCCGAAATATGCAAATGTGCAGCTACAAATCAATGCAATTTTGTGCAAAAATTTATGATTCGGATAAATATTTAGTCTATATTAGTTTTAGATTATCGAGAAAAAATAAACTCCTAGTTATTACATTTATCAGTTAAAAACTTGCGAAATAGTTTTTTAGCTGCAAAATGTTAAAACGTATATAATGTATAGAAACAACTTGTATGTAATGATTTGACAATATTTTTTATGTGTAAGTTCTTTTTGAATAGCTAAAATATTATATTCTTGAACAAAATGTTTGCTGGGTTAAACAATATTCAAATATCCACAATGTGGCAACAATTGTGGTTGAGAATGATTGCTCTCGTATACATAATATTATGCATATTGTGCATATTTATGCAGGTATCCTTATGCAGATCTGGGTTTTTGTGTGATGTGAAAATTAAATATGCGTTTTTGTGTAGTGAACAAACACGTTTGTGGCCAGAAAATTAACGCCTATGTGACCGTAAAATTTTTTAAATCAATAATTTTTATTTGAGATAAGTAGCACAATTGTGTGGTCATACACGCTGAAAAAAAAACCGCCCTGGTGGAAATATAAATGCTGGTAATACTACTTGTGTTTGGAAAACATTTCCGTTTCCTATATTTCTAATATAACATGTTTGCTTTCAAATATAATTATGTTAGACTTTAAACATATATATATATTTGGAACAAGTTGAAAATGTTTACAAGCTATTAAAAATTTAAAAATTGCAAATATATCTTTGTTTATGTTTGAAAATTTGAATTATTGTTAACATATATAAATTTACCAGCAAAAAATGTATTTTTTCTGTGTACCGGGATCCGGTTCGAAGATGGAAGAAGTTGAGGAGTTTCGTCAGTGCGACGGAGTTCCTGGGATAGTAAGGTGACATAGGACATAGAACCGATTGTTTAGAGCGCACAACAAGCCGACTTTCTGGCTTAAGTGTAAGTCCTCAGGGACTTGAGTCGGTTTAGGGAAGTATTTCCCTTCTCCGAATCCTCTTTTCGACCTAACCTAACCTAACCTAACCTAAATGTTTTTGCTGAATTTATTGTAACATCCCAGGAAAAAATTACACATTCCAAAAAGAAGGTGATGCCCACACTTGCTTACATATCTCATTGCCAAATTTAGTAACTGCAATACCAAACTCATTCCAACGATAGAGTCAAAAAAGCAAGTAGTATTGTAATCAATTCTTTAAATTTAAACCAGAAAGCATGAACTCAATAACAAAGTAATTATTTACTTAAAGGAATAACAATGTTATTAACTTATATGTATAGCTTTTTGTACTCAAGAAGTAATCATATACTTATTCTTAATAAAAGGACGTTATTGGAAGTAGTTCCTAATATTGAAAAAAGAAGTTATACAATTTCAAAGAATTTATCTCATATATTTTTTCAAACAAATTTTTATTTGCAGGAAAATAATACTAAAAACAGAAATTGCATGTTGCCTAAATTTTGTTAAACTGAGGTTAGGTATAAATTAGGGAAGCGAACGTGAGCAGAAAATTGTGAGTGGAAGTTGAAATTACTGACGTTATCGTGAGTAAGTGTAAAAAAATTTTCGAGGGTGATTGTGCGTGAGTCATATTTATATTTTCGTGGTTTACAGCTCCAAAACTATGACAAACCCTTGTTATCATAACAATTCGATGTATAACTTTTTAGGATTTTATTTCCGCATGAGTTTAGATCGTTATATTTGAGTGACCTAGGAGAATTTCAGAGACCGAAAATAACAGTTATCCCGAAAACTTTCAATTAACGAAAATTTAGCTCAAATATAACTAAATATTTGAAAATTAAACATATTTATTTTTGTTATTTTTTATTTTGTTATTTAGTAAAATAATCTCGTAATTTCAGGAGTCTTTTCTGCATTTTAAATTAATTTTTAGTAGCTTTTTTCGCTATTTTTAAAGGTTTATTTCTATGAGTGTATAATTAGAGAAATATTTTAAAATAACAAATTTTATAGATATTTATAACAAAAAGTCATAGAAATTTAAATAATACCCAGCAAAACTTTGGTAATGGGTGCGATAAAGTAATGGATTACCTTGTAATGTGTACTCCTTACCTGTATCATTATTTTCCAACAAGAAGTAATGAGTTACCGATAATTGGACACTCATGGATTACCTTGTAATGAGACCTCATTACATTTTACATTACTTCCAAACATAATATAATGACTTACCGATCATCAATTACATAATGCATGAATTATAAACGTAAAGTTATTATTAATATATATTTTTGAAAATCTATTTATAGACACATTACTTTGTGATTTTTTGTAAGCATAATGGTAAGGTGTATATTTTTGATATCACGAACGAAAACACGAAGCACAACAACTCATCTACATGTTAAGCAATAAAATATTGTATGTATCGATAGCTCAGTTGGTAGAGTTCTCGCCTAACTAATTGTTAAATACCAGAGATCCCAGGTTCGAATCCCAGCATGACCAAGTTATTTATTTAATAAAAAAAAAGTTATTTATTTAATTAAAAAAAAATATCTGTAAAAAAAATTTATATGCATTTTTTTTTATGAAAATCTATTTATAGACACATTACTTTTCCCCACCATGTAACCATATAAGTAACCAGTTACTTTACCCACTACAAGGTAATAAGTTACCTTGAGGCTCATCGCCTGTAAAATTCATCAATGAAGTAAAGTGTAAAGTAATGCATGAGGCCCTATGGCGATACATTACTTTACCCATGATTTGGTAATGTGTGGTTTTGCTGGGTAACGTCAATTAAATTCTAAATATTATATTAAAAACAATAATATCACTAACACTAGCTTGCAAAAAAATCGCAGGTCACCACAGTGGGACATATTACAAAATTTTTGGAAATAATTTGGCCATTTCTAACTTAGTAGTCCAACTTGAAACAGGCATACGTGACGTAATTCAGTTTTGATTTTGAACCCTCCAGACAGCTTGTGACGGCAATCTGAAGTCCCCAAATAGGGAACTTTTTGCATAAAAAATTTTGAGTGCTTGCCATTTTTTTGTTTCTAATCCGATTTTTAAAAAATTAACACACACAGAGGTTGTGGATACTTCAACATATAAATAATTTATTGGATAAGTCTCTTCCAATCCAAAATACTATTTTTGGAATTTTTATTTTAATTTTTGGGAATTGCCGTGTTGCATACAGCAAATTATAAATTCGGACATAAATTTCACATTGTTGACTTAAAATTAAAAGTCTATTTAAGTAAAAAATTATTGGATTATGTCTGTTAATAATTTTATTATATTGAATAGTGAAAATTTACATTTTAACAAAAACTGAAATTTTTACCTTCCTATTAAGTTATCACAATTTCGATTCTTTATCAAAATGTCGTAATCTACATTTAATTTCCTTTCCAACGATACCAAACACTTATATGTCATGTTTGTAAAGTTATTTCTTCTTCAAAAGTGATTTCTTATGCAAATTATTATTTCCAAAAATGTTGTGATTTATCCCACTGTGCGCTTTTCAAGGAAACTGCTCTGCAAATAATAATTCAGTAAAAATCAGTAATACACACTAGGGTGCCCGGGTAAAAAAAACTTGTAGTAATAATCAAACGATGTCTATTAAATCAATAAAATTTTGAAGGAAATGTTTAGTTCCCTACCAGAGTTTAAAGAGGATCATGTTAATGCATGTCGGTAAACAATACATTAAACATTTTTGAACAAAATTGGTATCAAAAATTGCGTAATGACGAGGTCGTTACAAAAATCACGTTTTTAATATTGGTCCACTATTGCCTTTAGAATAATAAATTCTTTTTAATCCTTGCACGACCGAACTTAACAGCTGGAAAATTAGCAATTTTTTCCGGATTCGGATTTTTAAAGTAAAGTGTCGTCAAACATTTTTTTAGCAAATCCTTTTATGAAAAAATCCATGGGACATACATATCCCATTGGTCGACAATGGTCAAAATTAGTGACCAGGTAATAGCAAAAGACGAGTCGAGTCTATTGCAATTGTCTTCTTTACGTCATATACGTGCAACACATGAATTTTAATTATTTTCTTATCTAAGCAAGAATATCTCAACATTTTTAAAATAGCTTGAAGCGTAAATCGAGTTTTTACTGTAGCCCTAAAATATGCTTTTTATATGATATTTCAAAATTGTAAGTGATAGAAAAATTTTTAATCAGGAGATAAAAATTTATAAACATAATTTGTTTTTCTTAAATTTCTATACGAAAAAAAAAAATAGAAAAGCTGAACAAAGAACTCCTCTTTTTTTTACCTTTGACGATCAATGTTATACATATGTCCAATATTGTATCAGTGTCCTGTAGGAAATGGAATAAATCATTTCCAAATTTCTCAATGTTTCTTGAAACTTGAAGGACTGGACCCTGTCCTACCAAAAATTCAGTCCCCTAATAGCGACCGAGAAAACATGTACCAAAAAATGATGAAAAAATATTCAAGTTTTTTAACTATTCGGTTCTAGGACCATGTTGGCCCAAGTGGTTGATGTGATCTGAGATCTACATCTATTCTGTTCAATACACATCACACTCGGAAAAATTGGTTAAAAAGTGTAGCTTATACAACAAAAACTAAAAATGGGGCATATATCAACCACTTGTTGTCAAAGGGTTAAAGTTCTGAAGCAAATGTGGACTAGAATTGTTCCTGAAGGTATTCAAAATTAACAGACTTAAGAACGCGTTTTGTTAAAATTTACACCATCAACATTTTTAAACTGCATTTCTTATATCAAGCTTGTGCTAGCGTGTGAATCAAGCTTCAACCCTAGACTGTTCAAGATATTTAAAAATTTTCAATTTATACACTGCGTTGCAAAACTTAATTACACATAAATTTCACTAAATTACGTAATTTAAAAAAACATAAAAGAGTATAAAAACCAAGTATAAAAACCAATGGAAAATTAATAAAAAAATTAATAATCAATTAGTGTTTTATAGCTGTAAATACACTTAACTTAATATAGCAAAATTTACAAAAATTCAAGAAAAATATTTTAAAGGAGTACTTTTAACAATGCGTGGGGTCTCCTTTTTTTTGAATAAACTCGAAAACTCTATCAGATATGCTGCTGCCTACCAGATTTATTCGAAGTTCTTCAGTTATATATTTCCACGCATCAATAACTGATTCTTTTAGATGAAAACCTCTTTCATATTGACGGTTTTCTGCCTTAACTCTACGGGTTAATACTCCAAAAATATTCTCAATGGGGTTATGATCCGGTGAACAATACTCCTATATTTTTTTGATGATAGCCGTTCTATCGTCTGACGACTTACATGTACTGAGGCCTTGTCTTTTTGGTAAATTAATCCTGCTTCGTTGCTATTTTCAATAAATGGTAAAAATTTCTCTTCTAATACTGTAATGTACTCAGAAGAATTCATTCTGGTGCCTAGAAATGCCAAAGCAATCATATCGTCGAAACAAAAAGCACTTCAAACTTTCTGTTTAAGAAATATCGTGTTTCCTTACGTAGGTCTTTTCAATGGCTGGACCATTAAGATTGAATTTTTTCTCATCAGAAAAAATCACCTTTAAGAGAAATTTATGTTTAAACAGTCCAACCGACAGCAGTGATTATTGACTTACCTTTCTCCAGTTGGTTTGTAAACTTCTTTTAGTGAATTCAAGTCGAGCAGTTTTGTGGCGGGGTTATAACTTTGGCACAGATATCAGCTTTTGGCGAGTAATTCTCTGGGAATCCATTAAGAGCCTACTTGTGGTCGATTTGGACACATTAACCTTACATTAATCAATTACCTGATTGAGACTCTTCATTGTGTTCCTTTGACAGTTGATTATTTTACGCCGATCCCGATCAGAAAGCTTTTTTTCGGGCCGCCTGTTTTATTTTTACCATAAGCACTCGGATTATTTGCAAAATTTGTGACAACCACATGGGAACTGTTTATTTTTCTAGGAATTACATGAAAACTTCAGTCACTTTTTAAATAGGCTGAAATTTTCGCTTTTTTAAAAATCACTTTGATATGAACTACACGGCATTTCATAGCAAATTGATTAAAATTGCATAAAAAACAAAAATAATTCTTAAATTTTTCTTTATTTGTTATTCCTCTTTGTTTATCGTTATATGTTATTACACTGATAGTAATCCATGCGTAAAATTACGAAAAAATGTCAAAATAACAATTATTTTCTGTAAAATTAACGAAAATTTGTATATTTTACAAAAGTTTTTGTAGTTCTGACAATAATTTCGTGTTTTTATACATGGATTATTATGAGTGTATGTTTATGAAGCACTAACAAAATATTATTACACAATTTTTCAATTAAGAAATCTTTACAATTGAAGAGCTTATTGTAAAAACTTGATATGCCACATGTATTTTTTTTTATAGATTTTCGCTGTTTTTTAGAGATCCATGGATTAATATTTGATAGAAGTCTTGCTTAAACACTTATTGCAAGTACCTAGAGTATAGAGTATATGCAAAAGTCTTCATTTTTGCATTTTTTAACCTTGAAAAGGCAAAAACATACTAAAAATAAAATGTGGCATATCAAGTTTTTACAATAAGTTTTTCATTTGTATATAATCAGATATTTTATCACACTCTTAAAAACAATTAAAAGTTTTAAAAAAATGTTTGTAATATTAGAATAAATAGCAAAAATCATTTGTAAATATAGTTATGCAACGCAGTGTATAATTATGTGAACAAATCTTAGTTCATAATTAAAAGAAATTTTCTTTTTTTTCGTTAACCGTTTTTTAATTTTTTGTTTTGCAAAAATATTGTGGAGTCTTATCAATTTTTTAAATTCTTATGGTCTGCCAACCCTAACATTATAATTTTTATAAACGTTGGTTTAATAAAAACCAACAATTATTTATATTTTGAGTGAAAACTGATAAATTTTGTGTAGTTGAAAATTTCATCGACCGATTGATCAGATTTCTAAAAAATTTATGTAATTGATGACGTTATTTTTAGCAGAGAAATAAAATGAAAATAAAAATTATTCAAGTTCGAGGCCATACTCTATATTTCTTTATTAGGATATTGTCCTAACAAATAATCTATAAAGTTTTTGTTTTCAAATTTATTAATTGACTACTTTCAGCAATGTGTTGATAGATCTATTTCGGGTATTTTCTAGGTTCCCCTCATCAGAAAACGTTTTGAAAGAAGTGACAATCCCATGCAAAACATCAAACATTCATATAACATAGTTTTTCCACTAAATGAGAACTAATATATCAGCTCGAAGTTAAAGATTATCACTATTGATCAATAATAAATTGAAAACTTGTTCGTTATGTGCAAGCTCTACCTTTGGTAGATATACAATACGCGTCTTGTGTTTATTCTCCTTTTTATTTTCACACTTGTTTTGTTTTGTTTAAAAACAAGATTAAAGGTCGAAAAAACATAATTTTTATTTTTAATAAAAACTATATCAAACTTGTAGAGAAATACAATTTTTGTATTTTTTACTTTTTCAAATTATTATTTTGCAATTCTGTATAAAAATTTCCACAATTTTTTTTATCTGATTGATTATGTTATTCCAGTGAAAAATATAGCCGTTTAAAAGTATTGGGTTGACTACGGAACAGTTGGTCCATACTGAGTTCAGGCAATGCCAGTTTTTTTTCACCGTTCTTTTAAACCTATTCTCGAGTTCAACAACCACTGCACAAATTGCTTGCAAACTAGTGTATTTTAATAATCCTTTTATACGCATTATGTGAACATTTATGGGCAATTTATTGTACAGAGGGTGTTAATTATTCTTATCTAACGTTTGCAAAATCCATGTGTGGTGCAAGCGTATAAATTATTGAAATGAGTTTATGACAAGTTTTGAATTTATGATTAAATAATTGTAAATATTGATATGCAAATGTCCAATATTGCTATTATTACGAGTATTATTAAATATTGGTGGCGATTGTTAATATGATTATGGGCTTTTAAATAAATAATATATGAAGCTTATTAAATGTATTTTTTTTTTATAATTGCCATTAAATATTTATATCTATAAATAACAATTACTATTCAAATGGAAAATTAATTTTAATTAAAAAACTAAAATTTTTTTATTATAAAATATTTTGTATGAAAAAAAAAATACCAATTCAAACAGTTGTTATTAATTCCGTATTTTCTCACAGTACTTAAAATTAATAAAATATTAAAGTTTTTTTGAAATTCTGAAATTGAAAGTTTGAACATGGTAAAAAATAATAAGAAAATGTATTTGAACATATTTTATTAGACAATATTTACCAGAAGAACATACACACAGAAAACAGTTTTGTAGTTGCAACCGAATTTTTTTGCCAACCGAATTTTCGTAGGTACAAGTACTACACTGATAGAATTTCCCATCACAGTATTAATGAAACGATTTCATTAAAATCGATTCATTGTTTTAATGAAACATTTCATTAACTGAATGCAAATTCATTAATATTGGTATATGTTTCATTAAAATTGTTTATGATTTTTTCATAATTTCATAAAAAAAAATCATTAAACTAATGAAAAATTTTCAATTTTTTTTCAATAAAAATGTTGACTTGTAATAAGAATAAAAAAAATTTTTTTTTGTACTAGCATTTTGAAATCAAAAAAACTGAAAAATTTCTTTTAAACAGAACCAAAACTTTGATATAAATTAATTTTTTTTTACTAAGTTTGTCTAGAGCTTACAGTTTTTGACGAATTTGAATAGTTGGTCACTTAATTCCAGGGAACAGAAAAACAATATAGTTTTGTTCAAAACGAGACCTAAATTGTTATCGTTTTGACGATGTTACACAAAAACGTTATGCTAAACGATAATACATTTTTGTTTTTTAACAACATTGTTAACAATATTTAACATTTGTATATAAATAATATGGTCGTAATTTAACTACAAAATGTAGACTATAATCGTCGAATTCTGCAGAATTCCAAGCCAGATCGATAAAAAACTACATATTTTGTACCGACATATAAGAAAATATGTCATCTTTTAACACCAATTATAAAAAATGTACAGAAAGATTAAATGTAAAGAAAAACAGAAATAAATTAAAATTGGTTTTTTTAGTTTAGCTTTTAATATTTTAATTCCTGTTAATTATATTTAAACGATTTTTTCCATCATTAAAGTTTTTAATATACATAATTTAAAAAAAGTACAATAATTAAAATATTTTATTTTTATGGATAAAAAATTTTATTTTCAAAATTTGTAATTTTCGATCTAAAATCTAATCAGCTACTTTTGAAATTTTATCTTTTTCGAATTCGTCAAAAATTATGAGCTTTAGCAAATTTGTTGAGAAACAATAGAATTTTCCCCACTGTGCTGCATTGGTAGGTGGCCCCGGGAAAACCTTTCGTGTAAGATTTCTTTTTTACATGTCATCATATTCCAAGTAACGAAAATTTGCTGAATCAGGCTGAGTTTAATAAAACTCTGCCATCACTTTTGCAGAACAGCCTGTGATGTTTACTTTTGAACTTTTTTTATTAAAATATTTTAAAGATCCTATAAAGACCAGACCTAATATCAAAGAATGATAATTTTTCAATAACCGCCAAATTAATGCTATGCTAAAATATTCATGAAAAGAGCAAATTATTAAATATCTATGAAAATATTTCATATAAACTATTAATTTTATTCATTAAACACATGAAACTTTCATAACGATTAGGCTAGGATTAATGAAAAAAATTGCTTATACTTTATGAAATTTTCATTGGGTCAATGAAACCATTCATTAAAATTGATTTAATGAAACACCTTTCATTGACTCAATGAAACGTTTCTTTGGGGACTTTTTTATAAAAAAAATCATTGGATTAATGAAGGAATTCATTAATACTACGCACAAATTCCTATCAGTGTATCACAATTATTTAGTTTAAATATTATTGTAACAACCGACATTTATTTACAAATTTCGAATTTTTATTGCAACATGGATGGTAACCGATTCTAAACTGAAAGGATTTTAATAAAACAATTTGATTTTAATAAAACAATTTAATTCATTTTTTTCTTAGATTCAGAGAAGAATTTCATTATATCCAAGAAATGTTGCTAATGATAAGAAATTTTTCATAAAGTTTTATAGTTTCATAAAAAAACAATTCATTCGACTTCTTAAGTCATCTCTTCATAAATTTGAAAAAAATTTCTTTAGAGCTATGAAATTATGTGAAAGACTTATGTTCAACATATTTGGTAAAGTGCTTTATTGTTTCAATGTAGCCTTGTATTAATTTTGGACTTCTAGGAAATTGTTTAAATACTTATATGAATCATTTTACAAGACATTCATGAAGAGTTTTATTAATTCAAGCAACTTTTTAATATTAAACAAATTTTATAAAGTTGTTTCATAAATTCTATAAACGTTTCATTGTCGGAATGATTCATTAGTTTTATGAAGACTTTCATTAATTCTACAAACTTTCCTTAACATTTACTTTAATTAAACATGTTTCATAAATTCTATGAAAAGTTTCAATGGACAAGATCCAGTGACAATTTTCATTAAAGCTATTAAGAAATTCATTACTAAAATGAAGATAATTCTCTCAGTGTATGATTCTATTTATAAGGGTAACGCTATTTTCGTTTATTTCGATAATAGTATTTTAGGGGTAACGATATTTCAGTTATTTCGGTATCGATATTTTAGCGGTAACGCAATTTTCGTTTATTTCGGTAACGTTATTTTAGGGATAACGGTTTCTCAGTTATTTCGGTAACGGTATTTTAAGGATAACGTTATTTTAGTTATTCAGTTAATTTCAATGAACATCGAATTCCAATAACTGCCCAGTTTATGATCAAGCTTTCGGAAAATATGTATCTATTAACAGCGACTGTTTTCTATGATTTTGTCCGATAACGCTATCACAACTTTTGTTATTTCGGTAGCTGTATTTTACGGATAACGGTATTTCAATTATTTCGGTAACGGTATTTTAGGAATAACGCTAGTAACTTGATAAGGTTTTGAATCGATAACGGTATTTTAGCGTTATTGCCTGTCATCCCTGATATTTTAAGTTTATGGATTTTAATATTCTATAAATAGACTCACATGCTTTCATATTTATAAAATTTAACTGCGTTTTTTATATATCAAAACGAAAATCTCAAAATTTGATCAATTTCAAATCGAAATCATTTAATATTACTAAATAATATTTAGAATATGAATTTAATTGTTTATTTTTCCATTTTATTTTATTTCATAATTAAATTTATTTTTAAATAAATAAAAATGTACTACAAACATAAATAACTTCCGTTCCGTCCACAAAAGGTAATTTTTTGACCTTCGGTCTTCCGACTTCAATTAAATTTTGCATTTAGAAACTCTATGAAGGAGCCACTTAAAGATTGGCGTTTTTCGTTTTTTAAATTTTGAAACATCCAGAAACTGTGGAAATTTGAATATTCGTATGTTATATAATATTTATCGGATTACCGTCATTTAAATTGCACTGGAATGGTATACTCCCCCTACTTTTTTACTGTGTAATGAAGTTTTCTTTCAGGGTTAAAAATAAATGCAAAATCAGCATACCACGACTCTTCTCAACAAATGCTTTTTGTTCGTATATATGTAATAAACAAATTCACATACATGCACTGACATACAAAGAATATCGACATGTAAAATTGTTGGTTTTCAAATAGTTTGATTTTATAATTAGGGTTACCTGATCAGGCAGTTTACACTAAGGCAGATAAAAAGATTCTCATAGAGTTTATTATGTCTGTTGAATGTAATGTCTCGGTTTAAATTAAGCCAATTTATCTTTTTCTATTGCAGACAACTAAAGATTTGGGTGATGTCAATGAAACAATTGAATTGTCTATCATGAAAATTATCAAACTTTTTTTAAAAACCACAAATAAAATCCAATATGACAATATCATATTATATTTTTGGACTTGAGGTAGAACAATATTCTAACTACATATATAAAAATATAGAAAGTCCGAAAAATACTATTTTTGTATTTTAAATACAAAAATTAAAATATTTCTCAATCAAAATTTTCATATTAAATATTTATAAAAAATTTTATACGACTAATGAAAAAGTTTCATTAAAATTAGTTTCATTAAAGGTGTAAAGCATTTTCATTAAGTTTAAATAATTTTTCATTTACATTGTGATGAAAATTTCATTAGTTTAGTGAAAAAATGTGATTCAAACTCGTCCAATGAATTCTCTCTGTGTAGGACTCTTTTTTTTCTTGTGTCAAAAGGAAACCCTCTTTTTTAAACTTTTTATAGAAATTTTCATATTATTTTGACAACGCTTCACTAACCTTTCCAAATACCAACAGCCAACGGAAGATTGACGTATCATTTCAAGGTTGGCAGAGCACTTATTTAACCATTGTTACCAAAGCTTTCCCAACGTTACAAAAAAAAAAACGGACAACAGAAGATTGACGTTATCCTTTCAAGGTTGGCTCAACACTTTTTTTTTTTTAAAGCGGACGTTATGCCAACGATTGTACCACCATATACAGTACCTTGCTATTTCTTTACCGATTGTATTTTTCTACATGGTTGTGTTTTGGTTAATTTTATATATTTTCAGTTGACAGTATAGTCTAATTATTCTGAGAATGAACTTTTTTGTTGGTTGCAACCAATCTATTTTCTGTGTGTACTTCAAAACTTTCTTCTTTTCCTCTGGAGCTTGATATGCTTTTGCTCTTTTGTTTTAAGTTTCGAGGTTTGGTAAATGATTCATTTTATTTTTCACTGTTGCATAAGTTATAAGCTTGACACTGTCTCTTAAGATGAATATTAATCCTTTATTTTTTGCACTTCTTGCTTTACTTCTAATTCCTTACAAATTTTCACTAGAAATATTCATTGTCGTATATACTCCTCGACTGTGTGTGATAATCATAATCAGAGCAGCGACTTTCATGCAAATGTATATTTGCAGTCAGCACGCCAAAGTCGATTTTGACCAATTTATTTACATTGGATTTAATTTTAAAACCAAGCCTGAATTTTGGTCAAAACTAAAATATGAGAGATAGGCATCTAAAAAGTAGTTTATATGGGATTAAAACAGCTTCTGGTCACGAAATGGAAATTAGTATTGATAAATTCAAAATGGCAGCCATAATTTTTAAAATTTGAATATATAAAACCTACTTTAAAAGTTATCGACACATGTTGTTCCCTAGGTTTTATGAATTGAGAGGAACAATTGACAGGGATAAGTTGAAGATACATAAGGTATGACGTGCAAAGTTTTACGTTGAAAGAATTGATGGGCTAAATGCCGAAAAATTAAAAAATTAATTGAAACTTACTAGTTTCATTATTATGTATATCACTGAAAGAGTAATTTAAATATAGCTGAAATTCTCTCTGTGTACAATTTGTACAAATTATAAAAAAATAGTAGAGCAATTTTTTTTCAGTAACAATCAGTACATGTATTTCTTAAAGGCCAGTCGTAAACGTATCTCGGTATATAAAATTAAATAAGTTAAATAAGAACAGATGTTGTGTAGTGCATGTTGTTTCATTCATACACTCAAATAAAAAAGTATGCAAAAGTTACAGAAAAACTGTAATTGCTACAGAACATTTTGCTAATAGTACACTCAAAAAAATAAGTTAGTAGAAAAGTGAGTAAAACGTCTTGTAAATCAGGTATACTATTTTTGAGGAAATTTTTTGCTAAAACCGTGTTTTCAGCTAAAATTTTTGTTATAGTTATTCAGCACTTAACTGTTTTATACTAATGTTTTACTAATATTTTACTAATTTAATTTGCTAAAAAATTGTGTTGATTAGCACATCAATAGTGTGAACGACAACCAGACTGAAAGATATACTCAGAATGAATTAGATGTCGCGGCATGTCACGATGTAGTAGTGACGAGGAAAATTATACTAAAAAGTACAACTCTAGTAAGACATAATATAAAAAAAAATCAATCATGGAAGATTTTTGTATCTGTTTTTCATACATAAAACAAAATTGAGGATTAAAACAACTTAAATTTTGCGTTCTCACCGGCTTGTGAAAATAATTGTCTATTAATTAAATAAAAGACAAAATAAAATATTTAAATTTAATATGTATTTCTAAACTAAATGTTTGTCGATTAATAATCTAGTGTGGTCAAATTGCAAACAAACATATACAGACATGTAGACAGAGTAAATCAAAAGACAAAGACACACATCTTATGTAGATTTTATGCAAAAAAAGGGTTGTTTTTTTCGTTTCGTTTGTTTTTGTTTATTTTTTCGTTTCGTTTCTTTAATTATCGGCAGTTGCGTCCTTTAAAAGATATCATCATTTAGACAACCATTGATGTAAGTATTTGAAAGAAAATTTTTGTTATGTTATATTTATTTATTTCTATATATTTTCAGATATTAAATTAATTCATGTCGCCAATGTGTCAGATGAACATTTCTATATTGTGTAACGTATTGTAAATTATTTTTAAAAGAATCACAAAAATATGTTTTATGATTTTCAGCAAATAAATTAACTAAATTACAATTTTTCTACAAATTTTTTGCGTTTTTTTCAGTCTACTAAAATTCAGCAAAAAAATTATTAATTTTTAGCAAGGCTTTTTTATTGCTAATCCACTAAGTGTTAGCAAAACTTTTGCTGAATCTACTAATTTGCTGACATTAGCAATTTTTTTTCAAGCACCCTCCTGACTAAAATTTTGCTGACTCAGCTACATTTTTTGCAGACTTTACAAACTTTTTTTTTTGAGTGTAAGCTATCAGATCGTTTTAGCAAAACGTGACTGGAATTTGTTAGTAAAGTAAAATTAGTAAACAAATTAGTAAAAGTTACTAAAACTTAGTAAACTCGTAATGGAAATCGATTTGCTAAAATCAACCAAATTTTTACTAAATATTAGTAAAAATTTTCTCAAAACTAAAATTAAAATGAACTGCTGAAATCAGCAAAAATTTACTAAATATTAGTAAATAGGATCCTTATTACTTTTACTGCAATTTTAAAGCTTTGTTTACTTTTAGTATTGCAATATTCCAGTTAAAATTTTAATTAAGAATCAGGAAATCTTAATTTCGATATGTTAAAAAATTCCATTTAATATAACTTATCAAATAATATGCAGATAATATCAATTAAAATTGAGGAAATACTATTGCTTTTTAAAAAACACAATTTAAATTTAGAAAATTCTGTTGAAGATTCAGAAACCACCAGTGAAAATTAATATGATATTTCCGATTTTAAATTGATGTTCCAGAATTTAAAATTATTTTTGAGTTTCCAAAAGAAACTGAATTACAAAAAATATATTTCTAGTTCCAAATGGAAAATCAAAATTTCAATCGATGTTTCTAAATTTAAATGAATATTCAGAATATTAATTGAAATTTGGAGGCCTTTCAATGGCGTCGATTTCGTTTAGATAAATTTAATAAACCGATTTTTGTAAATTAGTAAAATTCATCAACATTTTTTGTAAATGCTAGAAGTATATGCTAGATAAAAAAAAAAAATGTTTAAGGAATTAATCGAAGTGAAGATTGTCGCTGAGTCTAATGATCATGGAGAGAGTTTACATTAAGTGTAGGCTACACTCAAAAAAAAAAGTTTGTAAAGTTAGCAAAAAATTTTGCTGAGTCAGCAAAATTTTAGTCAGGAGGATGCTTGCAAAAAAGTTGCTAATGTCAGCAAAATCTTTTGCTGAAAATCAGCGAGCTGATTTTTAGCAACAAAATTTGTAGATTCAGCAAAAGTTTTGTTAACACTTAGTAGATTAGAAATACAAAAGCCTTGCTAAAAATTAATACATTTTTTGCTGAATTTTAGTAGACTGAAAAAAACGCAAAAATTTGTAGAAAAATTGTAATTTAGTTAATTTATTTTCTGAAAATCATAAAACATATTTTAGTGATTCTTTTAAAAATAATTAACTATAATAACGAAATATAAAAATTTTCATTTTCCACATTGACGACATGAATTTATTTAATATCTGAAAATATATAGAAATAAATATATATAACAAAACAAAAATTGTCTTTCAATTACTTACATCAATGGTTGTCTAAATGATGCTATCGTTTAAATGATGCTATCGCAACTGCCGAAGATAATTATAGAAACGAAATGAAAAAATAAACAAAAACAAACGAAACGAAAAAAACAACCATTTTTGCAATAAGAAAAAGGAACCATAAAAAATCTACCTAAGATGTGTGTCTTTGTCTTTCAATTTACTCTGTCTGTGTGTCTTTGTCTTTCAATTTACTCTGTCTACATTTCATTTTCCTCTTCTCTACTACATCTTGACATGCCGCGACATCTACTTCATTCTGCGTATATCTTTCAATCTGGTTGTCGTCCACACTATTAATGTGCTTATCAGCACAATTTTTTTTTAGCAAAATTAATTAGTAAAACATTAGTATATTAGTAAAGCATTAGTATAAAACAGGTAAGTGCTGAATAAGTATAACAAAAATTTTAGCTGAAAACACGATTTTAGCAAAAAATTTTGCTAAAAAATAGTATACCTGATTTACAAGACGTTTTACTAACTTTTCTACTAACTTATTTTTTTGAGTGTAGACTTGAACACTTATACAGTGGTTTGATTCCCTGTTCTGTGACATTTGCTGGAACTTACAATAATAAATGCTTGAAAGAGATGAATAAATATAGAAATTATTAAAGAAAATTATACTAAATCACAATCACTTCTGGTTTCTATTGTTTTCCACACATTTTGAAAAATTTATCTAAATAAAAAAATTTCGAGAAGCATTTTATGTTATATTTTTTGTCTATATTCTATGGGGTTTAGAAAAATATTCCTTAGAGTTAAGAAAAAAAATTGCTTTCAAAAAAAAAGTAATCGCAAAAAAAACAGGGACCGTAATCATTATGAGTTTTATAATAAAAATTACACAATAATGATTATATTATGAGTTTTAAGGATTTTCTTCAATGGTAATGATTATTTTTGAGTAATATTAATAAAAATCAGCCATAATCATTATTTTTGAGCAAAAAAAAAATACAACCCAAAAATAATCCTTAATTATGATTTTTATGACTTTTTTGTGAGGTTTTTTACTAACATATTTGCATATCCTCATAAAACAAATCCAGAGGAAAGTGAGTTTTATTTTGAACGAAAAAAAAATAAAAATCATATATAATGATGATTTTTGAGTTTTATTTTTTTTGCTCAAAAATAATGATTATGGCTGATTATTTTTATTATTACTCAAAAATAATCATTACCATTGAAGAAAACTTTAAAAATCAAAAATTTAAAAATCATGACGGATATGCAAAGATTGTCAAAAAATAATAATAATGGTGCAATAATTTTTTTTATGTCTGTTCTAAGTGATTGATTTTTTGATTTAAAAAAAGAACAATAATCATTATTTACGGTCCCTAAAAAAAAATTATTCCACGACAAAAAGTACCTAAAATTTGTATTTAACAGAGTGGAATTGATTTAAATTCAAAAATGGTCCCCAAATTATAAAAATATTGTTTTATAGTACTTTAGTATTGAAATTTTAAATAGCGAATATAGCAAATACGAGCGCTAACTTCGAAAAACGCCTAGCACCATTTAATTGAGCGTACTAAAATTGGCTTTACCGATACGATGCCAAGCTTGTTAAAAAAAGTGTCAAATTCTAGAACAATGTAGTTTTTAAATTGGATTTAAAAAAACTAAAAAATGTTACAAAAATATGAAATTTTGATTTTTGACCTCTCGGCAACAATAAACGGTCAACCACAATGATTCAATATTTTACACACTAACGCCCGTATTCATACCAAATCTTAACTCAGATTTCAAATACATTTTAGTTAAAACACATTTTAAGCCTTAAAACTGTATTCATAAACGAATATTAGCTTAAAATACATATTTTAGACCTTGTGTATGTATAAGTTAATATTCGTTTATGAATACACTCAAGGAACTTCTGCTTTAAAAATATGTAGTTGTTTGGGTTGTAATTAGGGTATTTAATTAATCGGGTTTCTAGTTTAATAGGTTAATCGAGCAAATAATTAATCGGGATTTAGATTTAATCCGTTAATAATCGGTTAGTTAAGAATTATTCGGTTAACCGAATAATTCAAATTTGAATAAATAGAATTATTAATAATAAAAAACATTTATTGTTTTGATTTTTAATTTTATTAATAAAAAAAAAACAAATAAAACAACAATTTATAAGAAAAAAAAAAATAAAGTAAATGAGATCCTTCTTTGTATATGTATATATGTTAATTAAAGGCTTTAAAGAGATCTTGTAAAATAATCATTTAAAAAAAGAATGTAATTCAAATGTTTAGCTTTTAAACGGTTTTTTTCTTTAGATTTTATAAAACTTGACTTGGAGAAAACTCTTTCGCTGATTGTGGATGTTGGGGAAATCGAAAGTAGGCCATGATAAAGAATGTCCAACTTCTCAGTTCTTTTCTTTGTTTTTTCTAAACATGTAAAAACCTCCATTATGCCATTAAAGTCCTTTTTAGAATGTTTTATATTTTTAATACTACACTCAAAAAAAAAAAGTTTGTAAAGTTAGCAAAAAATTTTGCTGAGTCAGCAAAATTTTAGTCAGGAGGGTGCTAGCAAAAAAATAGCTAATGTCAGCAAAATCTTTTGCTGAAAATCAGCGAGCTGATTTTTAGCAACAAAATTAGTAGATTCAGCTAAAGTTTTGCTAACACTTAGTAGATTAGAAATAAAAAAGCGTTGGTAAATAATTAATAAATTTTTTGCTGAATTTTAGTAGACTGAAAAAAACGCAAAAAGATTGTAAAAAAATTGTAATTTAGTTAATATATTTGCTGAAAATCATAAAACATATTTTTGTGATTCTTTTAAAAATAATTTACAATAATTACGAAATATAAAAATATTCATTTTCCCACATTGACGACATGAATTAATTTAATATCTGAAAATATATAGAAATAAATATATATAACATATCAAAAATTTTCAAGTTTGTTATAATTTTTATTAAAATAAAAATTATGTTTTTTCGACTTTTAATTGTGCAATGAAAATGAAAAATTATTCAAGTTCGAGGCCATACTCTATATTTCTTCATTAGGATATAACAAATAATCTATAGAGTTTTTTGTTTTCAAATTTATTATTTGACCCTTTTAGGAATGTGTTGATAGATCTATTTCGGGAATTTTCTAGGTTCCCATCATCAGAACACGTTTTGAAAGCGGTAACAATCCAATGCCAAACATCAAACATTAATATGAACTAGTTTACTCACTACATGAGAACTAATATACATAAGATTTTGAAGTTAAAAATTATAACCATTGATGAAAAAATAAATTGAAAACTTGTTTGATGAGCAAGATCCACCTCTGGTGGATATTCAATACACGTTTTTTGTTTTTCTCTCCTTTTTATATTTTGTTTAGTTTGTAAACAAAACAGGGGAAGTAAACTAGGCGGTACTTTGCCTTTTTTACAAGTTTGTTATAATTTTTATTAAAATAAAAATTATGTTTTTTCGACCTTTAATTGTGCAATGAAAATGAAAATTATTTAAGTTCGAGGCCATACTCTATATTTCTTCATTAGGATATTGTCCTAACAAATTAGGATATTGTCCTGCATTTCAGTCAAATGGTCATAACTTTGTAAAGGTAAGACCTCTGTGCTTCGAAAAGGACATTGCACGTTCCTATGCCTTTTTTTTAAATTTTCTTTTTTTAAAGCTCGTTATCTCGGTGACTTCACTTTATTTTTAATTTTTCTTTAATGATTATGAAAGCGCTTCTAAAGACCTTTCAAAAAAGCCAAAAAACAAAAAAATCTGACCACTGGTTCAGAAGTTAGCAATTTTACCCTACTACCCTCCGACCACCAATCCGAAAATTTTCAAACCCCTGCCATTTCGCACACTTGCATTTCCGGGGATGGTCGTAATGGACATATCTTCATAAAATGAGACAACGAACACGCTGGTGAAATTTGGCGGGTCGTGACTGAATCACCCTGTATATAATTGAGATCAGAATTCTTTAATAATTAACATTTATATATCTACATTTACTATATAATAACAAAATTAATATTTACATAAGATTACATTAATTTCTAAATGGAAGGTCAAGTATATGGTGTCTCTTTAATCTTCTAACATCTTCGCTTTCATCTAATAATGATATTGCTAATGGATTGACGTGATCGCTTAGTCTTTTTAAATACCTATTGCTAAAATTTCGAATTTCAGTTTTAACATTAGCTATGTCACATTAGCTAAAGTCATTGTTCTTTACCTACATAGTATTTTAAGTGTACAGCTTTAAGGCTAAAATTTGTAAAATTTTTACTAAAATGTATTTGAAATGCTTTTTAATATTTTTATGAATGCGGGGCTAAATATTTAAGATTTCTAGTTTTTAATTATAGAAACATATTTTCCTTTTACCTGAATTTGACTTTTGGTCAAAAAATTAATATCCTGGCCCACTGTGCAACGCCCCTAAGTAGTCGATGTTTTTTAAGTGTATATTTTTTTGGATTTTTAGTGCATGCTTTTTAATTTTTAATGCATATCGTTAGATTTTTAGTGCATATTTTCTTTTAAAAGCTTAGTTTTAGTGCATTTTTACTGCATATTTGAAGCGCATATTTTCGATTTTGTTTGTAGTGCATAAAAGTCGCTGCCCTGAACATAATAATTGACTTTACTGTTGTTTGGCTTAAGTGGCAAATTGAAGAAACATGTTCATCTTTTGATAAACTCTTACTCTGGTTTCAGATCATCCACCATTATTATCATCCGTATCGTAAGTGTAACAAATGAATTTTCAAAAAGTTTTTGTAGCTAAAAGGAATAAAACCTTAAAGGCAGTTATTGACTTATTGTTCATTCCCGCACAAACACTTTCAAGCACACACACACATGCATTATTGTTAATATTTGTAATTCTCCAAGTATAATTAAAGATGAAAGTGTTTTTCCATTGTCAAAAATTACTATAACAATATAACAATTTACCACGTACTATGTTTCCATATTAAAATTATATAAAAAGACATGTGTTGGATTTAATTTTCTTTAAAATCCTTAAAATGTTTTTTTGTAAAAAGATTCATATCAATTTTACTCATACTCAACCGTATGTCTCTGAATGTTTAAAATTCACTTATGTGAAAATATGTCACAATCAAATCATTTTACATCTTGTCTATTTCTTTTAGAAGTCTTTTCACAAAATAAAAAAAAAATAAAATATTATTATTATTATAAAATGTTTTGTTGATAAGTATGTCCTTTAGGCCATACTTTATATGATGGACGTTGGTCAATATCTTATACAATTTCCTTTTTCTGTATCACTTTTGTAACGTATGCTTAATATGGAATTTTATTTGTGTTATTTTATTGTTATGACAACAGTTAATCTTGATAGTAATTTTATAGATATTTAAGGTATTTTTATTATTTAGAATTATATTAAAATGTAATAATAGTTTTTTTTTATTATTTTTCAGTAAGAGGGTGAAATTGATACATTTCAAAATGTTTCATAACAATTTTATTTAATATTAATAAAAGTGTATAACATATCAAGCGGAATTGGTAGCAAACCAAATTGTATTCAAACAGCTTCAACGATTTTTTTCAATGCTGCTAAAAACTGCTTATGTTCGTACATTTTTTTTATCACATGTCCAAATTTTATTGAAATTTTAATATTTGCAGTATCCTGGCAGGAGTGACTTTTTAGATCTTATATCGTTGGCTAGCTTAACTCAAAAATCGAAATTTAGTAATAATAATTTAGTAATATTTGCCTACAAAACATTTATGTTATGTTACCAAAAAAAAAAAAATACTTTACCACAACAGTCAAGAATTACGAAAAGGACACAATAAAAATTAAATTAAAAATAATACTGAGTTTGAATTACTAACATTGATCATCAACTTCTATTATATATCCTCTTTATAGTTTTCTTTTTAAACTTTTGTGATAATATAATTGAAGGGCTTATCGTAAAAACATGATAAGCTACATTTTAGTTTTACTTAGTTTTTGCCATTTAAAGGTAAGAAAATGCAAAAAATATATATTTAGCAGGACGTTTATACCCCAGGTACTTGTAATAAGTGTTTAAGCAAGACTTCTATCAAATATTAATTAATGGAAGTCCAGGAAACAGCGAAAAACCATAAAACAATAAATGTGGCTTATCAAGTTTTAACAATAATCCCTTGTAAAACTTTTTTGATCCTGACTTAAATACACATGTTTAAGCTTTGAAGTTTGAAAGCTTGGCACACTGTCACCTAATTTTTTGTATTATATATTCAAGATGGATTGGTGCATTGTCATTAAGAAAATGTATAAACATTTAAAAATATTTAGAACCATAGTGAGGTGTTCAAAAAACGTCCCTTAAGCCCAGAGGAGCTTGAGAAGTACTATGGAGACTATACATTATCAACTTCAATGGTAAAAAAGTTTTAGTTTACTGAGTTTCGTTGTTCCCACAAGCCCTACACTGAGAGAATTATCTGCATGATATCAATAAACTTTTGCATTACTGTAACTCGTCTATTGAAACTTCTTAATAAATGAATGCAGTTTTTCATAAAATTATGAATATTTTAAATTTATTTACTCAAAATTTCATACGACTTTAAAAGTAAATTTTTCATTCACGTTGTAAAAACTAGAACTAAAGTATACTTTTCTGTAGGTATAAGGTACGCTGAATCCAACTGTCCCGGATTTTTACACAGATGGTGCCGGGTTCGATCCCCGGCGACAACTTTAATTTAGAAAAATAATATTTATGAGTTTTTTATCCCTCTTACGTATTGTAGCGCCCACCTTCGGTTTTCCCAAAGCACTGAAGCTTTTTCAGAAAGTTTAAGAAATTTTTCATTTCCCGGTTAAAAAAGTTTATATATGTATCATATATATTTTTATATGATCATATATGGTCATCCATATTCGTACATACTAGAAAAATTGTCCTACATTTCTATATATGGTCATATATTATTTTATATTTATTTACTCAAAATTTCATACGACTTTAAAAGTAAATTTTTCATTCACGTTGTAAAAACTAGAACTAAAGTATACTTTTCCGTAGGTATAAGGTACGCTGAATCCAACTGTCCCGGATTTTTACACAGATGGTGCCGGGTTCGATCCCCGGCGACAACTTTAATTTAGAAAAATAATATTTATGAGTTTTTTATCCCTCTTACGTATTGTAGCGCCCACCTTCGGTTTTCCCAAAGCACTGAAGCTTTTTCAGAAAGTTTAAGAAATTTTTCATTTCCCGGTTAAAAAAGTTTATATATGTATCATATATATTTTTTATATGATCATATATGGTCATCCATATTCGTACATACTAGAAAAATTGTCCTACATTTCTATATATGGTCATATATTATTTTATATGACCATCCACATACTTTCATACATTATATAGTTTTTGTTTTTTTTTTTAGAAAATTTTGTATATTAAAATTTTTTTTTAATGAAAAAAGGCAATATTATTTAAAAGGCATAATTACGACAAAAAAAAGTTGTTTCAAATGGCAAAACAAGTAGTTGTGTATTTATGCCAGCGCAAACATTTTTTATTATCGCATCAGCAAAACTATAAAATAAATTATAATACGACCACATTAAATTAAAACATTGTGAAAAATATTTAAATTAACATAAAGATACGAATTTCTCAAAAATAATATTTTTTTTTATTACAATTAAGAAAAACTTTGAATTTTCTTTTTTACAGTAAGATTTAGTTATGATCTTTTATGTTAAATATTTTAAAAGTCATATTCAGTTATATAAAATTATTTCAGTTTTTTTTTCTGCAAAATGTGTACTCACACACATTTGTGTAAATTTGTGAAAATTTGTGCAAATTTGTTCAATTTCTTGTAGTTTGAATTGAAATAATTTTGTATGTAATATTTATTGGAAAAATAAATGCATATTCCTTAATTTTTAACTAAACTGAAAACTTTTTTACTAAACTACAAACAGTAAACTACATAATATTCTGAGTGTATTAAAAAAATGTTCGAAAAATAAAATATAGAATGTGCCAAAGTTCATAGTTCATTAAATCTAAACAAACACAGATGTTAATCAAACATTGTCCTTTACATGTTGTGTCCATCTTATTAAACTCTTAATTAAAGTTTTCTGTTAAAGAGCGGAGTATATTGATTCTCCATGTCTACATAAACATGTAAAAGATTTTAAAATTGTCTTTATACGTTTTTCTCGATAAAGAAACTTTTAACGACTTATAGACCACAAAAAGGATAAAATCAAACTAATGAAGCCAAGTAAAAGTGGTACTTATTAGAAATTTTAGTTAAAATCTATAAATCTTTAAATTTTTTTGGAAAAAAATAAAACTTATTTGTCTTGTGGACAAAAGTTTAGCAAAGACATCTGCTGCTGCCCCTGGTGTGGAAAGTAGCAAAATATAGTAAAATTTCCAAATTTATACAAACAGTATGACCATGTTCATATAATTGTAAATGGCTGTTTGTTGTGATAAAATCATAATCCCATTTGCATATAGAAACCGTATAAACAAAAAAACTAGTTGAATTTTCTCTGTTTCTTAAGATTCAAACTTAAAAGGGGAGTATGAGTTTCCTTATAATGTGGTTTACCCACCACATTAACATTAAAACAGGCCAATTTTAACTCCTTTTATGGTAAAAAAAAAAAAAACAGAAACACCATCATCATCAGATAATGTGAATGTTTGCAAATGATTTCAAATGGACTGTGTATAGATGAGATGGTGTTTATGGGTTGTTTTATTTAAACTGAGGTCATAGAGCACTAAATCAAGTTGGAAACTTTTACCCCAAAAATACAAAAAATGAAACTTAAACATTTGTTATGTTTTCCTTTTTGCCATAACAAAACTCTAAATATAAGAAGCTTAAAATTTTAAACTTTTGAAAGTCGAAATGTAAAGGAAGAAGAAATAGAAAAAGGATTGTTTAGATAAGAAAAAGACGTCAAACTTTTTATTTGTTGGGTTTTCCCAAATAATACCCTCATGTGTGTTTTGTGAGAAAAGACGAATTTTCATTGTATCGAAAGATGCTACAAAGTCTTGAGATAATAGGTAACATTTCCTTTTTAGAGTTATGGTATCTAGTCCTGATACAATACATATGAACAATGTTTACTAACACTAATGTGTGTATTTGTGCAATACACTCAAGGAAAAATGTTTAAAAAATTATTTAGAATTGTGCTCGAGTGAAAAAGCTTTCAGAAGCAAGTTTAATAGAACTTGTCCAATAAATGCTTTTTATGTTTAAAACTATTTTATTTTAAAGTAAAAATGTTTAGAAAATTAGTTAGAATTGTTCTCACATGAAAAAGCAAACGCAAGAAAGATTAAGAGAACTTTTTCCATAAAGCCTATTTATGTTAAAAACTATATAGATATATTAATTTTAAAAAATGATTTTAAATTCGTAAAATTAAATCAGAAGAGACAGAAGCTTAATTAAGAAGCATTTTATTATTCATATTAAAGGCTTTTTGTGATTAATATTATAGATAATTTTTTGTAATTTCAAAAATTGATTTTTTTTTATTCAGACAGAAAGCTTAACTAAAACGCTTTGTTAAAATGCTCTTTTAGATCAATATTTTTTAACTTTTTTTTTAAATCAATATTTTTTAAATTAATGGCACGTCATAGATCCGCTGAACATTTTTCAACTAAACTTTTCAGATGAGTACAACCGAGCTTCAGTACGAATTTTTTTTTTGCCGTAAAGCGTCCTATAGTGGCAATATTTCCACTAACCAAAGTTGAAAATTTGACAGCATTTAAATACTAGATGGTTGAAGATATTTTAAAAATTTTAATTTTGTATAATTTTGTGAACAAATACTTATTTAAAAATATATGAAAAAATATTTTTTTTAAGTTAACCGATTTTTAAGATTTTTTTAAAAAATATCGTGGTTTTTGACAAGTTTTTAAAATTGTCATATGGCATATGGCCCTGACGATATAATTTTTATAAGTTTAGTAGTATTTTAATACAAACCATCCATAATTTATGTTTTGAGTGAAAACGGAATAATTTTTTTAATATTTTAGACTTTGTGGATTTTTCAATTTCCTCGGTCGATCGGTCAGATTTTCAAATAAAGGGTCCGCCAAATAACTTTTTTTTTTTGAACTACTGAACCAATTGGACTTTGTATGGCGTCATACCAAGGTCTTCATGCAAAATTCGTCTCAAGGATGTCTCCGAAAAGTTCAATTGTTGAGAACGACGGTGAATTGATGTTGATGGCGCTTCACGCACACTTTCTGCCACAGCAGCAATATTCTCGGGTGTACGCACTGTTTTTGGCTTTTCACGCTTTGGTTTATCGATGAGGATGCCAGTTTCTTTCACTTTTATCACAAGATAACGAACATACGGAGCTGAAGGCGCTTCTCTTCTTCCAAAATCCGTACGCAATTTTTCGCACACATTCTGCAACATTACCATGATTTTCAAAGTAATGTCGCAATATTTCCCAGCGTTGTTCAAGCGTATACACAACCATATTCGTTCAGCGGAAGGATAAAACTAATTATCTGTCAAATCAGACATGAGCTAAGTGTTACCATTCACGAAATAAGCACTTGCTGAAAAAAAAACGTTAGATGGCGGACCCTTTATTATATACAATTAGTGAACTAATTTCTAGCACTGAAATTTGTTTTCATATTTTTTTTCTTCAATATAGCAATCACAAATATTAGGCTTTTTTCGAAAAGGTGGAAAGATATCTAATCGTGAAAAATTCTTTTTTAATGGTAACCCAATAAATATAACTTCAGAATATACAAATTTAGGAGTAACACTTACCCCAAAAATGTCATTTAGCAAACATCTGGATAAAAGAAATGTGTCGGCAAAAAACAATATTAATGCTACATGGAATAACTTCCTAGGGAAAAAGAACATATCCCTTAAGGCGAAATGGAATCTTTTTCAGTCTGTGTGCAGAGCTATTCAGTCATATGGCGCTCAAATCTGGGGATTTACACTTTTCGATGATGTTGACAAACTTCAACGTTTTTTCTTAAAAAAGATTTTAAAGTTATCATCATTTACACCAACGTTTGTATTAATGCTAGAAACAAATATAGAAAATAGCCACATATACACCTTAGACTTGCACCTGAGATATATTATCAAAACATTATTATCATACAAAAACCATCGCCTTCCAAATCAATTATCCAAAATTTTAATACAAAAACATTTATTTTGGTATAAAAATATTCAAAAATTATCTGAAGATTGTAACACAATTCAAATCACAGATTGTTCAACCAAAGAAGACTGGGAACTTTTAAGATCAGAAATGCTTACTACTATAAAAAATAACATAAAAGAAACGTTTCTTCAACAAGCCTCTGCTACAAACCGCTTTTATAAACAATTAAATTATGGAAAGCCACAGTTTTACTTTGAAACAATCCCCAATATAAATATAGTCAGTTGGATATTTAAAGCCCGATGCAATCTTATTGAACTAAATGCAACTAGATTCCAGGAACAGAGATCCAAAATATGATCATTATGTAACCTCAAAGAGGAAGAAAACCTAATACATTTTTTAGCCTACTGCCCTAACCTGCGTCACATTCGATTACATTGTTTTGGAAAACTATCATTAAATGAAAATGAAGTAATCAACATATTAAATGATATACAATTAAATTGGAATGATTTATTTCGTTACATTGTAGATGCACTTGAGTATAGAAAAGAGTTAATCATGGAATTCAATTATTAATATCCCAGGAAAAAATTACACATTCCAAAAAGAAGGTGATGCCCACACTTGCTTACATATCTCATTGCCAAATTTAGTAACTGCAATACCAAACTCATTCCAACGATAGAGTCAAAAAGCAAGTAGTATTGTAATCAATTCTTTAAATTTAAACCAGAAAGCATGAACTCAATAACAAAGTAATCATTTACTTAAAAGAAAATTACAATGTTATTAACTTATATGTATAACTTTTTGTACTCAAGAAGTAATCATATACTCGTTATTGGAAGTAGTTCCTTATTTTGAAAAAAATAAGTTATACAATTTTAAAGAATTTATCTCATATATTTTTTCAAACAAATTTTTATTTGCATTAAAATAATACTTAAAACAGAAATTGCATTTTTTTTTGAAAAATTTATATTTTCGTGGTTTATAGCTCCAAAATTATGACAGACCCATGTTATCATATCAATTCGGTGTTTCACTTTTTAGGATTTTATTTCCGTATGAGTTTTGATCGTTATATTTGAGTGACCTAGGAGAATCACGTGTGAGTAAAAGTTGAATTTACTTATGGAACTACTTCTTTTTTTTAAATGTAAGTACTTCTTATTTTTTCTAGGGAACTATTTATTTATTTATTTATTTTTTTTGTAAGTACTTTCGTAATTTTACAATGGAACTATTTCTATATTAAAAAATGTATGTAGTTCTTAAAAATATAAAGTAAATGGTTCTTCGGTAAAAAAATAATCAATTCTAAAGAATCAATTATTTTAGTCTCACGCCCTGTTAAAAGAATCGAGTAGGTAATCTGGTAAGGAATGCGTTCTGCCCAAAATGCTGGATTACAAACCCGCTTACCTTTTTGGAAATTTTTTGCTGGGATGTAAAAAAAAAAAACACAAAAGCTTTTATTTGTATATGAATTGAAATTTTAAATACTTTTAACCGACTGACGACAGTATGTCAAAGTCGTAAGTTCTTTTTTTATTTACAGTTCTTTTTATTTAAAAGTTATTAAAAACCTAAAATATCAAATTTTATATTTATTATTATAATTTTGTAAACCAGTTATTTTGAAAAGAAAAATAAAAAACAATTAACTAACTATTACGCTTTTTTATATTTTTAAACAATTTTTGAAAAAATATGCATCAATGGAAAAATTCGATCAATGGAACAGTTTTTCCATAAAAGTACTTTCAACTTTGGAGCATGTAAAAGCATTTTTTTTTTTACATATAACGGTTTTAAAATGCAATTAATCTGACTCCTTTTTGTTGAAATGTTAAGACAATCCATGTATTCTTATTTGAGGTAAATATTTGATGAACAAAACTGTAGATTAAACCGCCAATTTAGCGGTTTTTCTTATTTTTCCCAATTTTGTAGTGTTTAAGCGAATTTTATCGCTAAACTAACAATTAACCCTAACAAATGGGCATGCAGCAGAAAGAGCCTATTAGGAAGAGATATTTCAGCAAGATAACAGTTATTTTAATATAGTGCCTCATATGCAAACCAGCGATTTGTTAAAAATTTTATATGGCAGCTTTCCGAAATGAACCCAAAGTCCAATTTTCAGTATGATATGTGAATACCTTTGAAAAGTATATGTGCAAAAAATAACCCAAAAAAAGTTTATATTTCAAAAACTTTTTCTAACAACAACCCTTCTTTTGTGGCAAATATGTACCAAAACGGAGGTTTTTGTTAGAAAAACGGTTGCATATATAAAAATTTTTAGTTGAAAATTAGGAAACATACTTTTGAAATGTATTTACTTATCATACGAAAAGATGGACTTTGGGGTCTTCTTAAAAAACTATGGTGTCATGTAAAATTTTTGACAAATTGCAAATTGTGCATAAAAAACGCTTTAATGAAATAACTTTTTTCTTACTAACACAGTACAACACATGATTCTGTTACTCAATTCTGAGAATTGTGCGTGAGAGTAAGTAAGTTTGTCAAGTTGGCTGTATTAACAATTTATTGGCTATACGAATTTTTTGGCTCAAGGTGGATTTTTGGCACTTTTTGTATATTTTAACACGGTTATATCTCGGTATACCGTACGGAATATCTCTTTTGTGAAGCAAAGTAGTAGATATTGAATAGAGGAAAAAAAATGCGGAACAAACCTACCCGGAAAAAGTGCATCCAGTGCCTTAAAAATCACAAAAATGCCCATTTTTCCCCCAATTTTCACCTTTTTTGCGCAATAACTGGATTACAAATCCACAAATATACTGTTTTTTTTTATAAATTTTATTTTGCATGAAAATAAAAATTTCGATTCATGTTACAGCTATTCTTACACAGAAAATATAAGATTTTTATATGTTATCTATGCATGGAAACAAAATTTAGAACATTTTCAATTATTGTTGTTCACTTTAGTGAACAATAATGGAATCCCATCCCTGACAACAACTTCATCAACGCCCTCAAGTGGCAAATTAGCCATCAACTGCATCAAACATCATTGCAGTAAAAAATGTTTGACTAGCAAAAAGAGCTTTAGCCGAGGGCTTTTGCTCTCTCTTCTTATAAGGTCACTTGTGTTCTTTTATTTTGTCATCTTTAAAATTAATAAGTTTTCAACAACCATTAGTTGGCAGCAGCTCCCGTGGCTTATTATAAAATTCCTACTAAAAATTATTATAAAATTCCTGAAAGATAAGTTAATGTGAATTATACAAACCCGAAAATTGTTATTAAAAAATATTGAAATTTGTACATACAGGTTAATAAAAATAAATCCATTATAACGTTTTAATCATACCGCCATCTTTTTCTTCATATAAAAAAAGATTCCCGCTTAAAGGTTTGTTCAGTATTCTCTTTATACACCCAACCCCCCGTTATCCCGTATGTTCAATTGTCATATATCCATCCTCGTAGAAGTTGACGTTTGTGGTTCTGATGATCTTGTTTTCTTCGTTGTTCGTTGTTCAATGAACAATGTTCATATTCATGTTCTGAGTCTGCATCATCATCCGAGTTAGACATAATATTCAAAGGCTAGTTTTGTTCAGTGTGCCCAACAATTTCAGTGTCATCTTCATCCTCGGTGCTTTCATCTTGAAATTGCATAATTTTAGAATTCCACCAACAAACCTCCGCACGTAATGCATCTAATTTTTTGCCTTTGAATCGCTTTTCCATTGGCATGATCACCTGGTAGAACCTCTCTCCTTGTTCGTCCGATTCCTGAGGTAATTGTGCCAAAATGGTATCAAGGTGGAAATGCATGAAATATAATTTTAACGTCATGGATGCATTGATTTTTTCAAAATAATACAGCAAGTTGTCCACTTGTGTCTGTATGTCATCTCGCTGTACACGGTTCTTTCCTAAAACGCCTTCGATGACTTGTTCCAATGCGTCCCATGCACATAGGTAGTTATACTGGTTCGAAAGTAATTCGTGAAAGCGAGTTTAATGTTAAGCTTTGGGAATCAAATATGTACCACACATATTAATACTGGTCTTGCCTTCAGATTTCAATCTAAAGAAATCAGATTTATTGCATTTGCAATTTTTTTTTATAAAAAAAAACAGCATGACTTTAAAGTAATTTTACAAAAAAAATAAAAACTGTACCATACATCAACAAATATGGAATTGATGGTCAGAACCATAGTAGTTTTTTAAATGCCATACCGTGTTATTATTAATTTTAGGTCCGGAGTAACAAACACCCGTTTGTGTTGGAGCTTTGTTTTCACTCTGAACACACATTTTAAATTAATTCAACTAATCGATTTTTCTGAGTGTAATTCGAAGTTTATTTTTAGTTTGTAAAGAAACGGATGTTTAAAGACATTGTTACAGCTGGCAAAACAAATGAGATTTAATGCTTTAAGCATGAATGCTCATATTGTACCTACAAAAATTATATGTATGTGTGTGTGTGTTAAATTGTGTCTCTCCCATCGTCCTTTTCCATGGATTTTTGTTTTACACAAAAGGGTTAGTTACATTTATGGCTAAACGATAACAGCAAATACAAATACACTAACAATAGAATTGTGGGTGTATGTGTAAATCACTTACACATACTCACTACAAGTTATTCAATGTGCCACATTAAGTATCGTTTTGCGGACCATTCACGCGATTTTATAGAAAACTACTTTTTAACCAGCAATTTTCTTCTTTCTTTCATTGCTCTATGCGAAAACCCACTAATCTGTAACTAATTTGTTTTGAAAGTTTAATTAAGATGTTGTCGTAGGAAAATTTATTTAAATTATAGTTAGACTTACATATATTTGCTGAAGAAACAAGCTTTCTATGAAAAAGTTCTCTACTTTTGTTACATGTTTTTAAGTTATTACCTTAACAAAATTAGGTTTTTTATTTATTTAAGAACACAATTTTTATTTCCATTTTATTTATATTATTTTGTAATTTTTTTTATTTTATGTTGTTCGTTTTGATAAATTCAAGGAATTTTGCTTTATAAGAATTTCTTGGTTTAGTGAAATGTTAATAAATATCAGCATGTTTTACTAGAAATCCTTGTTGTTGATTGCTCAATTTTATTTTTTTCGTTTGCTTGGCTGTTATCTGATTGAGTGCAAAAACTATAAAATTTACCCCTTTTGTTTTATTAGATTTTCAAGCATACATGGATTTTTTTAAAGTTTAAAATGCTGAAAAAGTTAAGGCCAGAGTTTCTTAATTGTATTTCCAGAGTTTATAAGATTATTGTCTCAAAATCTGGAGACAAATTGTTTTGCAAAAAATGTAATAATTTTGATATAATTTTTATTAAAAATAAAAATCGACCTTCAATTGTGCAATAAAAATTAAAATTATTCAAGTTTGAGGAAATACTCTATATTTCTTTATTAGGATATTGTCCTAACAAATAATCTATAAAGTTTTTGTTTTCAAATTTATTAATTGACCACTTTCAGGAATGTGTTGATAGATATATTTCGAGAATTTTCTAGTTTCCCATCTTCAGAACACGTTTGGAAAGAAGTAACAATCCCATGCAAAACATCAAACATTCATATAGCCCAGTTATCCCACTAAATGAGAACTAATATATAAGCTCGAAGTTAAAGATTATTACCATTGATCCAAAATAAATTGAAAACTTGTTCGTTATGTGCAAGCTTGGTAGATATGCAATACACGATTTATGTTTTTATTCTCCTTTTTATTTTCACACTTGTTTAGCTTTGTTTAAAAATAAGATGTAAATGGGATGTAAACTGAGACCTTACTTTGTCTTTTTTCAAGTTTGATATAATTTTTATAAATTATGTTTTTCCGACCTTTAATTGTACAATGAAAATGAAAATTCGATCTCCTATATTAGTTCTCATTTAGTGGGATAACTAGGTTATATTACTGTTTGATGTTTGCATGGGGTTGTCACTTTTTCCAAAACGTGTTCTGAAGGTGGGAACCACGAAAGTTCCCGAAATAGATCTATCAACACATTCCTGAAAGTGGTCAATTAATAAATTTGAAAACACAAAACTCTATAGATTATTTGTTAGGACAATATCCTAATAAAGAAATATAGAGTATGGCCTCGAACTTGAATAATTTTCATTTTCATTGCAAAATTTAATAATGTTAACTTATTTTCGTTTACTGCGTTGAACATCAACTCAAATGTAATCTAATTTTAAAATGTTTGGATAAATTTTCCTAAGTCTTATAATTCTCATTACCGTTTTGCTTAAAGTGTACGGATAATTTGAATTAATTGAATGGAAATTTCAATTAAATTTTTTAAATAATATAATTCTAATTTTAATTGAAATTTTGAAAAATTATAATTGATATAATTAAAAGTTAAGAGAGTTTAAATTCAAATAAGATTTTAATTGTATTTACAAATATTTAAATTAAATACGATTTTAAATTTTTTTTCTGTTTCGAATTTTTTATTGCATTTTTATTTTTTATTTTAGATTTGACTTCAATCTACTTGGAAAAAAAACATTGCCAACAGTAGTCAAACAAGACTAGGAGTCCGAAAATTTACCTTTCATAGGTTACACTTCAGATTTCAAAAAGTGGGTCGTTTTGCCCAAAGTTTAAGCAACACTGTTTTGAGCATTGATAGTGTTGTCTAACAAAGTAATGTGTTTGTTATTCGTTTGTTGTTGATTTAGTTAAATGGTTTGAGTACCGAAACCGGTAGTAGAGTTGGTGTGATTGAATTAAGCATTTATAGTTTGTTTACACTTGGAATACCACAGCAATAATTTGAATGCAGATAGATTCAAAATTCATTGGTAGACACACAAGGAAACTATATTTTGTTAAGAAGAAATAACAGAATGAAAGGGTATGCGTGTGGCAACATTTGATATCCTTTTTATTTCCTCTTTCAGTGGTTATTGTAATAAAATTTCCGGAAAATACAAAAATACACCACAAATTTCATGCTTTATTGCAAACATAAAACAATCGATATTGTAATTTAAATAAAATAAATGGTTCTATTTTCTTTAGGAATAAATAAAATTAACAACTAACATGTAAAAATATTTAAATAAAATGTCCTTTAAAAAGAAAAATGTAAAAAGTTCACTTCTTGTTATAGCCTTGTCGTCTAAAACAATTACGAAATCATTAAAAATCACATCAACATAACAAGTCTTTAAGCCAAATTTATACAACACAACGACATATAAAATGAAAAGGACTCTCGTAGAAAAAAATATTAAACATGATGGTCATGCATATGCGAGTAGTGTAAAGAATTTTTTTATTTTATCATTTAAAGTCTAACAAAATGAAATTCAACCAAAGTTAAGTCCGTTCTCTATAAGCCTTTTAGCATTGTAAAAAAAAAATTTAAACAATTTACATACTACAACAAATCCAAGTACTTGCTACATATATTGTTGCATATAAGAATAAGTTAAAATTTTTAAAACAGAAATCTCTAAAACAACAACAAAAAAGTGTCACTCGGCAAAAGTTATTGCTCTACACTAAATAAGGATCTAACATCACTGGCTACCAGCAAGGACATAAAAAAAGGCCAAACGATTTACAGTTAATCCCTCTTGGGCATTTTGTAGCTATTTCACATCTCTTTACAATTTATACAAACACATATCATCGTTGTCCTCCGCCTCCGCCTCTCCCACTCACTTGATAAGGACGCAGCAAGTGATGTGACCATTTTTTTTTAGTTGCTAGTTAAACGCGAGCAACATGTCAGTCTACTCTACATGTTGTTGGTACAATAGCAGCAACAGTAGTAGTAGAATTCATGCAAATTTAATATGTTGTTTGTTTTATTTGAGTTAAAACATAAAATACATTTCCTGTCGTCTAGTCGTATGTTACAAAACAAGGACGAACAAAAAATAGAATTTAATAAATAAAGGAATGACTAGTTTGTGTAGTGTTCCCAGCTGCTGGTGATGCTATATTTATCTTTTGACCAAATGATCAACAAAGATAGATTTTGTAAACGTTTTAAAGTGCTTCTCATATAAAGAGCACGAATACTATTAAACAGGGTGTGACTAGTTTAGCATACAGTTGTATAAGTAATGTGAGTGAATTTCTGTCCAATCAGAGGCCACCTTAGCCAAAAAAAAAAAAAACCCCCGGTATTTTAGAACAATTAATAAAAACTATAAAATGCTAAAGTGCTTTTATAAAACATCCTTGTGCGGAGTTAAATTGTTGAAATAGAGCCATTAGTTCTTGGCTCCTTATAATCGTATATATTAGTTTATGAAATTAGATATAATTTGATATACTTGTAATTGTTGAGAAAAAGTAAGAACTGTTTGCATCAATTTTTTTTAACAATATCGAATTATATCCAAATAGATACAATTTTATATAAAACACAAAAATTTGTATGGGGACAAAATTCGGATGAAATTGTATCTAATATTCATCAAATTGCACAAAATTGTATTTAGTTGCATCAAATTAGATCTAATTCTATACAATTTTATCGAATTCGGTACAATTTTATGTATTTTAGATACTATTATATGTTCTCATTTTCTACATACATTACATTTTTTTTATTTTTGTATTAAAGCATCAAGATAGAATATTTAAAAGTTAACGATTTGACAAAATGTTTCTTTTGAAAGTGGTATGAGTTCTTCTTATTTTTGTTAATAGAAAAATACTCAAATAAACAAGAATACTCGTATTGAAATTTTTTACGCATGGAAAAGTAATAAAATAATGGTGGTAGAACATTTATGACCACTATTCGTGTTGAAAGTTAAAATTCGCGAAAATTTTGAAAACAAAAATCTTAAGCAAATTGTCTTAAAGATTATTCAATGTCGATGTCAATGTGAAAACGACTAGTTTTTAAACATTTCATGAAATAAATTTTGTTAACAATGATACATTTTTTTGCAAATCGAAGATAACGGTTTTTCATTTATTTCGGTAACGGTATTTGAAGGGTAACGTTATTTTAGATATATCGGTATCGGTATTTTAAGGATAACGGTAATATAATACCACACCAATATTCTTCACCCATCTTGACCGAATTATAATGACTGGCTAGTTTAGGATCAAACTTTCGAAAAAATAGATGATTATTTTTTGTAATCGCGAGTTAACTTAATAAAGAAAAAATAATAAAATATAAAGGTATTGATATTTTAAGGGTAATGTAATTTTAAATAATTCCGGTGACGGTATGTTAAGGATAACGCTACTTCAATTATTTAGGCAACGGTAATTTAGCGATAACGCTATTTTAGTTATTTCGGTAACGGTATTTTAAGGATATCGGTATTTCCGTTATATAGGTAATGGTTTTTTACGGATAACGGTATTTTAATTATTTCGGTAACGTTATTTTAGGGATAACGATAACACAAGGCAACAATTTTGAAAAAATTTTAGGGGCTTTGAAAACCACTATACAATTTTGATGTATTGTGGTCCCAGTAGTACAAATATGGTTCAATTTTGAAATTCTATGGAGAGGTTTTTTTTTTAAAAAATTTTTAAGTAAAATTATAAATTTTTTTAGACGTTTTCTCCACATAATTAATGATAACTAAAAAAAAATTAGTCCGATATTATTCAAATAAATTTAGAAAAACTGAAATTTACATAGCCTTTAATCCGTTAATATATTGCGTTTCAATCGGCTCAGTAGTTTCGGAGTTATAATAAAAAATTGAGGGAAAAAATATTTTTTTTACGTGAAAATAGCAAATTTTTTTGTTTTAAAAAAATCATAAAAAATCGAAAACGGCAAAAATCGTTCAGATTTATTGCTTTATCGCAAAGCCACATGTAATAGGAACAAAATGAGATATCGATCATAAAAATCGATTGATTTTTTTCGAATTTATTCACAATTAAGTGAATTCGCTCATTTTCACCAAATTTTAGTTTTTTGTCTGATATACATAAAATTGAGTAGTTAATGTTCTTCTTTCGATTGATTGAATTTTGAAAACATTTTCCCCATGCTATGTACAAATTTTCACATCAAAAATGCATTACATAGTAACATTCGTGTATTTTTTGGCAAAACCCTACCTAGAATATACTGATTCTATTCTTCGGAAAGACATTTGTGTTGGATGAGCTTAAATGTAAATAAATAAATAAATTAAATAGTAGAAAATTTATATTTTATTATTCACATTTATTATAATAAATAAAACAAGAAAATAAATAAATAAATATGTATTATAAACTACAAACTCTGAAGTTTTCTTTTAGTCGATTTTCTACTATTGTTGAATAACGAAGTGTTACTCTGAATACTCCAGCAAAAATCAGCCATCATGTGTGCATCCCAGCGACCCTGGTATCGTTCCTCCATTGTCCGGATATCTTGGTGGAATCGTTCGCCCTGTTCTTCACTCAAGTCTCCTAGATTTTCAGGAAAACGATCTAAGTGACTGTGCAGGTAGTGTACTTTGATGCTCATGTTGCATCCAAGATTCTGGAAGTGAGTTAACATCTCTTCAACGTGCGCAACGTAATCATCACCCTTGTTATTTCCTAAGAAATTTTGAATAACCCATACAAACGAATCCCATGCATTCTTCTCAATTTCTGACATTGAACTGCCAAATTCAGTATCGTTCACCAATTTGCGAATTTGTGGGCCATCAAATATACCTGCTTTCAGCTTTTCCATACTTAGATTGGGAAACTTCCTTGAAATATACTGGAAACATTCACTATCTTTGTTAAGTGCTTTAACATATTGTTTCATCAGACCAAGTTTAATGTAAAGAGGGGGTAATATGATGCGATCTCGGGGCACTAGAGCCACATTTATAACATTTGGCGTACCTGGAACTAGTGTTTCCCTAGAAGGCCATTGTTTTCTCTTCCAATGTTCTGTTTTAGCTCTGCTGTCCCATAAACATATAAAACAAGGATATTTTGTAAAGCCGCTTTGTTGGCCTAAGAGGAAATTTACCATCTTAAGATCAACCCAAATTACCCACTTATGTTCATCATACTTTATCTTCTTCATGACCAATGCAATTACAGAGTATTCTTCTTTTACTTTGGTTGAATGTGCGATCGGCAAGGAGTGAAATTTATTTCCATTATGCAAAAGGACACACTTCAAGCTGCGTTTTGATGAGTCGATAAATAAACGCCATTCATTTGAATCATATCTCTGTAAGCCCATGGCAGTCATCAAACCAGAAATATCTGTGCAGTACACAAAGTCATCCTCTTCAGCAAAATAATGAAGTAAGTCTTTTTCTCGAGTACGGTAATACGAAACTTTAGTTTCTTTAGTTATGAGACCTGTTTCTTTCATCCGGGACGCATGTAATTCAGAAGATCTTTTCGACAATCCAAGGTCTCTAATTACATCATTAAGCTGATCTTGATTCCATGGTCTCGGCGAGAAATGTTTGTGTGGGATGAACTCGTCATTTTCAGCTGTAGATGGTAGTGCTGGATCTGACATATCTGATTGGTAAGACATACTTGAGGTTGAGTGTCCTGGTGAAGATGAAAGCACATGACTACAGCTTGCACCCCGATCTTGAGCATATTCTATTTCTTGTGAATGTAGAACTGCAAGTGTAAACCCATCAGCAGACCTCGTGGGGTAAGACCATCGCATATGTTTTCCAAAACCCCTTTTTGTACTTAAACAAAAATAACACTCGGATGCGTGGTTCGCTGTTTCTCTCCATAGCATAGGCTTCAAAATTTCCAAGTGTCGTCTGTAAAATGAAAAAAAAAATTGAAATCAGGAATATGAAGAATTCAAATTTTAATTAAGAAATATTGTAATTATAAAATATTCCAAATCTATTAATTTATACTTACTTTACGTTAGAAGACTTCATAGATAAATTCAATCGACATGGAATGCATATAGTACTCGGTGCCCAATGCTGGTTCAAATTGTGCGGATAGATATTATAGCAATCTTGATATGACTTTTGCAATGAAGTTAAGAAGCACTTCCGTTTTTTTCCCGGTGATATATTGGCCGCACACATAACAAAATAAATCTGGATCGTTTTTACATAAAAATGTTCTGGCTTTCTGGCTCATTTTTATTAATATTTGAAAATTGTTTTTAACTTCTAAGCTGTATGACTCTAATTTTTGTGTAGGTATTAAATGATGTTTGCGTTATCGCAAACACTTCTTGAATGAAATAAAAAGGGTCAAGGAGATCTTATAAATACTGATACTATAATTTGGGATAACCCTTTGTGTGGATACAGTTTGTGTGTGCTGCAAATTTTTTATTATTCCCAAGAATCCTAAAAAACATTAAGGACTTTTATGAAAAAAAAAAATTATCCGTTACAGGTAGCTAACGGAAAATAAGAGCACTTCAGCGTACACGCACATTTATTAGCGTTTTATTACTATCCTACCGCAATCGTAAAAATTAAACAATCTTTTGTTTATTACTTATTTTTTTTTAATTATTAGAATCATAAAAATGTCATAGAGGTTTTTCCCAAAGGGGTTTTGCCAAAATGCGTGTCGTAAAATGCACCTGAGTTTTTATGTTCTGCATTTTCATTATATAGCAGGTACAATTTTCTACAGTGCTTGTAAATATGCGATACCTTCAATTAATTGTAAATAAAAATGTAAAGCATGCATCGATTTTTATGATTCATATCTAGTTTAATTCGCATGATATGTAGCTTTACTACAAAAAAAATAAAAAGTAATATTTTTTGCAGTTTACGATTTTTTCCAGATTTTTGTTTTTCAAATTTTTTTTTTTTTTTTAGCATTTTTTTTTTTTGCTAACAATTTGTTTCATAACTTTGAAACTATTGATCGCATTAAACAAGTTTGTATGCGTTCTTTAAAGATATTGTAAACCTTAATTTTTGTAAATTTAATTTGACAAAATCGGACTAGTTGTTTTTGAGTTATGACAACATAAGTGGAGAAATGGCTCAAAATATTGTCAATTTAAAAAAAAAAATTTTTTAAAAAAAAATTATCCATAGAATTGAAAAATTTTACCATTTTTGTACTTAGGCAGCCATGATCCATCAAATCTATATAGTGGTTAGTCAAGCCTTTTTTTGCTGTTGACCTGTGTAATCAGTTAAAAGGGTATTGAATCGATAACGGTATTTTAGTGGTATTGCCTTTCCAACAGACGCTTAGATGTGAAACATTTTGTAAATTCAGCTCAAATTTTTTACCACAACAATAGTTTTTCACCTCAAAAATGCGTTTTCACCACCAACAAATTTTTTTTTTAAATCCAAAAAGTTTTTCACCTCAAAATCATTTCTTTCCCCTCTATAATGTTTTGTTTATTCAATTTGTAACATATACTTGGTCATTGGAATACCAAAACGGTAAGTCGAATTTAATGCATTTTCTTATTTAAATTTTTATTTATTTGATACAAATTGTCACTTTCACCACAAAATAGTTTTTACCTCGAACATGAAAACACAAAAATTTTTTTTCCCCGATATGTTTTTTTTGATCATTTGTAACTCTGTGGAGGGTACAAAAAATCGGTAAACTAGAATTACTTAATTTTGTATTTATTTGATAAACTTTATTTTTTGTCGATTTTCATTATATGGCGTATGATCAACTTATTAACTCAAATATTACTTATACGTAGTGTAGTGCTATTTATATAATTATTATTTTATAAAGTTATTGCAAAAATATTGCAAAACCCTGTACAAAATAAACGCATTACATCTAAAAGCAACGAACAACTGCTGATATTTAAGCAAAAAAGGCAACTTGTTCACAAAAATATCAAACAAAAAAGAATAACATTTTAACAAATTTTTTTTTGTTCCAACAACGCAGTAGTTAGTAGGCAAATATTACAAACTGACTATTACCTACAATTGAATGGGTTTTTGTTTCTTTTTACAAAAATAAAAGCAACAGAAGCCAGTGATGCCAAGTGTCTTGAAGTGAAACGCGCAGTCAGACCACTAAAGCGCTAGATAGTAAATTTGATCAAAATGTCTACTTTTTTAAATAATTTTTGCCGTTGCTTTAAAGCAACACCTACATTTAAAGCCTGATCATTTTGGATATGAGAGAGATATAATAGCGCAGTAAAAAACATGTGACAACTTAAGGTATTTACTATACAAATAAATATAAATAAATAAAACACTATTGTTCCAGGGTTGCCATATTAATAAATTAATTAAAAAATTCGATTTGTTGACATTTTTTAAGACACATTTTTAAAACATTTTTAATTTATAGAAAGAAGACCGGTGTTAAATGCTGATTAGGTTAGGTACATTGACAAACATTTTTGGAATGAGAAAAATTTGTTGTACTTTTTTTGTAAAAACTAAAAGATAGTATCAGGAATTTTTCAAATTTGTTAAAACTGAGATTTTCTTTGTTCGGTTTTAGATCATGACAAATTTTTCTCTAAATTAACAGAAAAATTATAATTTTTATATGATAATTTACTTTGACTATTAGAAAAAAAACACAGAAAAAGTTATTAGCACTAGCATGAATGGAATGCATTTTCTGACCCATCAACATTCTTCGTGCCATTTAGTGTTAATCGTAAATATCATCTATTTAACTCTCATGTTAAAGAAATTGGGTAACGTTAAATTCCACATTACTCTGTGTGTTGAGTTAGAACTTTAATATACAGAAAATTGTTAAATTTTAGTTTTTAACGTGAAAAATTATTTATTTTTTTTCAACAAAAGTAATAGTTTAAAAATTGATTCGCCAGTGTTGCAATATTCTAATTTAAAAAAAAACGGCTAAAAACACAATTTCAAAAATTCTCAATAACCGTCCATATCCGATAGATCAAATTGTATATTACATGCAGTTCAATGGATATTTGCTTAACCATAACTTAAAAATTATAATTTTAAAAGAAATCTTAACCCGTTAAGTACATACAAAACGTCAAAATTTGAAATTGAAATTTAACTGTGAATGCCACCGTTAAATAAATTTTAAACATATATCGGCCAGTCAACGCTAATTCGGCCAAAATCTGACCTGGGGTTTTCCGATTTCAATTGAGTTTTGCATTTAGAAATTTTATGGACACTCTTAAAGGATGGCGTTTTTAGTTTTTAAACTTTCGAAAAATCTACGGTTTCATGCCCGATTTAGTTTTTTGAAAAATGAGAAATATGCATAAAGTGTGTAAGTCCGTGTATTCGTCTTTCCTTTAATATTGATTTAAATTGCATTGCAATGGTACGGTACTACACTTTTAGTGTTGCTATATTGCAATTTTTAAAAAATGACTAAAAACACCAATCTTTTCAAAAAATTCATAAAAATCGCCCAAATCCGATAAAGCAAATTGTGTATTACAGTTCAATAGATATTTGATCAACCAATAAATAAAATTTTTAATTTGACAAAAATCTTAGCCCATTAAGTACACTCAGGGAACTTCTGCTTTAAAAATATGTAGTTGTTTGGGTTGTAATACAGTTTCATTATTTTTAATGTAAATGTAAGTCATTTGTAGAACAAATAAAATTTTTAACTAACCTTGTAGTTCATTTAAAAAAACAACTCACATCAAATGACTGTGTTATGATTTTACATTCATTTTTTACAGTTGTTTTTTGTTATTTAAAAAAATAAAAAAAAAATGTTTGGTTTATTTTTTACTACCATGTGGTTCATTTTTACTACAATGTTAGTCATTTTTTGAACATTAAAAAACAAATGACAATGTTAGTTGAATTTAATGAAATGTAAGTCGTCCTTTTTTTAAATGAAAATTCATTTGTTTTTGACTACAATTGCTGTCGTCTTTACCAACGTAATTTCCTAAGTGTACATACAAAACGTCAAAACTTTAATTTAAAATTTAACTGTGAAGGCCACCGCTAGTTGGCACAATAAGTGTACAACAATTTCAGAAAAAGCTTTAATCTTTCCACGAAATTTCGTCAAAAAATTCCCACGGGATCGATGAGAGGTATAAAATAGGTTAAAAAGACCTCTTATAGGAAGAAACAATTGAATTTTAGATTCTTATTGGTTAGAAAATTTTGAAGATTTTTAAAATTTTTGTTATATTTTTAGAGCAAAAATCACTTTTAAGAACAATTTTAAATCATTTTGTATGCTAAATTGTAAAAATATATTGGCCATTCAACGCAAAAACGACCAAAATCTGACCTTTGGTTTTCTTATTTCAATTAAATTTTGCTCTCAGAAATTTTATGGACCCACTTAAAGATTGACGTTTCTAGTTTGTCAAATTTCGAAAAATACACGGTTTTATGCCTGATTTATTTTTTTGAAAAATAAGAATTATGCAAAAGCTGTGTAAGTCTGTATATTCGTATTTCCTTTAATATTAATCAGATCATCACCATTTAAATTGAATTAGAATCGTCCGATACTCTACTTTTATACTGCGCATTACAATTTTTTTTCAGCTTCAAAAAGAATTGCATATTTTACGCAATTTATTTTTAAAATGCATTTTTAAACGTTTGGCCACTCTCGACTTAAAAAAAAGAATGCATATTTGCAAAATATGGAATTTTCACCAAATAGTTGCACATTAACTTTTATGGTCCCGCATCTTAACTATTTTTAATGATTTTTTGAAAAAAGCTTGCAGCAATTTGTTATTTTTCAGATTTATTAAGATTAAATTTAAAAATGTAATGTTTAGAAACCCTTGAAACGTGTCTGTTTTAAAAACTATGCATTTAATTTTGTGGATGTGAAATATTCTGTTTTAAAAATTTTAATTTTTAACCCTTTCCAGCTCACGAATCGAATATCAGATTTATAAAAAGAAAGAAACATGATATTAAAGGTTAAAATTTAAATTTTCGAAGCTTTATATTTAAGTAGATTCGTTTATCTTTTATGTAACCTATGTCAACTAAGTGAATGTACAAAATTCATATATAAATTACTGCTAAATAGGTATGCTTTTTTTTCAAAACGCATGTTAATAAAATCTTATATTATAAACTTTATTGTAAATGTTCAAAAGTGAAAAATCTCAAAATTAAAGTGGTTAAGAAAAATGTCTATGGCATGCTTGGATGATTTCCTAAGAAACAAGTACCACGTAGCACAACATATTAAATATTTAAACGGTTTGAAAATGGTGTGGTATCAACCGGGGTAAAAAGAAAACACGTCCAAAAAATTGACCACAGCTGAGTTTGTTAAATGGAAAAAATCGGCGGTTTAAACAAATTGGGGCATCACATCGTGAGTAGGCCAGAAAATTTCTCGTTTCCGAGGAAATAATTCTCAAATACTTACTACAAATGAACGTGAAACACTACCAGAGGAAGACAGTACCCAAATATAGCAAATAGCAATTGGCAGAAATACCAAATACCAGAAATAATCACGGTCCGTTGGCTCTCTACAAAAAGTGAATTAATAAACTATAGTCTCTATCGTGTTACAAATAAAAATACATTAAAAAAATTGGTTTTTAATTACAGGCGTTTTAATATTGCATATTTACTAAATTGGCATAGGTTAGAGAAAAATCTTTAAAATTACATGTATAGTTTTTAAAAGAGAGACATTTAAACGGCTCTTTAGATCAACATTAAATTTTTTTAATTTTGAAAAATGAAAAAATAACAAATTGTTGTTTTTTCTATGGAAACATGATGCAAGCTTTTTTTCCCCTGGACCCAAAAAAAAAACGAAAGTGTGTTTTTAGTAAAAATTCCATATTTTTACTGTTGTTTTTTCAAATCGAAAGTGGCCAAAAAAAATTAATTTAAGGAAAAAAATTGCATTTCTTTTTAACGCTGAAAAAAAAACTTCATTCCTCAGTAGGGAGTATACAATTCCGGTGCAATTTAAATGGTGTAATCCGATAAATAGTAAATAACATACCAATATTAAAATTTACCCACTTTTTGTATTTTTCTCATTTTTCAAAACTAAACGGTCCGCCAAATAACTTTTTTTTTTTTTGAAAATGCTATAAAAAAAACTACTGAATATTTTCTCAAATTTCTTTTTTTATTTGAAAGTACAATCCTTCCGGTTAATGATGGAAAATAATTTCATTCAAATGGCTGCCTCAGCTGGCCATGCAGTAGCCTACACGATCGGTCCAATTTTTAAGCACATTATCGATTGTGTGCAGCTGTATTTCACCAATGGCTTCACGAACATTGTCCTTTAAAGCGTCAATTGTCTCTGGCTTGTTGGCGTAACACGGCACCCCACAAATAATAGTCCAACGGTGTCAAATCGCAGCTCCGAGGTAGCCAAACGACATCAGCTCTGCGGCTGATAATGCGATCTTCATAAACAGGGCGCAAAACATCGAGTGTAGCTTTGGCTGTGTGGCACGTAGCGCCGTCCTGTTGAAACCAAATGTTGCCAATATCCTCCTCTTCAGTTTTTGTGAACAAAAATTCGTTCAACATGGCCCGATAACAATCGCCATTGACTGTAACAGCCACATTCTGCAATATTACCATGATTTTCAAAGTAATGTCGCAATATTTCCCAGCGTTGTTCAAGCGTATACACAACCATATTCGTTCAGCGGAAGGATAAAACTAATTATCTGTCAAATCACACATGAACTAAGTGTTACCATTCACGAAATAAGCACTAGTTGAAAAAAAAAACGTTAGATGGCGGACCCTTTACTAATATGAATTTTTCGAATTTTTGGAAATTTGAAAAACTAAAAACGCCAATATTTAAATGGAGTAGAGTTTCTAAATATAAAATTTAAATGAAATCGGAAGACCAAAGGTCAAAAAATTCACTTTTTTGGCAGGTCTTCGGTGGAACGACCGATATATAAAAAAAAGTAATATTTTTTTTTTACTAAAAATTTTTAAATTATCTAAAATTGTATCAAAATTAAACGATTTACGAAAAAGGCATTAATAGAGTTAAATTAAAATCGAAAATTGCCAACCTAGCGCCTTTTTAAGAAAATGCACTAACACTAAATAATGCGAGTTTTGGGTAGCACAAAAAGCGCCAAATTGGCATCGCTGACAGAAGCAGCAGTAACTGAGCGAAGTTGTTATCCTTACATCAAATCACAGCAAACAGACATACGGACGGACAAACGGACAGACAGACAGATAGTCTTAACTGTTGTAGTAAAAATAGTAAATGGTTAAAACTTTTAAATTTTTTTGTTTGCTTGTTTTATACCGCATTTATAATCCAATAATAAATGGAATATTTCCGACCTCGGGCATTAAATTAAATGTTATCAGTTGAGTTGCAGAATATTATCAATTGTATGTAGAAAAGTGTAAAGTTACAATTTTTGGAAAAAAGGATTCGTGTTTTGCATTTGCCTCCACCATATACATATAAAACTAAAAGGGACAGTGAGTATGGAACAAGTTAGCTGGAAGGGAGTAGAGCTTCAATTAAATTTGAATTATGAGCTCATGTTGACTTTTTGTGTTTTATTTTTTTGGGTTTCTCAACAAAATTAAGAGACATACAAATTAAGGGAAATATACATATTTATATACACTTAAACATTCATACCGTTTAAAATTTATATGAAAAAGTATGTGTGTTTGGAAAGTTATGTTACGATGATAAGCCAATGGGCAAAAAGGCAATTAAATTGTTAACTGGGTTGTTAAACTGTAAGTACAAAAACAACCAACTTAAGAGAAAAGTCCTGCTATAACAAATCTCATACAAAATCTCATTAAAAACTCTGGGGCAAAAAATTCCATGTGTTAGTCAAAAATTGTAATATATTTTGAGTTGATTACTACACTACTCAACAAATTAAAATTTTTTAAAATTTTAAATTTAAATTTTTTGCTGAGTCAGCAAAATTTTAGTCAGGAGGATGCTAGCAAAAAAATTGCTAATGTCAGCAAAATCTTTTGCTGAAAATCAGCGAGCTGATTTTTAGCAACAATATTAGTAGATTCAGCAAAAGTTTTGCTAACACTTAGTAGATTAGAAATAAAAAAGCGTTGATAAAAATTAATAAATTTTTTGCTGAATTTTAGTAGTCTGAAAAAAACGCAAAAAAATTGTAAAAAAATTGTAATTTAGTTAATATATTTGCTGAAAATCATAAAACATATTTTTGTGATTCTTTTAAAAATAATTTACAATAATTACGAAATATAAAAATTTTCATTTTCCCACATCTGAATTAATTTAATATCTGAAAATATATAGAAATAAATATATATAACATAACAAAAATTTTCTTTCAACTACTTACATCAATGGTAGTCTAAATGATGCTTTCTTTTAAATAACGCAACTTCCGAAGATAATTATAGAAACGAAACGAAAAAATAAACAAAAACAAACGAAACGAAAAAACAACCCTTTTTTTGCAATAAGAAAAAGGAACTATACTAAGATGTGTGTCTTTGTCTTTCGCTTTACTCTGTCTACATGTCTGTATACATATGTTTGCTTGCAATTTGACCACACTAGATTATTAATCTATTAACATTTATTATAGAAATACATATTAAATTTAAATATTTTCTTTTGTCTTTTATTTTATTAATAGACAATTATTTTCACAAGCCGGTGACAACGTAAAATTTAAGTTGTTTTAATCATCAATTTTGTTTTATGTATGAAAACCAGATACAAAAGTCTTCCATGGTTGATTTTTTTTATATGTCTTATTAGAGTTGTACTTTTTAGTATCATTTTCCTCTTCTCTACTACATATTGACATCTGCTTATCAGCACAATTTTTTTTAGCAAAATTAATCAGTAAAACGTTAGTATATTAGTAAAGCATTAGTATAAAACAGTTAAGTGCTGAATAAGTATAACAAAAATTTTAGCTGAAAGCACGATTTTAGCAAAAAAATTTGCTAAAAAATAGTATACCTGATTTACAAGACGTTTTACTAACTTTTCTACTAACTTATTTTTTTGAGTGTAGGGTAAAGGCCTTCAGGTTGCCAGCCCCCCCTGTATTCCAGCGGTATAATGCCCTAAACTCCGACGGGAATCGACGTAGCAAGAGTAGTTAAACATTTTAAGCTACTTTTGGAACGAATATGCGCAATAACGCGGTGTTTACTGAAGAAAGTGTAAATTACTATTGCTTAAAAATTGAAAAATCAAAATTGTGTTTTTTTTGCTGTCATGCTAAACTTAAGGTGTTTAGCAAAAATTCATGGTGAATATATTTGCAGTGTTTATTTTTTATTCAATTTACATTACCAAACATATCATTAATATGAAATTTTTTTGTTCACTCCATCAGAATGCAGGTTGCCATCTTTGAAGGCTCTTTTCGACTGTTTATACCGATATTAACTATTTGTCATCAAACATTGCTGGATTTGACATAAAAGCCGCTGAAAACGCATCACATTTATAAGCAGTGGAAAAGGTTACCGATTTTTGAGCTGGATTAACAAAAACTGTTATAAAACCATTTCATATTTTTTCTCAACAACATATTTAAAATGTTACGATAATAATTGATAGCTTAAAACGTAAGAAAATGATAACTGCTGTGTAACCAATGGTTGCACAAATATGCTTGCACTGGCATAAGGTTTGCATACAAACAAAAAAAAAAAAGTTCGTCTTAAAAAAGCTTTTCCAGACAAACAAAAATTTATTTTATGTATAAAAAATGTTAAAAACTATAAAAAAAATCAAAAAAAAATGTATGTCTGGGACAGGGATCGAACTCGAAACCTTCTGACGAATAAATTTTTTAAACAAATCGTCATTGCTTTTATAAGATAAATGCTGCACTTTAGACTATTGTACCTTTGATAATTTCTAACTGAATAGCACTGGAAAAAACACTTTTCCCAAACGTTGGCATAGTATCTTAGCAAATTCTTTACCATTACTATTGTAAAACAAATACTAGGAAAACGCTTTTTGAAAACACTGGTGAAGCTTCTAAAACATGTGTTCTGCTAGTAATTTAATTTCAATTCCTCGGCTAGCCAGTGGTATGCCAGTGCTTAATTTTTTATACCACTGGCACTTTCTGACTAGGTAATGATAACATTTACGATTTACCTTTGGATTACACTATTCGACAAGGTTTTATACAAACTTTCCAAAACAAATTGATTTTCATTGAATTAATTCCAGATTGTGTGATATTTGTCATTTTAATTGCCTTTGAGTCAAAAACGGTTATTTTCAGTGAGTAATTAGCATTTTCTATACATTTTTGATATGGCAGCGCATGAACTTTTTGTAATTTTGTTTTTTGCTCTTTTTGTCAGTTTTTAATGAAGAACAAGAGAAGCAGCTGGTCGAATATGTGGTGTAGTACGCCAAACTCTATTAAGGCTGGAGCATCATTGAATTGCAACAATTGGCATAATAGATTGCTCTAAAAAATTATATCAAATATCCAAGAAGCAACGAATGCAAAACGGCAGATCATGCGAAATGTCAAAACAAGCAATTTGTACAAATTTTGTATATCAAACATGTGGAAAATTAATTAAAGTTAAACTTCTTCTCTAAATATTTCAGGACATTTTTAATGGATTTGCAAGTTTAATACAAATTTTTTTTATTAGAATGTGCAGTTTATGTACATTATATTATACATTATATGGTACATTTTTTTAATTTTTTCACATGCATAAAATTTATAATGATAAAACTAAAGAATTAGAAATTTCAACTTCCTTGCAATACCAGTGCTATATCCTGATACAAACACCCACATGATTATAATCAAATAAAAGTTAATTTCGTGTTAATTATAATATTCTTAGAAACATATTCTTGATTTTGCGATGAAATTTTGAAAAACTACGCAAAACATACAAAAAAAATGGGGTGAATGATGTAAATAAAAAAACCGCTATATGTTCATAAACTGCAAATGAGAATTTTTTTACCAGATTTGGACTCGGCGTACATATGTCTATTAAAAAAGATCTGTTTTAAAGCCAGGGTTTATTTGCCGTCGAGTAATGTTATATGAAAAATATTTTCAAACTTAAAAATCTTCAGGGCTAATCGACAGTAAACAATTTGACAATCTTCAAAACTGCTGAATACTTCAAATATTTTTCAATTTTTAGTCTTGATTTCTTAATCCAACTTTTATAATCACAAAATTGTAAAATCTTTTGTCCAAAGATATTCAACTTCTGCTCTATAGTGTAAAATATTGTATGTCCTTTCTGTAAGTCCTGTAAAATTAATAAAGATATTGCATACATGTATGTATTTAATATGTGGTATTTTTAGTTTGATATTCTCTGTGTATGTGTGTGGGTGAGAATATTTTTATCCATTAAGATGACTGACCACATGTAGATAATTGCTTTATGATCTGTAGTTATGGTTTAAGTGAAAATTTTCAGTTATTAAAATGAATGTCCAAGTGGTCTTCTTTACATTTACAAAATGTATGTGGTGTATAGTGGTAAAGAAAATATCATAATTTCTCTATGAATTATTTAATGCTGTTATGACACTTGTTTGTGTAAAAGTTTTTTTTTTTTTTTTTTGAAGCATAATTCAATTTATTTATTTTCCTAATATTTGTTTTCTCTTTTTTCATCTTACAAATAGTGCTAAATTATTTTAGCCATTAGAAGTTTCTATAAAGTTTAGTAAGTTAAATTATATTCCACTCATATGATTGGAAAAAAGTTATGAAAAAATTTGCGAAGATCATTATTTTTAGATTTGACACCTGACTCCTGACTGAAAGTTATAGTAAGTGCTTACACATTTTTAAAGATTGCATTATTTCTTTGTTGACAACAAATTTCTTTTGAAAAGTTAAATAACGTAATTTTAAACATAATTTTTGTTTTCTTTTAATCATATTAATATTCTAAAAATTTAAACAAAATCGATTAGAATTGAGCACTGCAGTTCATTTCCTCAAACTAGTGCCCGAATAAAACTAAATAACTCTTAATCTAATCAATCAATTTTAATAAAAATAGCGGTTTATTGACTAGAATTTTAAACAAATTGACATTTTATAAGCAGAACTGAAAAGTTATTTGCTTTTTATTGATATATTTACATTCAGGAATTTTTTTTATTTTTTATTAATTAACTAGCTGACCAGGCAAACTTTGTTTTGCCTTCAAATTTTAATTGTAATTAATTTTTTAAATCAATAAATTTCTTTTACGCAAATAATAATATATTTTTTATGTTAAGTGTACCTATCATAAAATTTATTGTTTACTTCTTTACCTTTTTTATTTATTCTAGGACTATGAGGAACGCTAAAACAATTTTTGAACAACATTATTAAATAACCTTGCAAAAAGTCTTGAATGTGATAATTTATTTTAATGCTTATTTGTTTTTTGCTTTTGCTACCAAGCCCATTTATCCCATTCCGCCCATTTTCAGTACGACTACTAATATTTGTAATTGATGGACTCGTACAAAATTTGAAGGCTATATAGCTTATATAGAACCCTAGATATTTAATATTAATATTAATTTTGTATATGAGCTAAATAATCACTTTGTATGGGAGCTGCCACGCCCACTGGTATGATCCCGCCCAATTTTCCCATGACTATTCATAATATAATCAACGTGCACAAATTTCTAAGACTCTGGCTATTATAGAACTGTAGATATATGATATTAAATATTTACTTTGTATGGAAGCTGACACGCCCACTGGTCCGATCACGCCCATTTTTGCCATGACTATTCACATTAACAAATAATCAACGTGCACAAATTTCTAAGACTATGGTTATTATAGTACTGTAGATATATGATATTAAATATTTACTTTGTATGGGAGCTGCCACTCCCACTGGTCCGATCCCGCCCATTTTTTTTCCTGATTATTCAAATTAGTAACATATGGGATACTGCAATGTTTCAAAACTCTTGCTATCACAATAGCCAAGATATATGATGTTATTCAATTTATGTGGGAGGTGCCACGCCCACTTGAAATATATATAGCCTATGTTCATCCTGGAAGACCAAATTAAATATTGGTAAAAAAAATTTAGAAATCGTATGATTAGTTACGGAGATTACTTTCTACAAACAAACAAACATACAAACATTACCTCTTTATAATATTATATTATTATATAATATAATATAGTAATATATAGTAATATAGTATAAGTATAGAAGTATAGATATAGAAGTATAGATAATCATATAATTACAAATTATATACTGTTACCCTAACCGAGCACTAGCTACTATGGCCTTCGACGCGTTGTAGCGAAAACAGACCAGTGAATCTGGTGGGAATCGAACCCACGACCCCCGCACTGATAAGCCAGCAAGCTACTAACTAGCCTACCGGGGCGCACACTCAAGAAATTATGAAGGTAGAAATTACTAAAAATGACAGTTAAAATTACTACAAATTTAGTCAAACGGCAATGACTGTATTTGTCATAAAAATTACTAATCATGGTGTCATTTTTAATTATTTAAAAATGACTATTTGGTTACTATTCGGTATTCGTCATATTTAGCATGTTTTGACCATTCGGCCGAATAGCGACTAATAGCACTATTCGGCAGAATTACTTGGTTAAAAGAAAATAGCTTAAAAATCTGTATTTTTCTTCTAAAAAATCGAGAAAAATCTACTTTTTCGTAAAGCTTTTCTCTATAAATTAAAAAAAAAAAAAACACGGCTGCTTTTTCATCATAAAAAGTATTACGGTTCAGTTTTGTTTCGAATATATCTTACGTACAGTGTACCAGAGCTGTAAATGAATCATTCATTTTTGAATTAATTCGCGAATCATTCATGCACTGAATTAGTAAAATTTTGTATTAATTCTTTCGCCAAAAAACGAACTGAATGAAATTTGAATCGATTCATATGCATTTGGCTGGAATGAATTGCAATGCATTCCAAATCATATGAATTTGTCAAAATGAATTGCAATTCATTTTCAATTCAAATGAGTTTGGCGAAATGAATTTCAATTCATTTCCAATTCATTTGACTTGAATTGATTTTGAATTAATTCAAATGAATTATTAAAAGGAATTGAAATTCATTTTCAATTCATTTAAATTGAATTGATTTTGAATTAATTCAAATGAATTTTATGAAACTCTTCATCACATATAAGAAAATTTTATAAATATGATTAATAACACGGTGCTACAGTGAAAAAAACTTGTAAAATGACCTAGTGTAGGTTGTAGGACTTGTTGAGTAAATCACTTTTTAATTTCAAAATCAAAATCACTTTCAAAATCTGAAGTTATCAACAAAAAAAGTTTTTTTCAGGACTTTATGGACAAAAATATTTTTAATATTTTTAACTTAATTACTTCTAAGCCGATTTTAAATTTATGAACGGTTTCAGAAAGATGAATAGTTAAGCTTTCCATGTATATATATATATATCTGTTTATACTTTAATAAACAAATGTGGTAGGTAATATTGTCCAAATTTTTTGGAACTTTCAATTTTTTTTTTTTTTAATTTTTTGCTCCTTAACGCCTATTTTTCCTAAACATTCTTTGAAAACCTAGTTTTTTCTTATTTTTATTTTAAAGGACATTTAATAATGCGTAAAGTGACACTTGTTTTTTGAAATCGGTTCAAAATTGTTAATGTAACGATTTTTTTTAAATAATGGCGATATTTTATTGTTTCTTTGCCTTTGAGTTGTCAAAGTGCAATATGCAATAAGAACAAATGAGTGATTTCGTAAGAAAGAGAGTAGCTATGCAGCAAAATTTTTTTCATAAAAAGTTTTCTCTTGAACTTGACTTGCTGCTGTTGCAAACACATGGTTTTGATTAAACTTTGCTGTATTTGATTGAAAGACAAATTGTTTTTTTTTTAGTTAGTCTCTTTACAGGAAGAAGAAGAAGAAAACATTTTTATTGAAAAATTTTACGGACACAAGGGATACACCAGACTGCCGCAGTTTCGTCCCCCTCCTGGGACTCGTCAGTGGTTAATTTATGTGTCAATTGAACAAAGTATTTTATATTGTTAATTTTGCTCTATATGAAAAACTTTTTATTTTTTGGTGTCGTACTGTGATTTGAACTCACGGTCTTAGCATCAAGCTATGCATCGTAATCTCACCTCTTAACGATTTGAGCCACGGTCGACACAGCGTTGACTGCGACTAAATTGGAGTTTGGTCACACTACGTACACACAAGTATTGTTTCGATCAGAAGAGACAGAATTAGCTAATACCAATGCACAATTCATTTCTCAACTAGAATGCTTTTTCTTCTTAATCCTATCTCTTTTTCACAAGTAATTATCACGTTTTATGATGCGCTTTATTCACATACAATAGTTGGATACCAAGTGTAGGTTAGAGATTGAGTCGCCGTTAAGCAAGGTTATTCAAATTTTATGTTAGAAAGTTGCAAACCGTCAAATAATGACAATCGTAATTAATTTTTTATATTAATTACTGTAGAATATTTCTTTAGTTAGTCTCTTTACAGGAAGAAGAAGAAGAAAACATTTTTATTGAAAATTTTTACGGACACAAGGGATACACCAGTTTCGTTCCCCTCCTGGGACTCGTCAGTGGTTAATTTATGTGTCAATTGAACAAAGTATTTTATATTGTTAATTTTGCTCTATATGAAAAACTTTTTATTTTTTGGTGTCGTACTGTGATTTGAACTCACGGTCTTAGCATCAAGCTATGCATCGTAATCTTACCTCTTAACGATTTGAGCCACGGTCGACGCAGCGTTGACTGCGACTAAATTGGAGTTTGGTCACACTACGTACACACAACTATTGTTTCGATCAGAAGAGACAGAATTAGCTAATGTTTTGTTCAACGTTTCTTGTGTTTTTCTTTATCATTTATTGTGTGTAAAAATGTCTCCGGCAAGTGATTTTTCAAATGATGATGATTTGATGGATCCATGTTTCGTTCCACAAATAACGCGAAAACGATTGTTTACTTCTGATGATACAAATGAAGATGGACCGTCTTCCTCCCAAACCTCCCGTGGAGCTCTGTCAGATCTGACAGATAGCAACTCATTATTGCAACTAACATCGTCAGAATCGGCTAAATGCTCGTCTAGGAGTTTGCTTTTTAAACATTTCTTTTCAATTGCAACAAAGGTTTGAAAATTGCTTGGAAAATTACGTATTATAAATTACTAAATATCACATTATTTCTATAGATTAACAAGACTAAAAGTAAGCATAATAAAGCAAAATTCATGGCAAAGTGCAACAATTGCGATAAGGTGTTGTCAGGTACATTGCATGTGAAGAAACAAACACCATGTTTACTTTGATTAATTGCAATTAGTTTTTCATTTCATATGCAAATTTTTTTCTAATTCATTTGAATTAATTCAAAATCAATTCAATTCAAATGAATTGAAAATGAATTGCAATTCATTTTTCAAATTCATTTGAATAAATTCAAAATCAACTCAAGTCAAATGAATTTTAAATGAATTACAATTCTTTCACCAAATCATTTGAATTGGAAATGAATTGCAATTCATTTCGACAAATTCATTTGAATTGGAAATGAACTCCAATTTATTTTTGCTAAATTCATTTGAATTAATTCAAATTTCAATTCTTTTTTTATGTGAAAAGAAATAAATTAATACTCAATTCAAATTCATAATGAATTGAAATCAAAAAAGAATGATTCATTTACAGCTCTGCAGTGTACTTTTATATCAATTTTTTTATGAAAATTAATGTAAGAACTATTCTGTATTCGAATACACTATTTGTGACATCTCTAGTTATCACACAAATAAGGTCTAATTAAAAATAGTCGTTTAAAATTACATATAACCGTTTTTAAATTTTATGGTTTATGTACACACAGGGAATAAGTTAGTTGGAAATCAGTTGAAATTATGAAAAATCATTCGCCTAACAAAAAAAAAAAGGAAGTAGAACAGAATACAATGCGGAAGCCTTTAACCTGAATGGAATTTTTAATGGTATTTTTCCCAAATTTATAATTTTTGCTGCAATGGTTTTATGTCCTATTTTGGCTCACTTTAATTAACATAATAAAAATATTTCTTTAGTCCAATTCATCTTAAAGCTCTTAAGTTCTCAATGTAATAATGTACAAAAAAATTAATTTCAATACAATCTAAAAAAATGTTGGTTATATCCAACTTTCCAATAAAAAATAATTACACCCAAAACTATAATCTGCACGTTGTCTTCCTGTTCACCTTATTTCGCACAATGGAAAAATGTGCTTACATTGTCAAGTAGTGTGAACTGAAAGATTATGACTTCCCACCTCCCTCCCCCTTAAAATTTCATATATGAATGAGTCTTATAACGACATTGGAATTGGATAATTGTTAATATAAAAAAAGAATACAGTTACAAATTCCAGATGTTGAAATTGTATTTATAAAGGGTCCGACATCTAACTTTTTTTTCAACTAGTGCTTATTTCGTGAATGGTAACACTTAGCTTATGTCTGATTTGAGAGATAATTAGTTTTATCCTTCCGCTGAACGAATATGGTCCGTATGTTCGTTATCTTGTGAAAAAAGTGAAAGAAACTGGCATCCTCATCGATAAACCAAAGCGTGAAAGCCAAACACAGTACGTACACCCGGGAATATTGCTGTTGTGGCAGAAAGTGTGCGTGAAGCGCCATCAACATCAATTCACCGTCGTTCTCAACAATTGAACATTTCGGAGACATCATTGAAACGAATTTTGCATAAAGACCTTGGTATGACGCCATACAAAGTTCAATTGGTTCAGGAGTTCAAAAAAAAAAGTTATTTGGCGGACCCTTTATAATAGCAATCTTCCTCCCCCTTCCCCCTTCCACGAGGAAAATAATATTATAAGGCCAATTAATTCCCCAGTATGAAATGAAATCTAATTGCTCGTTAGAATGTCCATTTCTTGTTTCGTATATAGTTTAGTTTTTATTTTACTGTTAACTGCTGACTATGGCTGTTTTTATGGCTGGGGCTGTTGCATTGCTAAGGAGATGAAGGACGGACAGTAGGACGGACGAATAAACGACAAAAGCTTAGCTGTGATATTTATCTAGCCATTTAATTCATTGTATTTTAAGGATGTTTTACTTCCTTATATTTAGTAACATTCGTGTGAATTACTCGTAGTTTTTTTTTTTTTGTTTCTCAAGAGTCATGAAATGTTGAAAGTAGTCATTTCATTCCTGGAGTTACTGCTATTGTGTAAACGATTCCCTTTAGGTTCATAAAAAGAAATTAACGACTCTTTCTTGTTTATTTTTTCTTTTTTTTTTGAGATTTTTTTCTATCTTTTGTTTTTCTTTTTTTTTGCCGACAGTATTGTTTTTGTAAGTCCTTGGTATTCTGCGTGTTTGTGTGTTGTCTTTTTGGTGCAAATCGTTTAATGAGGATGTTAAAACAAGGAGGCATCCACCAAAACAACAGCGACAAAATCCCCATAATGAGGGACTTCCTTATTAAATAGCAGCAACAATAACAGTGGTACGAATTAAATTTTTTTTGAATAAAACTAATGGTCAACAGATTGAATTCAGACCAACAATACCAAGTGAAGAAGAAAATCACTGAAAATGGGTTATATAACCCCATATCTGGTAATGGGAAGCATGCCACAGGAAAAGGAACCGGTCCCAGGTGATACACAGGACAAGTCCCAAGGTGGCAGAGACAGGTAGTAGTAGGTCTACCTATATGAAAAAAAGGGTAAATTGACACATATTAGACACCTTGTGGCATGTAAGGTGGTGCACCTAAAATAGATTTATAAAGAAGTTTTAGAAAATTAAGAATTTCAAAATGTTTCGCATAGTTTGATTACAAAACGCTCTGCTTGCAAGACAAACACTCTACAGTATCAGTTAATATATTGGCTGGCTAACAACAAAGTTATATATTTTTGCGTTTGTGTTTAAATACAAGAAAAAAATTAAAAAAAAATAAAATACTTAAAGAAAATAAAAGAGAAAAATTGGAAAGAAAAACACACTAACACTTAAAAAACAAAATAAAGTTGAAGTGAAGTGAAGTGAAGTGAAGTAATATTACCTCAGTCACTGGATAAGTTCGTTGTTGACAATTTACTCATTTCTTTGCAGTTTTTGTATTTCCTCTTAAAAGGTCATTTAAAACAAAAACTTTTTTATGTATGAAAAATGTTTGTGTCCATATCGGTACAACCGTTTCCGATTTTAGATAAATCGAAAAAGTGTGCGTAAAAGTGGGCGTGGTCATTTTTTTTCAGTAAAACCTTAAATTTGATTACTACGAACATTTAGCAAAAAATTTAGCCATATCGGTGCAGCAGTTTTCAGATTTTAGATAAATCGAAAAAGTGGGCGTAAACGTGGGCGTGGTCAATTTTTCTTTACGTAAAAACCTAAGTTGGACTATGACGAACATTTAAAAAAAAAATGGTCAAAATCGGTCCAGCCATTCTCAACTGATGCCGTTACCAACGAACGACAATTGATTTTTATTTATATAAAAAATAAATAAAATAAATAGATAAAATGTACATTTTCACTTAATTCTAGTTCCGCGAAGCCATTAGGCTTGTCTGCAGAAGAAAAAAAAAATATTTGAAATTCATTTTATTTATTCATTGCGAATTTATGAAAAATTGTTTTATAAGATGTTTTCTTTTATGAATATTTATTTTATACTTGCTTGACTTTTTTTATACTATTCCTGAAAAGCATTTATTAAAAAAAAAACACGATATAGTCATCATATTGTTGTTGTTGTTTTTTAAACGTTTATATTAGTAATAAGTACGGCCGCCAAAAAAAAAAAGCTCTAAAAACAATGTATTTGTATTGTATTGTATTGTAATTCTTTATTTAATCATATATATTATCATAAACAAAGAACAAAAAGATAATTAATAACAATGACATAAAGTTTTAAGCGCTTAAAAAAAAGCTCGAAAAACAGTAAAATAAGCCTTTTAACTATAAAAACAAGCCGATAAATTAAAAAAAAAACGTTAAATTTCTTAACTTTTTATTAAAATCGTTACAAATAATAAAATTTGTGTAAAATGTGTTCATTGGAACGTCGTCAGTTTAACAAAGGTGCAATAGAGAAATTGTTTTTTCCACAGCTTAAAATTTCAAATTGGTTTATTAAAATAGTTTTTGATAAACTAACATGTGACACTAAATTTTCCACTTTAAATTAAGAAAAAACTTCAAAATTCCGATTGCAAAAATATAGCAAAAAATCTCTACTTTAAAAGAAAAAAGCTAAAATAAGCTAAACATTCAAAGAAAAAGGTCAAAAAGTAGCTCAAAATCACAAAATAAGCTAAAATAAGCAAATATTAAAAAAATAAGCTAAAAGCAGCTCTAACTTAAAAGGACTTTTGTTAAGTCTAAATAGTTCTATCGTTTCAAATAAAAAACAAACTCTAACTTATTTTTGGTTGCCCTAGTAATAAATATTTTGAATTCATTTCAATTAGACTTTATTAATTCTCATTATGTTTCTTTCTTTATTAAGTTAAATAAATAATTTTCAGTGGCTTACATCTGAATATTCATTTATTCTACAACATTATCATACAATTGGTACTGTATTTTCTTAAGTTAAATTTAGTTTAATAAAAATTTAACCATTTTGTTAAACAAAAAAATGCTAAAATTAAATTTAGAATTATTTCAAACAAAAAAAATACTCTGGTTTTAGCAAAAGGGCTAATTTTTGCAAACGAAAACCCAAAAAATGGTTTTTGCCTTGACCCCTACTTTTCAATAGTTAATCTCCGTAAGAATTTGTTCAAATAAATTCAGATAAATCTATTAACTAAACAGGATTTGCATGCATTATAGTATAAAATTGAAGCTATAAAAAATATATTTGGTATGACAACACCCTTTCAAGTTTTTTTAAGAAGTTATACAATGTTGATAAATTTTTAATCGAATGAATGATATTTGCGAAACAAGGACATTGAGCCAGAGTAAAATTTAGTACCGTCAAGATGCTTGTTAGGAAAAGACCCTAACCACGTGTTTGTTTACTAAGAAGACAAGAACGGAGCAAAATTGATGATTAAAATTTTTTTTGCTAAAGTTCTGCCTATTATGGAGGCCCTAGCTTTCCTAAAACTTCGGGTTCTGATGAGACCTTTGAAATGAGATACAATATTAGTTTTTAAAATCGGACTACGCGTTCAGTAATTATGACCATTTGAACAGTATGTAATTTTACAATTTAAAAAAAAAAAATGTGATAAATACAATGAGATTATAAATTGATGTAACTTTAATTAAAGCCATGAAAAGAACTGTAATTTTAGTATTTTGAATTTGCTTGAAACTTTAAACTGCTATATGAATTTAGCGTGCTTAAACACATCCACAATATGTTATTCATGTCATTTAAAAACAAATTTTTGCCTTAATTTTGCCATATTTTTGTAGCAATTTTTGAAATTCTTTGTTCCCTGGTGAATTAATGAGGTAATTTTGAAGAAAAAAAACTGGAGCTAGGAAATGTCAAAATGCAATTGCAGTCATCCGCTTAGTCTGCGGCTTAGTACATTTTGACGGACACTGCTTAGGCCAAAATTCTGAAATTTGAAAAATATGTTTTTTGAGGTATGGGCTAATTTACGGAAGATACACTTTTTGGATTTTTTTTTTATCAAATTTTGATATAAATCTGGATTCAAAGAGAAAAGTTTAAATGTTAGTTATTCCGATGTTTGTAAATATGTATATTCCGGTGTTTAAAACTACCAATAACGAAGTATCGGGTGTAAAGCTCGTGTTCACTCACAATAATTTTATAAATTTTAGGAGGTACACAGAACCAAATTTTAATTCATATCGTCCAAATGTTCGATTATTGGAGCAGTAAGTTTAAGGCGTTTTTATAATTTGTTTCTCTTTCTAGTTAAGACTTAGAACATTTTTTTTTTGCAATTAGATATTGTAAGGAGTTGGCTTTAAATGTAAATATGAAAGTGCTGACTAACTTAACATCCACGTTTATAACAAAGTTATTCGAAAAAACATCTGGGACGATATGGGTTAATGCAAAGATTTTATCATATCTACTAAGAATTAAATGAATTCTGTTTTTAATTTCAAACAAATTTTAAGTAAATACTAGTAAGGGGAAAAATTGTTAAGTAGCTAAATTTAAATAAATCTCTGAAATTGGAAGAAATACAATTGAAAAAATTTCATTTGGACCATTTTTTTTAAATTTTGGCATTTTTTTTCAATTTTCGCGATTTTTGTATAATGTTAGCGATTTTTTTTATTTCAATTTTCTTTTCAGTTTTGGCACTATTTGTTTAATTTTAGTGATTTCCTTACATTTTTGGCCAAATTTTTTGGGAATTTTTAAAATTTTAGAAATTTATTTCTATTTTTTTTTTTAATTTCTACGACTTGTTTCAATTTTGGCGATTTTTTTATAATTTGCGATTTATTTCTATTTTATCCATTTTCTTAATTTTGTAATTTTTTTGGGTTATACTAAGTTTTAATTAAACATTTAATTGAAAACATTTTTAATTGAAAGTGAGTTATAAAATAAACAAAACTTTAATATAAATTTTATTGGCAAATTATTGTCTGTGAATAAAATTTACACTACTTAAAGTAATTGCAAATTGTAATAGTTCTGCGATAAATCCTACTTTAACCAATTAACTTCTTCTGGGTCAAGTTCAAATAACTGTTTTTAAACATTAACAAGTTTAAAGTTTTTATTTTTTTTTGTGTCTTTCTTTTGTAGATTATTAAGAAGGGGAAGGATACAAATTTGTGATATTTCCATAGTTTTTTTTTTTTTAAGTTATGCAGCTTTAAAAAGATTTATATACCCAAATAACAGAACCGGTCCTGGCTACCGTATCTGTTGCCAAACTAATATTTAATTTGCTGCGAACGAATCATTCGATTAAATCAATAGAATTTCAGGCACGACAATATAACTTAGATTGCCTCAACAGAAATTCGGTGATAACTACAAGAAATTAGATAGATTATATTAAATAACCGCACCATTCGAGGGGCTACAAATACGATTGCTACGACCTAGTATATTTTGTATTCTAAAGTAGCCAAAAAAACAGCACTACAAACCACTGTGCAACATCATCCAGTTAGTATCTTTATGATAAGTTTATTGTTGTTTTTAGTTACTTTTTGTTGCTGTTGTTAATGTTGTAGTAAAAGTAGTTTTTTGTTCCTTAAGTCATAGATGGGAAGAGGAATTCCAGAAGAAAAAAAAAAGATGTTACTAGAGAATGATGAAGAAAATTCATAATGATAATGTCTTGATGATTACATGGGATTTAAACATAAAAATAAACTCCCAATTTCAGTAAGTTTTAACACTAGACTCCATATAAACGAATGACTAAACACAAATAAAAACTTCATCGATGCGTTGATGATAGAACAATAAAAACAAAAAGTTTTCCCATAGATATTTTTTTTTTCGCTTACAACATTTTTATAATGTTACGTGTTTTGCCATTTCGTGCCAATAAATTCATGTCACTCTGGCTAACAACATTTTAAGTAAAAATAATAAGGATAACAAGAACCTTTAGTGAGTGTACGTACGCACGTATGTATGTAGTAGTGAAGGTATGTATGTAAGTGTTAGAGGAAGAAGCCTTTCAAATTAATTGAGTTGTTTTTTCGGGTTAAATATTTGTTAAGCTTGATCTCTTCTAATTTTAGTTGGTCACTTGGGAACATTATTTTGGGGGGTCGGGGTTAACGTTTTCATTCTCGAATACTGTTTTAACATACACAACTAAATAAATAAACAAATGTAAAAAGGACTTCAGGTGGTATTTGTTTCATGTGTTTGTTTGTCCTTTTTTTTAGTAGTTTACAAGTTGGAGTTGTTTGGAATATTTATGGTCAACAAGAGTTGTTGCATAAATCACTGTCCAGTTGGTTGGACTACATGTTCTTTTACTTTTGTTGTTTTTGCTGTTGTTATAGCCTGCAGTCATTGTATAAATTTTCCATGGTACCATACGAAATAACCACAATTAATGTTATGAGATAAGTTTTCAAATAAATAATGTACCATCATGTATTCTACGCATAACAAACGGTATTTTAGTCTAACGTACTTAAAATAAATTAAAACCACAATTAAGACAGTTTATCTTTAATTTAATTTAAGCAGAGTTTTACATATTAAATTTCATTTAAAATATCGAGGAAAACATTAGAATACTTTAATGGTATTTTTTTATGAAAACTATTTCTATATTTCACTCTTTATTAACAAGAAAAACAACATTATTGGTCGACATAGCAAATTTAAGATTTAAATCTCACAATGGTCTCGCTGTCGAAACCGCAAAAAGAATTTAGTATTTTGCTTACCGTAGAAGTTATGGTCAGTATACGCTTACAAGGAAGGTCTTTCATGAGATAATTTCTGATTTTGATGAAATTTGGAAATTCTTAGCTATAATAATTGCATTAGAGAAAAATAATTTGGTTTTCACATAAAACTTAATATCGAACCGTGTATTTGAAAAAGAGTGAGTAAAATTTTTTAAATTAAGTTAACATAATTCAATTCTGCTAATGAAAAGAAAACATTTTATGTGCATATCTACTTTTTAACACTGTGCTAGTACTACACTAGTGCAAATTAAAATGTGTATAACAATTGAACAGTTAATTTTGTTGGTACCTTAAATTTCCGAATTAGTTATATGACTGCGGAGCACTCTTAAAAATATGAAGTTTGATACCCACATTGCCTGTATTTGAGATACAGGGTTGCCACCATATTGCAAACTATACGGTTTCGGAAAATGCCCAACAAAACCTGAATTAGCTGAAATATTTAAAAACACGTATCCGCTTAAACTTAATAAGGATCACTATATGTGAATTTGACATTCGTGCACTAATCATGTCCATATAAAGTACCCTAGAATTAGCACTTTTTTACAATACTTACTATAAAACAAGAAAAAAATACCAAAAAAAAGGTACCTGGAGATGGCTTTTAAAAATTGCTACTCGAAAATATGCCATTTGTATATAGTTTCTTTGGATCAAATAAATTTAAAATACCAAAAAAATGGGTAATATTTGACCCAACTTTTAACCCCAAAAGTCCTTACTGTGGCCGATAATCTGAGACACCCGAACTTAGAATTTGTTTTCTCTACAAAATATTCAAATTTCATCAGAATCGGAGATTATCTCATGAGATATTTATGAATGTTTCCATAAAAGTAATGAACTTGCACGAATTTTGGAAAAAAAAATACGTAAACACAATATTAGCTAGGAGAAAAAAAAATCAGAACAGGTAAAGTTGAAAATGTCGTTTTTTGTGCTTATTATTTTAAAATGTCCGTTATATGCTTAATGAAAATTTTGTTTTTTTCATCCATTAAAATTCTCTCAGTGCAGCGTTTTGTGGCATTTGGTCAAATAAACTGAGACAGGGAAACTCTAGCAATTGAATACTGACATTGAGCTGAAATTTGGATTTGTGAATTTGATGATAAAAGTAACGGGCAAATATTTTTCTCATCGATCATTTGAAACGAATTTCCAGAATACGAAAAATTGTCAAAATTACCAAAAATTGACGAAAGTTTTTTATTTTACGAAAGTTTCTGTTGTACACTCAAAAAAAAGTCCGTAAAGTTAGCAAAAAAGTTAGTTGCCTCAGCAAAAGTTTTGCCTTGCAGAAATTACTAATATCTGTAAATCAGCTCACTGATTTTCAGCAAAAACTTTGTAAATTTACCAAAAAGTTTTGCTGACACTTCAATGCAAATGAAAGTTGACTTGTTGAAATCAACAAAATTTTTTTGCTGGAGCTTAGTAGAGAAAGAAACTTAATATAAAATTTTTACTTTAGTAATTTATTTTGCTGTCAAGACTTCCACATCGTTAACAAAATGCAATTAATTAAAAAATCTAGAAAAAAACAAAATATTTTATATATTAAATAACAAAACATAATAATTCCCAATTACTTACATGAATGTATTTATGACGTAATTCAAACTTTTTCAAATGATATTTCTAAAGTACAAAAACGAAATATAAATATCATAAAAACTACTTATCTTTAGAGATAATATGTACATACACAGAGAGAATTCATTGGACGTGTTTTAATGAAATTTTTTGAATGAAGTTTTCTTCACAATGTGAATGAAAAATTTCTTAAACTTCATGAAAAAGTTTCATAGTTTTAATTAAACTATTTTTAATGAAACTTTTTCATCAGTCATATAAATATTTAATTAATAATATGACATTTTTCATATTTCATTTTCAAGGGACGAGTTCCAGTGACAATTCATAGATCTAATGCAGAAATTCATTGATATCATGCAGATAATTCTCTCAGTGTGGTTTGCATTTCTTACTGCCTGTTGCGTACAGCATACCACAGCGTATTTTATGTTTCCTATCTCCCTAAAGCTGAATTCTGACTTCACAAAGTATTCTTTATTTTTCACATTTATGAAAGTATTGTTTCTTAGTAAAATTTTTTTAATTAGTTTATTTAATTTATTTATTGTTTTATTTATATTTTTTAATATTTACAATTTTTATGTACATGCATTTTTTTACCGCGTCCTTTGTATTTTTTAATTATTTATCCAAAAGAAATAATGGAATGAATGAAATTAACCGCTGTTTCATTTTTTTGTAAGTCTTATAATGGTTGTATTTATTTGTATATTTTCTTTACTCTCTATTTCGTCTAGACAAGCTGCGACATCTATAGCTTGTCTTTTCATTTGTTCTCCTCGCTATTTATGTGTCTATCAGCAGAAGGTAGCAACAAAAACTAGTTAAACATTAGTTTAAAATTAGTTGTTTAGTAAAACCGATTAACTATTTTTTTGTTAAAATTTCAATTTCAGCAAAAAAATTACTGTAAGTTAGTTTAAAAAACGAAAAAAAAAAAAAAATTAATCACGATAACTGTTTGTGCATATTGACTGGCTAACAGCAAATACTCACTGAAAATGAAACAGTTTCATTGGACGAAAATCTACGGAACATTGTCGTATTTATAAAGTTTTCATAAATTTAATGAAACTTTTCATTAATATTTATGAAACATTCTTCATAACTCCTTCATCAATTCATAGAAAAATTTTATAAATTTTTTTTTATAATAATGGCTCATATCTCGAAAACTATAAGAGATAGTGCAACATGGATACATTTTTTAGTCGAGTGGAGTGTTAATACACTTTGGTATCAAAATTGAGACAGGTCCGGAAATGCTATTTTTTTTTGTCATTCCTAACAACCTTTCAGCCACCCTATATTTTAAAAATAAAGAAAATTAATTATTTTAGCTAGGTTGATACATGTATTCTGATCTGGCAAAAGATCTCATCAAAACGCGAAGTTTTAGAAAAGCTAGAGCCTCCATAAATTTTGCTCCAACGCACTCTGAAGACCAAAAATGTGGTTTCGGCCGAAGCTATTTTTATTATTATTTTTTAAATTTTTTTGATCTGCATTTAAATAATTGTGGTTAAAAAAAAAAAACAATTTGCTTTTTTGGAACCTCGTTGTTGTTTTCCCCTCATAAATAAAGAATTATTTTTTTTTTCAACTTAAGGTACCGGATGGAGGTTAACCGTTTTTAACCCTCCTCTAAAAATCTTCTTTGGACATATTTACTCTTTTACCTGGACAATTATAAGTGCAAAAAAAAAATAAAAATAAGTATAGCCTTAAAATCGGTAATCTGCAACTTTGGTATTAACAGTATTTAAATCTGACTTAGGGTGAGTAACTTTTCTATTAAAAACCGGAGTTTAACTTTCAACACAGATATTTGCATATAAATTTGACATTCATAACTATGGTTAAGCCCTAAACTTTTGTTAATGTGAGATAAGTTATCAGGTCTTAAAATCCAAAATTTTAATATGACATCTGATACAGCTCAAGTAACACTCACATTCTTAATTGTTCTTCAGTCACTTGAATTTGAAATTTGTGACATTTAAACTTTTATCTTAATTAAAAACTATTTTTAAGGTATGCCAACCCTATGCTCTGGCACAACAAAGGATTTCATTCATATTCTACAACAGTTAATTCCTGGTTGTGAGTATAAATATCATATCCGAAACAAAAATTTAACATATGCAAACAATAATTTGCTCACATACAACAATTTCACCTCCAAAAAGTTGAAAGATAAAAATTGACGTGACATATGAACAAAGTAACTTTTCAAATTCACCAAAAAAAAAATAATATAAAGTAATTATTTGTTAGTGATATACACATTATAATGCCAAAATGTAAACAATAACTACTCGTTCTAAAACACATTTAAATGATATATGAGGTATTTCAAAAATTGTCGACACTTTGAGGTAAAATATTTTCAGCATTTTTTTTTTTTGTATGACGAATAACCTTTTGTGTATGTACTAGACGATGTTTAAGCATGCTAACCCTTTAATCCGCGTTAACCCTTTACTGCACGTCGCACTATGCTTTGTCCCATAGACAAAAATCAAAAAAAAAAATTTTGTCTCAAATTGTTTTTAAATACAGATTTTTTGAAAGATAATAAGGTATCTCAAATAAATGTTAACAAAAAAAATTTTTCTGATTGCTTTTGCCACCACGAGAGGGCGTTAAAAGCAGATAATTTCTTCCAAAAATTACTTAACAGAAAAATGAGTTTTAGTTGTTTAACAAAAATAATTCTGAAAAATTCATTTTTTTAAAAAGTCGCTCGAAATTTGGTTTTCAAGTACTTTGATATATTTGCAGTTAAATTAAAATTTATAATTTAGTATTTTTTACAAAATAACTTTTGTTATTGCTCTGAAAAACACATTTTTTTTGTTGAAAATCCAAAAATTACTTAAGTTTGATGGAGTATAAAAAAAAATTATATAAAATTAGATATTTTTTTTCTGTTTTTGTAAGTTTATACTCTTAGCTAAGAGGGTATTCAAAAATTAGTGCCTATTTTTTACCACAACTTAAAAAAAATGCGTTTTTTGAAATGCCTAATTTTATGATTTTTACTCAAATATCAGGCATTTAAGAGTGTTTAATATCATTGCGCAACACGATTTTATATTTTACATGTTAAAAAATAAAAAAATTTAATTATATCATTAGTAGACCAAAACCACTGAAGTATTTTCAAAATTTAGCTCGAGTTTTTTTTTATGGCCCACTGAAGTTTTTAAATTTTTTTTAAAGGCGTTTTGAGTAAGTCAAAAAAAATGTATTAAATCTAATACAAGGCTAATAGATGATTTTAATAAAATTTGATGACGGTTCTTTTCATAGAACTAATTAACCCTCTATCTGCCATTTTTAGGGGTCATTTCAGCCCCTCCTCATGGAACACCACTAACACGTTTAACATTTAAGATAAACTCGGAGACCCAAAATTTGTTGCACAGTGTATACAACTGTAGCTTTATGTTATGTAAAATATCTCATTAATAATTAGTTAGATCCAATTAAACTATAAATTAGATTCTGTTTCATATTTAAATTACTATTTTAAAGTGTAAGTTGCTATTGACTTCGATTTTGAAGTTTTTTTTGTTTCATATTTTTGTTTTGCTTTATCATATTATTTGCCGTTATTTATATTTTTCAAATTAGAGATGATAGCGTGACACATTTGTTTTTAAGTTACAATACACGCGTGTGATAGTAACTATATTCCAGCAGCGCTAATACGACCATATATTAAATTTTCGGAAATGCGAGAGAAATTTTTATTTTCTATAAAAGTTTCAATTGTATAAAAACCGTAAGTGTTACAAATTTAATTGCCTTTAACATAAGTGATCGTGAGTGCTAGTGGATGAAAATACTAACGGGTCCATCTCTATTTGTAATGTAAACAAGGTTTAAAAAATAAATTTATAAATTAATGTAACTAATCTGTGGTGATGGCAAATATTTAAAAAAATTCCGATATAATTGATTGTTGGATAGCAGCATCCTCAAACAATAAAATATCAGAGGTGTATAAATATGTAAAACATAAGATAGGCGATTCATATTTTAACAAAAAAAAACTTAATACAAAGTATTCAGTTTTTTAATAGTAAAGTGAATAAGTTATGGAGAGAAAGCAGATATAATTTTAATTTTTTTATCAAAATATATCGCACTTAATCAACAGGAGGGTATTAACTCAAAATGTTCAGTAGAAGCAAAACAATTTTAAATTTAATATTAAAGGCACATGAAAAAGAATTTTTAAACCAACCATTTCATTATCAAAAAGTAGGCAAAATAGCACGATATTTTTACAGCGGATATGAATACTACTCGTCAATTTTTTTCGAAAAGTGGAAAAATAAAAATTTTGATGGAAGTGCGATATGATTTTTTCATAATTTTTTAATGACGTTTACATTGCTAGTTTTCCTCTTTAATTTTTTCATTTATGTTATCTTTCAAATATCCTTATAGTTTTATTTTTGCAAGAGCATTTTAACCGGTTTATCCTATTTTTCAATAAATGATGTTTTTGTATTTTCCACATTGATAATCCGATTCTACCCAAATTTGGCACAAATATATATCTTGCAAATATCAATTTACATACCAAAATTTATTACGATCAGACAATGTTTTTAGGAATGGTAGCGTTTTTAAGAAAAAGGATATATAGCAGGACCTTGAGTCCTTAGTCCGATTTAAATAAAAATTTACACACACGTTGCTAGTTGCATGTGTATCAGCATGACCACTCTTTGTAATTTTGTGGGCATTATTGAAGCTAAAATTATATTTTTCAATTTCAGGACACATGGGAGGTAGGCGTGTCCTAGGGCCGATTTTTCCAAAAATTCTTATTTTTCTTAACTAAGCTATTTTATGCTAGTGTACCAAATTTCAAAAATATCTGACTACTCCTTCTATTTTTGTCCCTTCGTTATATGGGAACGAAGCATAGTGCGTCGTTACATAAGAAACGAATTCAATTAAACTTTTAATTGAATCAACAAATATTTTAATTAAAACTCGATTTTATTTTTTTCTGTGTAGTAAAATGGAACAAATTGGCAAACAATATCATATTAGTTTGAAATAGATGATAAATATACTAATAACATTTGTAAAACTATTTAGTTTTATGCATTTTTTTTTAAAGATTAGCATCCACAAAGAAGATAATAGTGAAAGTTGTGAGAATTTTCGGGAAATAAATGACTAACTTCCAGCAAATGTAAAAAATGTAACGTTACACTTTCTTGAGAGATAATAATACAGGTCAAAAAGTTTTCTAACCTTGAGACTAGAGTATATTGTGATGTGCGCTGAATCTTAATCTGACAACAGAATGCCTTCATCACATCAGGTTTTCGATATAGCTTAATCTAATGTTTTAAAATACAATGTTTTTCTCTACATTCGAGAAGTTATAATATCACGAATTAACCCAGTTTTTACTAACTGTCTTTAAAGACGCATCTATTTTTAAGAGCTTTTAACTTTTGATAGGATGGTAAAAAGCGTATTAGAATTTGAAGTCTTGTCTACAAACGTGGTTTTAAAAATTTTTGAATTTGTAATTCCAGTGCTGTCATATAATGATGTTTTTCGCACTTTTTTGAAAAAATATTTAAAAATATAAGGAATGATAAACGCTATTTATTGCTATTGATTAAGACATTTAAAAAAAACTTTTAGAAAACCGATCAAAAAAAGTTACATCTCAAATACCAAATCAGATCTCATTTGATATATATCGATATTTAGTCTTAAGACATCGAAATATATCTAATTTAAGATCCTGATGGATCCCAAAATATCAAATGGGATTAATTTAGATATACTTGGATCTAATTAGATCCAAAAATATAAGTAATTTTTGGTGGATCCAATGAGATATTTTGAGGTTAAATTAGATTTACTTAAATCCCACGACATATATTATTTTTAATAAAATTTACAAAAATTTTAAAGATAAATAATTTAGACATCTGCGCATATATAATTATGTATGGTGTAATATAACAATGTGTAATTATTTCATACATGCATAAAAACTATTAATGAAATTGCACCATAAATAATCATATCTCAAACTAAATTGTTAATCTTGTGTCATATATGGAATCTTACATCATATAATGTCATATATAATTATATCTTAAATTGCATTATACATATGGCACAATATATAAGCAAATTTTACTATTATATCTTCAATTACGATTATATCTTCAATTATATAACTTATATGTCACCATATATGAGTATATATTGCATTTTATATGAGAATGATTTATATATGTCAACATATCTACCATATCTTATTATGTATAGCATATATATGCTTAATATCTAATTTTATAAAAATCAATATATAATAATATAAGGAATTATTGATAAAATTATCAATTTTATTTTTGTGTTGCTGAATCGGTTTCAATTTTACAATTAAAGGCAAAAACATAAAAGAATATATAATAATATATCGTTATATGAATATGCTTCCACAAAAGAAGCATATAATAAGATGTGGCCATGAGTGACACCATATATAATCACATATAATAATATATATTAAATACATACATTTTTTTACTCGGGAGTAAAAATTTTTTTCATTCTACATGTTCTTTTTGAAAAAAGTTTATTAATCGAACCAAGATTTTTCCGTCTTTGTAAAAATAAAAGTATACGGAAAATTAATCCGTTTTTGCCTTTAATATCAAAAGTGTTATATTTTCTCTCAACCAGCAAAAGAACATTTCAATTTAAGCGATTAGAATTTCAAAATAACAATTTTTAAAACCTGTCTAAAAATTCCAACATTTTTAAAAAAATCTTAAAATAGTATGATTTGTAATTTTTTAATAGATATTTAACTTGTTATTACATAAAAATTTCATATTCAAAAAAATAATAACCCTTTAAGTGCGTACAAAGCGTATAAGATTAAATTTCAGTTAATTATACCACCACTAGAATACCCGATAAGGGTATACAATTTATTGAAAATGCATACTGGAAAACCAACGTATCTTCCTACCAAGTTTTGGTAAAAATTCTCTGAAATTCCTATATGTTGCCTTTAACATTCGTATTACGGTATTCGTGATCGTAATTTTTCTAACGAAATAAATTTTCTATAAATAAACGCTATTAAATATGCGATTTCAAAAGTTTCAAATATTGGGAAAAATCACATATTTTCATTTAAAACAAAAATGACCTATTTTTTCCTTTATATTAGTTTTTGACATACATATACACATGTAACAAACTCGTATAAAGGAAAACATTGGGAAAAAAATCGTTATCCTTAAATAGGACCCTTAAAAACGAAAGAATGTGAAAACGCCGAAATATGAATATTTTTTTTGCGTTTTCTACCAATATATAAAGGTTCCGCCATTTAACGTTTTTTTTTTTCGTGAATGGTAACACTTAGCTCATCACTGATTTGACAGATAATTAGTTTTATCCTTCCGCTGAACGAATATGGTTGTGTATACGCTTGAACAACGCTGGGAAATATTGCGACATTACTTTGAAAATCATGGTAATGAGCAAGGAGTGGCCGTTACAGTCAATGGCGATCGTTATCGGGCCATGTGGAACGAATTTTTGTTCACAAAAATTGAAGAGGAGGATATTGGCAACATTTGGTTTCAACAGGACAACGCTACGTGCCACACAGCCAAAGCTACACTCGATGTTTTGCGCCCTGTTTTTAAAGATCGCATTATCAGCCGCAGAGCTTATGTCGTTTGGCCACCTCAGAGCTGCGATTTGACACCGTTGGACTATTATTTGTGGGGTGCCGTCAAAGATAAGTGTTACGCCAACAAGCCAGAGACAATTGACGCTTTAAAGGACAATATTCGTGAAGCCATTGGTGAAATACAGCTGCACACAATCGATAATGTGCTTAAAAATTGGACCGATCGAGTAGGCTACTGCATGGCCAGCCGAGGCAGCCATTTGAATGAAATTATTTTCCATTATTAACCGGAAGGATTGTACTTTCAAATAAAAAAAGAAATTTGAGAAAATATTCAGTAGTTTTTTTTATAGCATTTTCAAAAAAAAAAAAGTTATTTGGCGGACCCTTTACATATAACCTTTTTTAATATCGAGTTTCATGTAGTAAATGATTTAAGCTCATAAAAGACACGTCATAGATCCACTGGACATTTTTTAGCCAAACTTTGCTGTTAAAAGAAAACAAAATAGTTTTCATATTTTTTAATCCTCAACATAACAATCAAAATTATAAATCATATTTTTAAATAATTTTTGAAAAAGGTCAAAAGTTGATTTTTTTAAATATTTATATAAAACACTTTGTTCAATTGACACATTAATTAACCAGTGACGAGTCCTTGGATTGGAAAAAACTGCGGCAGTCTGGCATATCAATTGCGTCCGTTAAATTTTTCAATAACAATTTTTTCTTCTTGTTCTTCCTTTAAAAATCTAACTTCAAATACTTATTTGCCAACTCTGCCAACTTTTCACGATTGTATTCAAGATCTTATATTATTCAAAGATTTTTAAACTACTTAATTATCTTCATCCAGTAGAAAAACATAGCCGTTTAAAAGTGCTGGGTAGATGAAGGAAAACTCTGCCAATAATGAATTAAGTTTAAACCAAATTAAAAATATTAAAATTCAAGTTTTTGCTTTTATTTAATGAAAGTTAAATCAATTTAAAGAGCTCATTGTAATTATCACATTTCATAATATATATTAGACAAGCAAAAATATAAAAATACACTCAAAAATGTTTGGTCTTATATCAGAAATTAAAAAGAAACCCGCAACTATTGGGTAAACCCGGTTTACCGGCTTATGATATCTAATTGGATTAAGGGTTATTTATTTGCAGAAAATCATATAAAATACTTTAAATTCGTAAAATAAAAAATTTCATATAAGGGTGCTTTTAAAAATCTCAATATTGTATTATGCCTTTTCGACTTTAGTATTAAGCTCATTAAAATTTATTATTCGATGTAAGTTCTGGCGGAATTTATACAGCGATTTAGTTATCACAAAGCGAAATGTGTTTGGAATAAACAACCGCTTTACCTGCCAGGAACAAAAAAAAAAATAAAGCTTTAGCATTTTATCAATTTAATGCGTCGTGAAGATTTACTCTAGATATCTAACAACATTCTCAAACCATTTTTGTTTATAAAAAAAAGGTGAAAAATAATTGGATTTCGAAAATATTTTCAAAAGTTTATAAAACTTTAAATTTAAAAAAAAAAATTTTTGAACCGGAGGTGCTTTTTACTAAGAAACTCAGATCACGCCATTACAAATATAATAATTGTGAGTGTCAGTCGCAAAAAATATACATTTTCTAAAAATTTACACCAATTTCTTTTAAGTTTCCGATGTTTGTAACCCGTTATTAGTACGCGGACATCAACTGTATAAAATTACATGATTTTTTAAATACTGTTCAAAATGAAATTCCATTAGGCGATCGAATGGAATGATTAAAAATCGGCAAAATTTGGTTTCATTTGTAAACCACCAAATAACTTTCCACCAAGCAGCGATATGGAAATTACTTTTTTGTAGTGAATATATCTCCCAAGTCTAGTGACTTAATTTTATATTGGGTTAGACTTAAAAGTTAGAAACTACGATTGAAAAAATAAAACGAATGAAAAAACACTTGTAGCTTTTAATTAATTTTTTCGGCTTTCAAACGGCCATCAATTCTTTTGTTGAAGACTTTTCAACGTGAAACTTTGCATGGCCTAGTTTTTAAATATAGTCTACCCATCCCTGTACATCGTTTCTCTAATTTCAAAAAACCTTTAGAAATAAGAGGCATCTAAAGTCAGCTTCAACTGGTATCGAACATTTTTGAAATAGTTCATATTTACTTTAGTACTTCCTTTTTAGAATTTTAAATACCCTTGGGAAAGAGAATATATCGCTACCAACAGGCAATAGCTACAGGTAAAAGTTGTAGTTTTAAAAACTAAATTGTAAACTGGAATAAAAAGCTAAAATTTGCAGATAAAACTTATATGAAAATGAAACCATTTATATCACACGTACAAATACCAAAAATAAGTAGTAAATGGAGGCAGACAAACATTTGATTTAATTATGAGTGGCATTTATAATAGAGCGAGCGGCACAGCAGGTAGTTTTAGTTTCATACAGCTATTTCCCCCTCTGCCACCAAAAAAGAACAAACTTTTCCGTACTAAAGTTTTTATGAAGGTGTTAGACTGTTGATAATGTAAACATTTCAAATATTAAACAAGATGTCTGACTGTCAAACTGACAGTTAACTTAAGTGGCAACTTAATTTCTTAATTGTCAGCATATGAGTATGAGTGTGCGAGAGAGTGAGTGAGTGCGTGTTAGTGTGATTAAAAGTAGAGTTTGTATGAATAAAATATAAATAAAACTTTTTGTTTGACAAAAAACTTTTCCTTGGAAATAACTATCAGATTTCTTAAAAAAACTATCTTAAATGAAAAGTTATACCTTTTTGGTAAATGGCAAATCAACATTTGTGGTTGTTTTCTTACTGCATCGAAGAAACAGAAAGTTAATTTACATTTTTATTAGTAGAAGAAGAAGTTAAACTTTGACATCAAACTATTCAATTAAAGATACTCAAATATTTGTCCAAAATATTGTAAATCCATCATGAGACATTTTAAGAATACTTAACTTTTTTTCGTTATCATAAATAATTAAAACAGTTTTAAAAGTGTTTTCTTATTTGTGTTTTAAGATATTCGTTAAGATATATTAAAGCTTTTTCCACACGACTAAGTTGTCATTAAACTTTAAAGAGCTTCTTTGTTTTACCTTAATTTGCGAAAATTTCATTGGTTAGAGGAACAAAATATTTCGTACATTTTGGGTGAAGCAAGCTATATAGTATATAAAGTCTTAGATGTTTTAAATCTTTCTTTTCAGCTTCTGAATGAGCGCAGCGCAGTTTCAAAACCATATGTGCATAGCTCAACCATCTCTCCATTTATTTGGCAACGATTTTTATTAACAGGTTTTTTAATGCATTTTTCTTTTACTGCGTCTTGGGTGCGAGTTCGCGAATTACCAAGAAAGAGTTAGCGTGAGTAGCAAAGTTTCTCTATAAAGTATATACAATCAGGATAAAAAATTTCATCATTTTTATGAAATTTATGAAGCTATGCCATATTTAAGAGGTTTTCATAAATATTTATCAAACATTCTTCATAAGTTCTTCATCAATATTTTTTTTTATAATAACCCATATCCCGAAAACCAAAAGAGATACGGAAAGGCGGATAATTGTTTTAGTCTAGTGAATTACTAATACACTTCGGTATCAAAATTTAAAAAGATGTTTTTATGAAAGAGATTCATAAATATTTATAAAACTGTTTCATAGGACTAAAACAAACGAAGCTTTCATCATGTTTATGATGGTTTTCATAACTATGATGAAGTTTTCCGTAGAGTGTATCTTCAAATCCACTTTGCAAAAAAAAGAAAATATAATCTCTTTTAATACGACGAGCATACGAAAATTTAAAAAAAAATCGTAATTAAGAAATGAATTTAAAATATGTTTTTGTTTGGATAAAGCACTGTAACTTTAATTTACAATAAAAAAAATATCGTCCATTCTCAGTACCTTTTCAAACAAGGGCTCTACATTAAAACATTTAGATTCTTTAAAATTGTGTAATATATTAACAGATTCTAAGAAAATTTTATTTTCATAAAAACTTTTATATGTTTCTAGGATTTGTCGAAATAGTTTTTCGAATAACAAAACTAGTAATTTTTGTTTTAAACATTATGAAATTCGTAGGAAAGTTTATACAAAAATAACTCCAGACTTTGAAACACTTATTTCTAAATGCTTTCTGCAGTAAAAAAACGCTCACGTTTCAAAAAAATTTCTATAAAAATCGCTCAAAAATTATTTATGTTATGATTTCACTTATAAAAAAATCGGTAAATGATATATCAAAAGATCCGCTATGCGGAAATTGGCTGTATGAAACTTACTATAGATTCTAAAGCGGCACGTCTCTTCTGTTTTCTACTATGCAAAGACCCGAAGTTGGCTTCGCTAAACTACGAAATTATTTTTTCCTTAATCTAATCTTTTCTAATATACATCTGATTAAACTCTTTGTCTCCATTATTTCTTTTTAATGTCAGTATAATTTAGAGATGTCATTTAAATTTTGAAAATACTTAAAGATGACAATGTTTTTTAATTGTAATTGTAAAAAATTAAAATGTGTGTGTGAGATGGGTACATGTGGTGGTACTTTGGCTGATGTTGGGTGTGTATGTATTTGGTGGCTTATATAATTTAAAAGTTTTTATCCTTAGCTTTTTTTAATGTTTCCTGTTACATTTAGATGTAATATTTAAAGTGTACGACAGAGTAAAATGTATGGGAAACATCGGCATGTGAGTGTGGGTGTTTAAGTTGTTTATGTTAATTTGCTCTGTAAACTTCGTGCCGAGCTTAACAATTTGTAACAAATAATTATCATAAACTGATTAACATGACTGAGCAGCAAAGAATATACGAAGTAACAGTGCGTTTAAAAAGTTATACCCAGAGAAGAAAACAAAAAAAATGACAAAATTCAATGTAATAGATTCGAAAATAGATTCGATAAAAATTTTTTTTTTGAAAAACTACACTTTTAAAAAGAAATAGTAAAACAATTTTGAGAAAAAAAAATTATTTTTATAAATAAAAAGCACTTAAAGAGTATAAAATCGTAAAAAGTTATTTAAAGCTCAAAATTCTTAAAAAAACGCAGTTTTTGAGCTCAACAATTGAGAATTGAAATATGGCAAAATAAACTAAGACAGTAAAACCCTGTTAAAAAGACCTTTGAGGAACCAACATGAGCGAGATTCGTGGCAGGTTATGAGTGAGGTTCGTATTAATTTGCGTACATTTTTTTTTTTAATTTTTTATTGTTAACAAAATATTTAACATTTTTATAAATTTTTACAAAAAATATACAAATCTGTCATTTGATTTCATAAAAAGATATTTCTCTATACATTTAAAAAAAATGAAATTTATAAAAATTCAAAGAAATTTTAGAACAATTTGCAATGTTTTGGGAGGTTCGGGTTAAAAATGGAAAATTGAATGAAATTAAATGGGACTGTCCTAAACAGATCGTCTTAACCTAGGGTTCATATCAACCTTCCGTCCTTACACCTATTTTTCATTATACGCAATTCACACTGTTGTTGGAGTGTATTATATCGCAGTGTGAGGACGGAAGGTTAAGTGAGTACATATTAAAATATGTGTTTAACATTGAAATTATTACCACAATATCGGGACTTTTAAATTCGTTCGTATTAGCCGTGAACGGTGTTCGTCTTAAACTCTGCATATTAATGAAGTTTTTCATAGAAGAAATGAAGTTATACTCATCTAATAAAACTATTTAATAAACCAATGCAAGTTTCCATAAAATTAAATGAAAAATATGATTATGTTTATTAAAAATGTTATTTACTTAACGAAGAAGTTTCATTAAAAAACTACTTTCATAAAAAGTATGAAGGTTTTCATTAATTTTAAGAAATTTTTCGTTCACCTTATGAAAAAATTTTTCATTATTTTACTGAAAATATTCATTATTTTTTGTCCACTAAAATTCTCTCTGTGAACAAGTTTTAGTGTATGAGTAAAAATGGCAAAAAAGAAACTTTGTCTTTTCTGACAAAAGTGATAATCCGGAACCTGTTAAATAATGTTGCACATTTTTGCACTGTTAAAAAAATGTTCAATTGTGAATACCAAATATTTCGAATTGATGTCTTCGGACCCAAACCTCTGTTAAGTTGGCTGAAATTCTGTTGTCATAAATTTACAACGAAACGTATGAATGACAAAAAATTCGGTTGTGTCAACGAAATATCTTTTCCGTTATCATTCCTAATGGGAATAAGTGGTGAATAATTTGCATTTAACTTACTTTTTGACATACACTGTACATTTTACTTTATTTTACTAACAAGGGAGATATACCAACCCGGACCGTCAGATCTTAATGAACTTCGGATATGTTGTAGAGAATAAAAGTTTAAGTGACCCGTGTTTGCTTTAGCTGCCCATTCTCATGTTTAGGAGTTGCTAAGTGGGATCAATAATTAACAGATTTTACGTTTTTCGGTTTATTTCGTTCTTTTTAATTTACCCATAGACAAATTTGATAGCAAATGAAAGGTTTTTTGAAAACACAAAACAAATTATGTCTAAAGACAGTGTAGTAATGCCTATTTAATTTAATCAAGGGGTTGTCTGAGCTTTTCCCGATGTTCGAAATCGTTCGGTTTTTATGCGACTTTTCCTAATTCAAAAATGTGGCAACCCTGGGTCCACTATTTATGCAATATGGGTATCAAAAGGTACTTTGTTTTCTTAGGTACAAAAATAAAGTTTTTGTTAATGAAAGACACGTTTTCATACAAAAACAAATGGATTTTTAACCCCACTTTTTAACCCTTGAACTTAAGATTGGGCAGCTAAACAAAATACGTGTCTCTTATTTTGCCCCTTTACAACATCTCCAAAGTTCATTAAAATCTGCGAGTTCGGGTCGGGATATCTCCCCTGTAAATGTATTTAAAGTAGTAGTTACCTACACCATTCATTTTACAGTGTTTAGTGTAGTGGTATAGACGTACTTTTCTTCCTTTAGTTGTCCTGTATATGGTATAATTTTAAACAACTTTTATTTCGTTTAAAAAAAAAAATGTTTCAACATTTTATGCATGTTAATCCAACGAATACTTTATTCTTTATTCTATAGTATGTTTAACATCCCCGTGCTTAATTTAAGTTAATTTATGCCAAGTGGTATTTTTACGTCATTTTAATTGTAGGTTTTATATGTTTGAATTTTTATGTGCCCCGTGCATAATCTTTTACTTCTTAATCACCCCTTTAGAAATGTACTACCTTAAGTTTGTTTGAAATTATAATTGGTAACAAGTAAATTTGAGCATTTTTTCTCTACTTATGAGAATAATTAAGTAAGACGGTTAAGAAAAATTTTAATAAAATGTCAATTTTGGTTGTGGGTGTATATTTTAGTTGAATTTTTAAATATTCTTACATGTAAAATATTTTTATATCTTTAACAAGACTATAACGTTAAATTAAGTAATGAGAACACTGCGTGACAAAGCAGATCACTAAAGTCGAGAACATCGAGTTCGATTTTAACTTATATTCACGGTTCAGTAGAACAAGCTCTAACCCAAAAGTGTAAACACCAGAAATTAAATATATTAATTAAATATTTGCAATGTCTCAAAACAAGTTGGCGAAAAAATCAAAATCATTGATGGGGCACCTTTTGCAAAAGATAGTTTTGAATTAACAAAACTTTCATGTTTCAAAAATTTTCGAAAACTATTCGAGATGCTAAAAAAAAGAATTAAGACCAAAATTGTTCCAGACAATTGGCATGTCGAACTTTAAAATTTAGCATTGTAATAATTTTTTTATTTTAGAAAATCGGGTTATATGTTTGGATTAAAAACACTTTAACTGGTAGGAATGAAAAAGTTTAGGGTCATGTGACTATAATTGTTAACGTTACTCAAAGTTGAAAAATTAAAAAAAAAGTCTTTCAAATCAAGCTCGATTATTTTTGTTCTTTTTATCTTCTTGTTTGCGGCTTTCAACTTTTGAATTCAATTTGGTATTCCACAATTTCCTAAAGAGATAAATTCTGCTCGTACTTAATAAAATAAAGTCGAAAATTCATGGAATAAAAATTTGAATACAATGGTTCATTGATGTTGTGATTATGCACAATTGGAGATACACAGAAAAACAAAATTATAGTTAAATCAATTATTATTTCATATTTAAATTAATATCTTATTTTTAGCGAAAATTTTTAAATTAAGTATGAATTTTATTAAAGTAAATATGATTTTAGTTAAAATACATACTATTTCAACATTTAGATGTCATTTCCGCATTTTAAAAATAAGGAGAAACATTTTTTAACTAAATATAAAACAAACTTTATTTGATTTCAAAGCTGGTTCTCTTTAATTTCATGTTGTTTCTACTTGAATTTTAATTTTTTTTTCTGTGTGTATGTTTCGTTAATCTGCTCTTAACAGCTAAAGAGTACAACCGTCTCAAAAGTTGGAAAGCAAGAGAGTGAATTTTGTTAAAAAATGTATTTTACGCATTCGTTTGTTGCGTGAATTGGTAAAGATATATGATTTGATTTTCAAGCAAGCAATATGAAGGATAAAAAACTATCAGACATGTTTGCTATATTACAGCGATAGGACGTTAGCACTTAAACTGTGAATTCCATTTATATAATTTCTACGTTGACTTAAATAACATCTTAACAGTTCGATATTTGACTGAAAATTAGCAACACCTCTTCTGTATTGGCGGAGTATTCGGCATTTCAACAGACAGACGGACATGACTATATCGATTTCTCTATTCATGCTGATCAAGAATATACATAGTTTATGGGGTCCCAGAATTTTTTTTAAAAGAATTACAAACATTTGACCAACTGATATATACCGTCCTGCACAATGGGATGTAGGGTTGGTAATATAACTTTTCAACGATTTTGAAAACTGTAATTTTTTTATATTTTCCAACAAAGGCGAAATAAACCTACTCTAGTTTAAAAACTACTGATTAATGTAGAATAAAAAAGTTTATACCTGCTCTCAGTTAATTTAAGGGACAATTAAAAAAAATCACCCGAAATTAATATCTATGAAAACCAAAAAGATATAAAAAACTTTAAACTGATAAAAATTTAACAAAAGTTATAACTTTACAAAAACAGAGAAAAGTGGTTTTCTTCCAAAAGATCTAATTTGTTTTAAAATTCGTTGCAAAACAACAAATGATTTTTGGCCGCCTTCTCTAAAAATGTACTACTTTACGACGTCAATTACATTTCACAATCATTCACTTGTGAACATTTTCTATATTATTAATAATTTCAGACCAACGCTCACACCTGTGGGCTTCATTGGAAAATTTTTAATACCAAACAGGGGGATTAGTAACAACATCTGGGTATTTAAGGGAATTACTCAATTACACCCAATTATATGTAATTAGGTGCCAAACTTTAAGGTCATTTTGTGAAAAATTGTACCATACATAATGTAAAGGATGTTTTTTATACAGGTATAGAACTTTAAGTTGGCAACACTTTTCTAACTGGTGGCCATTTTGTCAGCTCTCAAGTGATTTATGTTTAGTTTGGTTTGTCATTTCAACATGAATAGACTGACGCCTGAACAACGCTTCCAAATTGTGCAAATTTATTTTGAAAATCATGGTTCTGTTCGGAATACGTATCGCGCACTACGTCCATTTTACAGTCAACATAATCGTCCATCAGAGCAATTAATTCGATTAACTATGGAACGTTTTCGCACCACTTTTATTCTAATTGATAATACAGAGACGTCGTACAGTGAATACAGAAGAAGTCATTGCTGCTGTAGAGCGTAGCGTAGAGTAAGACCCAAATCAGTCTATCCGTCAATGGTGACTGCTATAGAGCCATGATTACTGACTTTTTCGGTCATCAATTGAACAACTATGATGTGCAGGAGCTTTGGTTTCAATAAGACGGCGCAACATGTCACACAGCTAGTGCCACAATTGATTTATTGAAGGAAACGTTCGGTAACAGCATAGTTTCACGTTTCGGACCCGTGAATTGGAATCCAAGATCGAGCGATTTAACGCCGCTGGACTATTTTCAGTGGGGATATGTTAAGTCGCCAGCCTACTCCAATAAGACCGAAACGATTGACCACTTGGTGGACAACATTCGCCGCGTTATTGTCAATATACGGCCACAAATGTTGGAAAAATTCATCCAAAATTGGACCTCCAGATTAGACTACTTCCGAGCCAGCCGTGGCAGTCATATGCCAAAAGTCATATTTAAATTATAATGCCAGAAGGTTATCTTTCGGATAAAGCAAATTTCATGTTAATTTAAAAAATTCATCTCTGTTTCATTCCATTTCAAAGTTCTATACTTCTACAAAAAACACCCTTTACAATATAGAGTGGTCAAAACCTTATTCATTTTTAAAAGTTAGGATTTTGTCTTCCAGTGTAAATACGTATTCCCAATCATAATTTTAGGCTCCTAAACTATACTTTTTTTCTTCTTAGACACATCTATAAAATTAGTATTATATGGCATATCCTTAATGTGGTGTTAAGTGGAGCAGTGATTTTTAAATCGCAATCAAATTTGAAAATATTTACTATAAATCTTTTACTTCGTCGTTTTCAACCAATTTATCAATTTTGATAGATTAGATAAAAAAAAATTGTTCAGTACAAATCGCTAACTTAAATTACACCTATTCTACCTATAAATTAAATCGAACGTTTTCGTTTATTTCCAAATATAAACGTTTTGTACCATTAACAAACAGTTTTTAAATTAAACAAATCTCTGATCATTATCTAAAGTGTTTTTCTTTTATTTGTATGCAAAACCAAACACACTCATGACGGGATTTTTTTATATTTATACACCAAACATATTTAAAACTCCTTACAAAAAGAATAAATTTCTGATAGGAAAAAATGTCCCCAATGGTATCGATATCGAGTTTTGGGTATCATTTGTAAATTAACACAACGACAAAAGTTAACTGCCTTTTAAGCCATTTAAGCGAAAAACGATTAATCTATAAACGCATAAACAACGGACAGTAAACCAAAAATACAGCACCAGAAGCAGACTACAAAAAGCACTAGTAAAACTGAAATAGTGAAACATTTTTTCGATGGAAGTTCATCTAAGAAAAATGATTTCAACAAAAAACAAAACTGTGCAATAAAAATTCTCAAAATATTGAAGTTAAAGAAGTTCTCCACTGTTAACTTGTGTTCTCTGTTTTTGTCCTTTATTGAGAGCTTTCACTGTCTATATTTTGAAAATTCCGTTTCTCTATATAACTTCAGGGGGTAGAGTCCTGTGATAGTGTATGCAAATAAATATTTATATGTTGTTACAGATGGCTACTGTAAACCATACGAGGCCGCAAAATTAATCGTTGCTCATGCCATAGCCATCACCGATACTCATACACTTTCACACACACACACACATGGTCGACTACTATTAGCCTTGGCTAGCTTTGGGATATGGACAACGACGAAGGCTATTAAGTGGGATTTTGAACAGTTTGAATTTATGACCATCAATACCAACACAGACACATACAAATATTCTGCATAAACTGACAAAACGGTTCATTGCATTGTGCGAAATGAACATCTACCAAAATACGGATCCTATATTGACCAGAATATCCAATACATAACAGCATCATATCGACATGTGTATTTTGAAAGAAAAGAAACTAAAAATATGATATTATGTATAAAAATAAATGATGCATGCAACGATGATGGTCACGGGACCAGACACATGTTTGGATATTACATATGGAAGGGTATGGGAATAGTGCTATTTTGAAGGTCTTTTATAAAAAAATGTTGGTTTGTGAGCCTTCGAAAGTCGAAAGATTTTCAAATTTTAATTTAATTCTAAGGGAACCCCAAACGGAGTCATCTTCTAAGTCTAGCAGCTTTAGGTTCATTCTCTGATGTAGACGTCCATTTAGACAGGATTTTGAAAATTCTTACAGGGATGTGCGAAAAGAAACTCCTTGGCTAAGCCCGCTTAAACAGGATTTTCGGAACTCGTACAGGGCGGGGTATGATGGGTACAGGTTACCCCATTGGTAGCCTTGACCAACAACTAAAGCGAGAAGCTTAAAATTTAGTATATGCTTAGACGAGCATTTTGGAAATTCATACAGGAAGCGGCAAAACGGACAAACAGCATGGAAAAACCACTAAAGTGAAGAACTTTAAATTTAGTATGCGGGTTCCTAATATCCCACATTCATCCACTTAGAAGGATTTTTTTTTTAAATTCAGGTCCAAAAAGAGAAGCAGTCTTCCCCTAGCCGCCCTACCGAAACTCCCTTAAATAAATATTCAAAATTTTAAATATTTGTTCGTTAAGTTTTACCTCACTCATGTATTATATGTCTTGGAATTTTGGTCAGCAACATGGTAAAAAAAAGGGTAAAATTCTCCTCATCCAAGTCCTGCACAAACCGCTGAAGCTAGGTATTTGAAGAATGATGTTTACGTTCCTCCTCTCAAGTAGACATCCGATTACAAGAGTGGTATGCCAAACCCGCAGATATTAATGAATGTTGGATGTGATATAGAGGGACAAAACAAGGTTTAAGGTTTAAAAAGTGGGGTAAAAGATCTCTGAAATATAGGACAGTTAGCTTTATTTGTATACTATGTTCAACTACTCAAGAAACCAAAAATTATGATACCCATATTGTCTGTATAAAATAGAGAGGGGAAAATCACTTCGGAAAAATTCGCATTAAAACCGAACAATTACGGATTTCGGAAAAAGCTCAGACAATTCCTCAATATAATTAAAGAGGCATTACTATGCATTAATTTTAGCTTAATCTAAAATTCCTTAACTCATTATTGACACCGTGTTCGTTTTTCGACCCAGTCATTTAAACGGCTGTATTTTTCTTTACCGAATAAAGACAATTAAGTTATTTTAAAACACTAAATTTATTCAACACATTGACTACAATCGGGAATCAAATTGTTTTGGAAGATTATTATCCAGAATTGCCAAATAGTTATTTGAAAAAAACTTTATTTTAGCTTTTTTTGATGAGACCTTTTTCAAAAATTACACAGTTTAACAAAATTAGAAAAAGTTGATTAAATCAAAAAAAAATGGCCTTAGAATTTTAAAGTTAGCTATAGTTAAAGAAATATTAGCAAAAAACTCTACTTTTTTACAACATTCAAATAGTATGAATTATGCTTTTTAATTTTATGCCGTTATTTTGTATTTCTTAAATCACCGAGTTCAAAAAAGTGACTGCTCGCGTTGCAACAGTTACGTTATTTTAAACTCAAATGTTTGAAAAAGCCAATTGTGTAAAACGCAGCGCTTACTTTTTTATCACTTGAACTGTCAAGTTAAACACCCAATTTTTTGAAGCGTTAGCTTACATATTTTTAAATAACCACAAATAGAAAAAAAATATTTTAGTTTTCTGTGTTTATTTTCTATAATGTTAACAATTTACCACTTTTTAAAACAAAAAACTGCTTTTTAATTATCACAATTTAAAAAAATATGTATGTTAATTTTAAATAAAACAAATGAAAAAAAGCTATAAACACAAATTTGAATTTGGTTTTAGATTTTCATCAGCTGTATTTACATTTGTATTCACAATCACAGCATATGTAGTTACCAGATCATAAAAAACCTGGTTTCTCAACTTTTTGTTTTTTTAGTTCAGTACTGTCCTGTATGTAGGAAACCATAATAACGCAATGGTTAGACAATTGAAGTGATAACGTATTAGTTCAGTGTTGAGACAACGCGGTGACGTAGTGATTTATAAAATAACATGTTTTTTACTTAGCGTTTGTGTAGGCGTAGGTGAAGCGTTGAACGCAGAGGAAATACAAAATATGGGCATTAATTACACGTTTCGAAAGATGCGATAGTTTTTAATTTGCATATACACTGAGCTGCATAACTATAACTAAAAAGGATTTTTGGTATTTTTTCTAACATTACAAACATTTCTTTAAATTTTTTAACTGTTTTTAAGAGTGTGGTAACTGACCTCTTATTGTGTAAAATTTAAGACAATTTATTAAATTTTCACAAAAATGCCGCGTGAGTCACAGCTGATTTCGAAAAAGAGCAAATTGTAGCTTTTTTAATAAGTTTTCACAAAATTGCTAGAAAATTAAGCCGTTCATATGTTATTGTCACAAATTTTGCAAATAATCAGAGTGCTTATGGTAAATATAAAGCAGGTGGCCCGAAAAAAGCTTCCTAGTCGGAAACGGCGTAAAATAATCAACTGGCCCAACAACTCAATGAAGAGTCTCAATCAGATAATCGACGAATGTAAGGTAAATGCATCCAAATCAACCATAAGTAGGCAACAACTCTGGTCGACTTAAATTCGCTAAAAGAAATTTACAAACCAACTGCAGAAAGGTAAATGGAGGCCTCATGCATTATGATTCTAAAATTTTAGTACATTAAGTTAAGTGTATTTATAAGGAGTGAGATCGAATAAATCCTAACACAGGTTATCACTTATAACTTTTTTTATGTTTAAAAGTGAACTTTTTTTTATGAATCAAGTTATCTTTTAAAAAGTCGTCAGATAATGTGTATAAATTATTAGCGAAATCGAATCATTACTTTGTTTACAAATGGAAGCTGAACAAAAAGTGAGTAAAGGATTTTTTTGCCATTTTTAGTGCCCTAATTGATAGGAGCAGACCATTTTCAAAAAAAGTGAAAGTATTGAGAACTTGCTTTGTAGCCTTCATCAATAATTTAAAAAGAATCTTAATAAAATGAAATTTTTCTGAGTTCTAAAGAATTAAATATATTTTTTTCTACAAAATTTAAGTTTTTTTTTTTGTAAAAATGCTACTTTTGTTGTTTTCACTTTTTGTTCAAAGCCCATTTGTAAAAATAGTAATGATAATAATTTATACACATTATCTGGCGACTTTTTAAAAGATAACTTGATTTAAAAAAAAGTTCAATTTTAAACATAAAAAAATTTATAAGTGATAATCTGTGTTAGGATTTATTCGATCTCTTTCTTCAGTTATGAAACACTAATTGATTTTGTTATTCCTTTGTAAAAAGTAAAATAAAAAATAAATGAATGATTGGTTTTTTTTGTTAAATATTATTAATTTTTCAATGGTTTTACATTTATGCCGTGTGACAAAAACATGTCGTGTAGAAGTAGCTTAAGCTGTATCTTGCTATTATTTTTAATAAAAACTTATATAGAACTAAAAGAAATCCCACAATTCCGAAAAAAAACTTAAAAAATGTCCTAAAATGGAATTTTTATCATTTATTGCACATTTGACGCGATGTTAAAAAAGGATTCTCGCGTTTTTCATTTTCCAATTTCGGTGGAGCTCTAGAGAAAAAGTTGGTTAAATTGAAATTTGAGTAAAAAAATAATAGAATTCGGCTGGGTCTGGGGGGAGAACAATAACCAACTGGGGAATATAATTTCCATCGAACGCAACTACAACAAACGAGTCTGGCTACCTTTTTGACCAAAAAAAACTACTAAAATCAAATATTTTTTTTATAATTCACAACTTTAGAGGCATTTTATTTTAAGTGTTAACAATATATTGATTGTATTGATGTTTTTTATTTAATTAAATAACCTGTTGTTAATATCACCAACAATTTTTAAAGCAATCGGACTTAACTTGCCTTTCCATTGCCCAAAACCGAACCAGTTTATTGCGAAGATTCAAAATTTTGATTTTCAAATGCGTATAACTTCTGCACTTTAAGAGATAATTTTATTGGAAAATACAACCAAATTACAAAAGTTTTTCATTTTTGAAAATCGATTGATAAATATAAATTTGGCAAGCTCTAAAATTTTTTGAATACCCGAGGTGGTCTACTTTGAGGTCTAATTGATCTGTGCCCGATGGATCTAGTCGGCCCTTCTTGAAAATATTATCTTGAAATCACATTGATTATGGCTGTGTGAAGTTTCATGGTAATGCGATCGGCCATTAAGAAATTGCTGAATTATTTACAAAATGTTGGTGATACAACCCACTGTGCTATGTAAAGCCTTTAAGGTACAAATATGCAATTAAAACATCCACTGTAAGATATTGAAAACAACTATTTAGACCCGACTACTGAATGTCCCGTTATCTACTATTTGGGACTTTAACTGACACATTTGTTGTTGTTTTTCATATAAATGTTCAATTTAACTATTTTTTAAATTTTAACTGGAAATCGGGCCTTAAAGAGAAAATTGCTAAGAAAAAGAATAAAGGTTTCTTTAAAATATATTCCGTAAAACTACCGGTAACAAAGCGTCAGGGTTTTAAGCTGTTACACAAAATTTCTGTTTAAAAAACAATCCACTTTTCGACCCACTTTTCTTATGTTTATTTAAAACTGGTCAATGATAAAGTCAAACATTAACTTATTTTCTCCCATATCATTGTAATATGATATTTTTCATCTTGGGGGGTTTCCAACAACTTTTATTTGTCATATTTTTTAACTTTTAATTACATAAAATTTATTTTCTCAAATTAACTTCAGATTGTTTATTTAGGAATTCCTTAGCCAACAACAATTTCACAAGGATACACAGTACTAAAGAGTCCCTTAAGGTTAACAAAAAAAAAATAATTTTAAAAAAATCATTTTTCCATCAACGAAAAAGAAGGAGAGCAAAAAATACAAGTAAATCCCGGAAATATTTACACAGCGTGGAAAAGCGGAAATAACAAAATAAGCAAATTGTCTGCAAAATAAAAATTGTTTCCGTGCATAAATTCCAACATACAAAACTAAATGGATGGCAGATGAAAAATGAAGGAGGAGAATGTTAACAAGATGTTACATACCATTTATTTTTCTACACAATTCCAAAGAAAATACAACTCCACCCTCAATTTTTAGTGAAGTTATTTATATTTTTTTTTATTTTTTCTTTAAAGGGGGAGAGGTCAAATTTGTTTTCTTAAGAAAACGCAAAAGTGACAGCAGAAAGAATGAAAAGTAGTACAGGAAAAGTCAACAGCCTCTTAAAATATAAAAACCTGTTGACTTGGTATAATTTACTACGAAAAAAAAAATTCAAATTAACTAGAGAAAAAATAAACCGTAATTTTCCAGCATTTTGTCCTTTTTTCTTCCCATTTCTTTCTCTCTTTCCTTAATTTTTTTTTTATAAAAGCCATATATTAAAAAGGTATTAAAAATCATTGTAAATAAGTGTGGCGTAAAGGAAAAATGAATTGATTGTGAAGTGCTTGAAGAAAATATCCTGTTGCATGCCCTTCATTAATTCAAATGGACTTATTTTGACCATAATCATGATTTATGGCGCCATTACACGCCGCATGCTTTTTTTATAAGACACCGAATTTATAATTTATTTCCAGATTATAAAATTACTGCCAATGCATAATTATGGGAATGATTTTATAGGTAAATATGTATTTTAAATTGGAATTTTTTATATGCCGGCCAATGTTATATCTGTGGATGCTTTGTCTTATATAAAGAAAGTATAAATAAACAGATTCATGTTTATCATCATAAAGTTTAGCGGATAGAACTAATCTTTCATACATAATTCCAAAACAGGAAGTGTATAAGTTGCTTTCCAAGCGAACTGCCTCACTACTGGAAAACGTATATCGCAGCAATGCCAAACTAACAGTATTTGAGTTCCTCTAGGAGACTTAAGAAAAATGGAAAAATCTTCTATAATTTTTCCTTAAAAGTGGGCGTAGTAGGCGTGGTTGAATATTAACAAATTTTGAAATAATTTTTAGTATATCATTTATTAGTATTTAACTGAATTTGGCTAATGCTTGAAATTTACTATGCAAACCACTATTTATTTTAAAATCGACCATAATCTTTTTTCAGTTTTTCTATTTATAAAAAATTACTAAATGTTTTTTTATCCAAAAATGTTTTAATTTTATACATTTAATTAGAATATTGTTTTATCTCAAGTCCAAAAATCTTATATGATATTGTCATATTAGATTTTATTTGATGCTTTTCAAAAAATTTGATCATTTCATGATTTTATCAAACTGGAAAATTTCATCGTGTGACTCCCATTAGTTTTGGAGAAAACATTCCTTTAATATTGTCCTTCATGTATATTTAAAAATTTCTGTATATAATTTTATTATATGTATTATTTATTGCTCATACGCCTAGATTAGATTAGATCAGAAGGCACTATGCACCGCGACCAATGTAGGTCTTTTGTGCTGCCTAAAGTTACCTACAGATTCAAGCTACCTATAAAGCCAATTATCCTAATGCAAAATGTTCGCAATGTCGGAAGGCGAAATGAAGGGACATTCGCAGAGAACATGCTCCGGGGGCTCAGACACCATCTCACAAAACCTGCACATATCCGTGTCCGATTGACCCTTCCTGTGCAGATGGTATCTAAGATTACAGTGTCCAGTTAAATACGACGCCAGGGTCCTCAAACTCCCCCTTTCAAGCGAAAGAGTCGCTTCGACCCCCTACTGGAAAAAGAGATCAATCTCTTAGCCTGGCGCTGACCAGGAGAATTTTCCCAGTAACCAGAGAATTCAGACTCTCTCCATGCCCTGAGCATTTCCCTAACATACCCCGCAGGTATTCCACAGAATGGTTCAGGACCAATAAAGGGCCTTCGGGCCCCGCGGTTGGCAAGACAATCTGCCCTCTCGGTGCCCTTATGCCCCTCATGACCAGGAATCCACCCCAAGGTTAGAGAGTTGCCCCTGCCGAGCCTATTGAGAGTCTGAATGCATTCCATGACCAACCCAGACGACACCTTATAAGCAATTAAGGCCCTCAGTGCAGCCTGACTGTCAGAAAGAATGTAGATGCTAGATCTGAGCGTTCCCCTTCGCAGGCATTCCCCTGCACATACACAGATGGCGCAAATCTCCGCCTGAAAAATGGACGGATATTTTCCAATAGGTAAAGCACGCTGGAAGCCTGGGCCAAAGACGCCCGCACCCGTGTTCCCATTCGACTGCTTAGAGCCATCAGTGAACCACAACTGAGAACCATCATACGCCTAACGTACCTTACGTAGAATTAACACAGATATACGAGGGCGGATCAATAAATCTGTGACTTTTTTAATGAAACACAGTTTTTTTGCAAAAAAAAAATTATTTTTGAACATAATCTCCTTTTAGGTCAATACACTTAGTCCAACGTTTCTCCTATTTTTGTATCCCTTCCAAAAAATAGTATTTTTCGAGGTCCATAAAATAGGCATTTGTTTGATCAATAATTTCATCGTTGGAGCTAAATCTCTTTCCATCGAGCCATTTCTTTAGGTTTGGAAATAGGAAATAGTTACTGGGGCGAAATTTGGAGAATATGGCGGATGAGGTGCCAATTCGTATCCCAATTCATGGAATTTTGCCATTGAGACTGCATTATCTTGATGAAAAAGAACTTTTTTCTTGGCAATATGGGGTCGTTTTTTAAATCCTCGTTAAATCGGTCCAATAAGTTGGCATAATATCCGCCGTTTATTGTTTTTCCATTTTAAATGTAATCGATGTGGATTATCCCGCGTGTATCCCACTTTTTTACCATTGAAATCGATTGTGCAGAGACCCCATAGTATTTATCAAGCTTTTCCTTGGTTTGATTGACCGTTTTTTTTCGCAAAAAATAATGTTTAACGTGCACTCGAAAGTCACTTTTTTCCATTTTTAAAAAAAATCCACGAGGTTGTATGTTTTGAACAGCTGTTAAACGCAAAGTAAATGCCGGAACTTGCTCAAAATTTGACAGTAGTCTATTAACAGGTGGTACTTGATGGAAGCAGTGTTGCATTTCATATAACTACGAGGGAAGTTCGAAAAGTCACGGACTTATTGATCCGCCCTCGTATTAAAATATATATGAAGGACAATATTCAACTAATATTTTCTTCAAACTTTCCAGATCGACAATAAAACATCTAATAATTTTTTATAAATAAAAAAATTAAAAATTAAACTCCAATTATCTGGAACTATGAACGTATGACAGAAGAATTTTAACGGGAATGTGATTATGTAATTTTTGAATAACGGTCTCGGAGCCCATGGGAAATCCGTAGTGTTTCCAATTATTTGACCTAGGCGATTATACGGAAAATCGCTTAAATTGATTAACCGGTTATTCGGATCGGTTAATCTACAAAATAAATCGGTTAATCGTTTAAAGAAAAATAAATTAATATACTTGGGGATGATTTAAAGCGTTCTACGGTTTTGAAAGAATCCTGCCTTATAAACTTGAGTTTGGATTATGTAGGAATCAAAGAACTCTTTAAAAAGAAAATACTGTCAGATATGTTTAGTGGAAATAAGCCCTTAGTTACACAGTTTTTCTAATTTTTAAAATATACAAATTTCAAAGAACGGCTTTTAGAAGATCTTTCTTTATAACCCGTTCCAGTGTCAGGTTTTACTCCAATTGTTCCAAAAGTAAACGGTTAGTTGGTCCAAAGTAAATGAGGTACCTACTCATAACTAATTTTTTTGGTATTTTATTTTTAAATCTATTATTGATTTTTTGTAATAATATTCAAAAATATATTATTGCATTAAATTAGACCAAAATTGATCTCAAAATTTGGGGATACAATAATATGTAATTTAAAATTCTAAGAGATCCCAAAATATACCATGGGATCTATTTAGATATAGTAGGATCTAATTAGATTCAAAAAATAAGTAATATTTGGTGGATAAAATAAGATATTTTGAGATTTAATTGGATCTACTTGAATCACATAGGCGAATATATAATTATGTATGAGTTTATATAACAATACACAATTAATTCTTATTCGACTGGAACATATTAATGATGTTGGACCATATATCAAACTACATTGATAATATAACCATATTGATAATATAGTGTCTCATATATGGTATCTTATATAACTATATTTTATATCATTTGATATCATACATAATTATATCTTAAGTTGTATTATACAGGGTGGGCCAACTTCGACTGACTAATTTGAAATGCTTATACATCTTTTATTTTTACAGTTTTTAATTTTATTTATTTTTTTGCAGGTAATAAACAATTTAATAAAATTTTATAATAGCATCAGACTCAATGAAAGAACGTGTAAAAATTGTTACATTTTGATTAAATTTGCTTGCGAGAGAAAATTACAACTTTTTGAACATTCTTATTATTAGCTATGAAACACATTTTCATTTAAATATATATATATATATTATATATATGTTAATAAACCAAATAAACCCCAGAGCAATACATCAGCGACATTACACCTTCTCAGATGAACGATTTGGTGTGGAACTATGGCTGATAGAGTTTTCGGTCCATGTTTTTTCATAAATTAAGCTGTGGAACCAGCAGTATATCGGACCATGTTGGACAATTTTTTACGTTTGGTAGTTCTCAATAATCCTGACATATAGTTCCAGCAGGATGGAACTACAGCTCATACCGCGAGAGACACAATGGCGATTATGCGAAAACTGTTTGATGGCGATTATGCAAGTACTGTTTTTTTAATTTAAAAAAATGCTGATTTTGCATGGCCCCCTCGTTCCACAGATTTGACAGCTCCTAAATTGTCTTTGTGGAGATTCTTAAAGGGACGGGTTTACGCCAACAAACCACAAATCATTCACTTGAAAAGAGCCATTAAATATCGGCAGGAAAATGAATTTCATTGTTCATACTTAGCTAAAAAAGATTACAGTGTTGCCATGTTTGAAGCCCTTCATCTTTCACCACCTTTCATCTCTCCACTATCCCCTTTCCAAAGAAAGCAACACATTAATAAATAGGAAGAATTTCCTGAGTGTTGCTTCTCTTTAAAAAAAAAAAAAAAAAAAAAAAAAAAAATTCAATAAAAAACTGTAAAACAAAAGTTATAAGCATTTCAAATCAGTCAGTCGAAGTTTACCCACCCTTTACATATGGCACCATATATACACAAAAAATATTTTATATAAGACAGTTTAGATTAAATCATTATATACCTTATGTGTCACCATATATGATTGCATATTATGTTATATATGAAAAATTATTATTATATTATGACGTAAGCAAAATTGTTCAAGTTCAAGATCATTTGTTTTTTGTTAAACAAAAAACCCGTAAAATGTTTCTATATTAATTAAAAAATCTCTTCATCTGCTTATTTAAGACATGTTTCATTTCGCGTCACCCAAAATCGTTTGGTTTTAATTTTTTAAATTTAAAAGCAAAACATATGAAAATTGCAGAGTACGGCAAAACTAACTTATGGCCCTAATGTTATAATTAGAAAGTGTTATGCTATGACTAGAGATTCTACGCGAACAATGTTTATTAGTTAAAAATGTTTTATTTTTGATTCCAATTAGTTTAATTCTTCCAATTTTGATTTTTACTTCTCATCGGGTAAGTAAAATCGTATGGTAAAGCTTTGATCTTTTTCCTTCAAAAATTATAATTTGTTAATATCCTCTATCCCGTCATCATTGGTCGTCTGAAGATTTTCGGTGACTCGAAATGAAACATGTAAGTACCTGTCCGTAGATAAAGTCTGCATTTAATTAGCGGATGAAGACATTTTTTAATTATTAAATAAACATTGCACGGTTATTTGTTTAACAAAAAAAAAAAAAAAAACAAAAATGATCTTGAACATCACAATTTATGATAAAATATCGAAAAATAAACTTTTGGTTTTAATTTTTTTAAAATTTAAAAATAAAACATTTATTAGTATATATTGAGGAGCTTCTTTTCAAAACATGACTATTCCACTTTTTGTGTTTTCGCACAAATTGAGAAAATAGTTTTTTAGTTATGCCCCTATGTATTTAACCCGAAATTTTCTTGCATTATTATAGACTACAAGATTACAGTACAGGATTCAACAATTTAGCAGTAATATATTTGGAATAAATGCAAGATTTGAAATGGAATAATCTTGTTTTGAAGCGGCTGATTGGAATAATCATGTTTTGATTCAAACCACTGCGGATTAATCTTGTTTTTGCTGAAACTAATTAGGTATCAGATATCTTATGCTGAATTAAAATAACCTTAGGTTTTTCTTTAAATAAATACAACTAAAAAAAATTACACAGTATTTTCTATTTATTTTTAATAAACTTCTGGATTAATCATATTTTGTTCCAAAAATGTATATTTGAAATGGGTAATGTCATTTTGAAGTGGAATAATCTACTTTTGATGAAATCATGCATTTTAATTTTTTTTCCTGGTGTAATTATAGAGATTTCGCAAAATTTTAGTTTTCAATTCAATGCTACCAAACAAAAAACAAATAAAAAAATCACTTTTGTCAAAAGTGGAATATTCATGTTTTGAAAAGTTGCTCCTCATATGACAATAGATCATGCACTCATAAGGACTTTTACATAAAAGTTCAACCATTATTTAAAAATTTAATCGGTAAAGTTGTTTCAATGGAATATACAGGTAAATTACCAAAGAAATATATTTTTTAACTTTCTGTCTGTTTTTCAATAAACAAAATAAACAAAAAAAAAAAACGGACTTTTGGTAATACTTAAAATATTATGATGTGAGCAAGATTATTCGAGTTCAAGATAAATTTGTTTTTTGTTAAACAAAAAACCGTGCAATATTTATTTATTACTCAAAAAAGTTTTTGCCCGCTAACTTAAAGCAGACTTTATCTACTGACAGGTCCTTACATGTTTCATTTCGCGTCACCGAAAATCATCAGAGAACCAATGTAGAAGGGCTAGAATATTCTACCCAAATTTTGAAGGAAAAAGATCAACGCTTTACCCGTAATGTTATATTTACTTGATGAGAAGTAAAAAACAAAATTGAAATAATTGAACTAATTCAAATCAAAAATAAAACATTTTTAACTAATAAACATTGTTCGTGTATAGACTAGAATCTCTAGTCATAATACACTGTGTTTTTATTGTTTATTAAATAAACAACAACACTTTCTGACTATAGCCCTTCTACATTGGTTCTCTGATGATTTTCGGTGACGCGAAATGAAACATGTAAGGACCTGTCAGTAGATAAAGTCTGCTTTAAGTTAGCGGACAAAAACTTTTTTGAGTAATAAATAAATATTGCACGGTTTTTTGTTTAACAAAAAACAAATGATCTTGAACTCGAATAATCTTGCTCACATCATAATAAGTGTGTTTGATTACTTTCCCAGTAAAGTCCAGTAAAAATTACTCAGTAACAAAATTACAGTGAGTAAGACAAATTTACAAAAAAGTAAACGAACGGAAAATTTGTAAGAATTGTTAAAATATATAAAACAGCTGATTTTAAATACAAAATATAAAAAAAATCAACTGGTCGTTATGGAAAAGATAAAAGCTAATTGAAATTGTCGACCAGAAATAACTTAGAATGTTTTTTAATTCCTTCCATAGTTAATTCTTTAATAATTTGCACTTTAAATCCATAGACAATTAAAATTAAATTTAATATTTTTTTTGTTTACTAAAAATACAAGCATATTTCTTCAATCATATGTTTTTTCTTCTTACAAATTCTTACTGGCAAAAATTTATCCAGTAAAAACTTGTAAGTTTTTTGTCAACAACCTGTCACTTTACTCTCTCTTCTTACTATTTTTTACTGAGTATTTGTGTTAACGAACACCTTCCAGTAAAATCTTTTAAAAATTTGTCCAAATTTTTGCGTAAGCGAACAGACTTAATGTATGATAAAAGATCAAAAAATAAACTTTTGGTTTTAATTTTTAACATTTAAAAGTAAAACACTTAAAATATTCAGTTAAAATTTTATATTTAAAACAAATAGTTCCTCTATTATATTGAGTATTGAAATAAACGAAAATAATTTATTGTTTTTTATGGATTTTAATATTCCATTTCTAAGTTTTTATCAAGGTATTTTAAGTAAATTCAAAATTAAAGAATATTTCTAAGACAAGTACCAACTTTGCAAAATGACTAGCAAAATTAATTTCGGTACACTAGAATTAAAAATTGAAAACTCGAAACAAAAAAAAAAGTTCGCGAAAAAAGTACAGCTCCTTTAATGTTGCACATATTTAATCAAATTTGATAAATTTATAATTAAAAATTATTCCAGAAGTATACAAATATAATTTTTTTGATACCATCAAAATTTTTAATCTCGAACATCGCGAATACGAGCGCCAACTTAGAAAAACTACTATTAGCGTACTCAAATTAGCGTTACTAGTAGAGTGCTTAGCGTGTTAAAATTTGCGACTAGCACAGTGTAATTTGTAGTCTGTACTGTGTTATAAATAAAAATACTTTTTAAAAAAAAAAAAAAAAAATAAGGTTTTTTTAATTACAAACGTTTTAAAATTGTCCAACTACTAAATTGGCACAGGTTAATACACCAATTTACGTTTAAATTAAGACACAACTCTTTATTAATAGTCTGCCCTATATTTAAGATTTCCTGTCTATTAATCGTTTATTAAAATTAATTGAAATTGAATAGAAATTGAAACCATATCGAAATCCTTTGAAGTTTATAGATAAACATAAAATTGTAGCACAAACATTCATGTAGAAATTTTTCTTAAACCAGAAAATTTAATTGAGTTCTTCTATTAACAAAGTGAAAATATGATTTTCCGTTTTTCAATGATTGGTGGGTGGAGAATGACGATGATGACGACGATACATGTTATTGAATGAATACATAAATGGCATAAAAATAGCTCACAGCTCATTATTAATACGTTTGAAATACAACACACAGCTACGTGTGTCTAAACTACTTCGCCCCTTTTTTCGAAAAACTTGATTACCGTTTGCGGCTACCCCACACATACACACGTTCACTTCAATACGGGTGTCGTTTGTCTATTTTTGTTGGTATTTCAATACGAGTATTTTGTACTTTTTTGTATTATTTTTCTGGTTTATTGGGCTAATTCAATAACCAACAAAGCCATAAACAGTTACCACAAGAAGTTACAATGTTTTTAAATACATGTGTGTATGTATGTGTGAATTGTTATGCAAAAATGGGGGTATTGAATATATTTTCGCATACATTCAAACACAACACCACCATATTAGCACATGTTGTGAGGTATGAAAGTGTATGTCATATGTGTGTATTGTATGGTGGCCCATAGGATTTCCGTTTTAGATCATCTTTCATACATTATCATTTTGAAAATGTACAACTTTGAAAAAAAAACAGCATAACAAACAAACCATACATAGCCACCTCCGGTAGTGTTCAGTTCACACTCAATCAGATAATATTGCAGAGACTTCATACATACATATACTACAGGTATGCATGTATTTATATTAACCCTCTAACCGGCAAGACCGCATACAGGCGGGATATTTTAAATAAGCCACAAATGTATCAAATTACTTTTTTATAATAAGAAATTAAGCTATATCGATAGAAAACCAAATTTACAAAATAAAGGGTCCGCCATCTAACGTTTTTTTTTTCAACTAGTGCTTATTTCGTGAATGGTAACACTTAGCTCATGTCTGATTTGACAGGTAATTAGTTTTATTCTTCCGCTGAACGAATATGGTCCGTATGTTCGTTATCTTGTGAAAAAAGTGAAAGAAACTTTCATCCTCATCGATAAACCAAAGCGTGAAAAGGCAAAAACAGTGCGTACACCCGAGATGTTGCTGATGTGGCAGAAAGTGTGCGTGAAGCGCTATCAACATCAATTCACCGTCGTTCTCAACAATTGAACATTTTGGAGACATCATTGAGACGAATTTTGCATAAAGACCTTGGTATGACGCCATACAAAGTCCAATTGGTTCAGGAGTTCAACAAAAAAAAAAAAGTTATTTGGCGGACCCTTTATTTTGTGAAGTAATTTTTTAAGTTTATGGCACGTTTTGAAAGCGAGAAAGCGTTAAAGTTAGAATTTTGTTAAATTTCAAAAAATAAATATTTTGAAATAAACACAATTTTCAAAAATCTTGAAAACATATTTGAGTTGACTAGAAACAGTTGATACTTAAGACAAAGTAAGATTGAAGCATAAACTTTTTGGAGGTGCTCTAATTTTGGTTCTACTTAGCATAGCATACTTGTAAAGGACATCGTCTTAACTTGATTTTTATGGGATGTGGTAAAAAGATTATATTTAGTAGTATTAGCAAATGCTTTAAGTTTAATCAATACACTTTGAAGTATAGGTGTGTTTTCTATCAGTTTCGCGTTTTTTGCAAAACAAAAATCGCCATATCCTCTTAAGTAAAACCCTAAGTAAGAATAATGTAGTTATATCTTGGTAAGAAAAATAATTTATGCATAAATTTATTCATTTTTATGGATTCATTTTTGAGATTCGCTCTAACCGGTTTTGACCAATATCGCCTAAAACAGGCAACGAAAACAATTTTTCTAAAATAACATATTGTTTATTTTTCGTGTCGAACAAGTCGTATGAATTTCCTTGCAAAAAAGCTTAGGCCGGTTTGAGGGTTAAGGTGGGTCGTTTAAGGAAGAAAATTTAGTAGATCCCCTAAAAATAAACTTAATCATTTTCTACGAATATTTCCTAAATATTTGCCACTAAAGAATTGTAGTGTTTCGACTCCCTTTAATGTACATATCGTCACCTAAATTGCAAAAGGGCGTAACTTACATATTTACTTTTTTACAAGAGCAGCAAAACACGTCCATAAATATTTTAACAATATCGTTAATAAAACTGATAGTTTTAACCATAAAAGCAAGCAATATTGTGGAGAAATGTATTTCGATGCTTGGCTTCGTAATCAGTAGGGCGCGGCAGTTAATGCAATTATACTTGTCTTTTATGTACATAAAATATGTATTTAAAATTTAAAAATATGCATTTATTATTGATTTTTATTCAACGTTTTCACTACTAGCTAAACAAATTTTGTAATTTTTTTTTAAGTGGATAACAACTTGAAAATTATGAATTAACATCGCCTGGAAATTAGTGACTACATTTTTCTATTATTTTTCTTTTTGTAATAAAAAAAATTATATGTATAAAATAGAAAAATATTTTATTTATAAAATTTATAAATTGTGTAAATTTATTTTTTGTGAAACATAAAATAAAATTCTTAAAAATATGTGTTATGCAAATATATCAAAAAATGTAACAAAAAATGCACAACATATTCATTTATAGCAAAATATGCATTTATAGCACAATACGCAAAAACATGCATTATCAAATCGATGTTATTTTGTTGCGAATCGGATGATTCGCAATAATATTTGGTTAACATTGTTCTGCAGCTAACGACAACAAACATGTATTTACATGAAGTTTCGAGCCCTAATAATCACTCAATCCTACTTCAATATTTTACAGGGCAAGCAAACAATTCGCGATAACAAAAACATAAAAGATTAGAACTTTATTTATAATCCCGCTATTTTTTTATCGTTGGAGTCCAACATTTTTTGTAGGGATGTAGTTTAGCCAAATGAATCATAATCATCAATAAACCGGTTTTTGGGAATTTTCTTAGTTACGTCCTTTTGCATTTTATGTGACGATATGTTGTTTTCCAAGCCAACTGTCCAGCTAAAAAAAAAAAAAAAACAGTATTGTCAAACAACAAAAAAAATAAGAGACTAAAGCAAAATGAAATAACTTTAAAAATTTTTTCAAAAAATGGGCAATTTATTTCCCGATTATTAGATTAATTAAGTTCTGCATTACTCTAAAAATTCGGACCAGTTCTGAATTTTTTTTTTACAAATTTTAATTTTTTCAAATTCTTCATAAAAAAATATATTTTTTAGTTCAATTTCTAGAATTTACCGAACTCAGTTAAAAAAATAAATTATTAACTAAAAATTATCGCAAAATTAGTTTGGCATTGCTGCGATATACTTTAAACTGTACCGGGGCAGTTCGCTTGGAGAGCAACATATCGCACACCTAGTTCAAAAGTCACTCAACTCAAAATTTTTCATTTTTCAGAAATCGAAAAAAATATTTGCAAATTTATACCAATTGAAGCATAAAGGAAAACATAACTGTTTTTTAGCAACAGTTAACAACAACAAACTTCACTGATATTTTTTATAGATAAAGAAGTGTAATATGCATAGTTTAAGCATATAAACCCGAAAAATTTAAATTTTGAGTTGAGTCACTTTTGAACTAGGTGTGCGATATGTATATTCGAACATTTTTTGTGTTTGCTTAGATAAGCAGAAACACAGACCAAAGTAAAATTGAGCAATTAAGCACAAGCGTCGCTCAAGAGAAGAAAACACGAGTTTACATTCTTTCAGATTTTTGTATTCCATCTTACCTTAAAATCATTCCGAAAGATATTTCCCAAACCAAAATAGAAATACTAAATTAGCCGTTCCTGAAGAACATATTTTGGTCAAAAACAAAAATTATCAGAAATTTGCATTAAATTAAGCCTGGGTTTATTATAGATTAATTTGCTGGTTTCATTTATTTAATCGTAGATTTACAATGTATTAATACTTAAGTTTCTATTAAATTTATCGTGGGTTAATAATGAATACAAGTTAAGTTTCCATCTAATAAATCGTGGGTTTATAAAGGATTCAATCTTCAGTTTAATTTAGATTAATCTTGGATTTCAATCTTAAGTTTTCATTAAAATAATAGTGGGTTTATAATGAATTCTATCATCAATTTTCATAAAATAAATCGTGGTTTTATAATGCATTCAATTTAAAGTTTCCATCAAATTAACCGTGGGTTTATAATGGATTCAATCCTGAGTTTCTATCATATTAGTCATGGGCTTATAAATAAATCCAATCTTAAGTTTTCTTCAAATTAATCGAGGGTTTATTACGAATTCAATCATAAGTTTCCTTTAGATTAATCTTGGGCTTATGATGGATTCAATTTCAAGTTTCTATGAAATTAAATGCCGGTTTATATTTGGAGTAAATGGATTGAATCCTAAGATTCCTTTAAATTAATTTTGGGTTTATAATTAATTCAATTTAAAGTTTTAATCATATCAATAAAACTCAATGATTTCTAATTCAATATACATTTTTAATAAAGTTAATCTTATGTTTTCACCAAATGAATCGTGGTTTTCTAATGGAATCAGTAGTGAGTTTACAAAAAACCAAATTCCAACAATCATCTCAATCAGTCATAGATTGATAACAACATTCCACTATATTAGGATGTTGTTTGGAGCTATTTGTTACTTTTGAAGGAATCAATCAAAAGAGCCCGTTTGGCATCCCAGGTGAGTTTGCATTACACCGATGAACATATCTATCGGAAGAACGGCAGCTAAGGATGCTTCTAGATTAAGGGAGATGCCGGAGCTGAGGCAGCGCATTTGATGGCATAGTACCATACTGCACTTCAACGACCGCCAACTTTCGGCGAACTTTTGAGATAATATTACCGAATAAGGAGGACTAGGCAGCTGGCTCTGTTATTTGTAATTGTGAATTCTTGGTGTATGCGGACGGTAAGAAGATGGAGTGTTAAGAGTTCATTCTAAAGTGTTAAGAGTTCATTATGTCGAAATTTGACAATTTGGTGTCCATGTGACTTCCAAACTATTGTAGCTGCGGAAGTTCACTGAGTTTATAGGGATGCGCGGATAATTCTGGGACGGAATATGGATCAATCATTCATTTGTATCTGTGTGCATCGTTTTACCAAGGATTTTACATATAAGGATGGAGGATGGAGATATCCCAGCTGATAACGAAAAAACTCAAAGTATTTAAAATTGCAAGTATATGAATTACGTAAATTATGCAAAGAATGTAAACTAAATAATGTAAAGTATGTACTGTAAATTGTGTTTAAGAAATTATGAATTTTATTTCATAAATTACACTATGCAACAATTTTTGGGTCATCGCCTTTAACGTCAATGTTTTCAATGCGAAATCAAACAAAACCGCTAATGCGCTCCTTTTCCATGTGTCATTTGAATACTGGTTACATTTATGATGGATGATAGCCAACAATTTAAGCCCCATCATCATCGAAAAGACCTCAAACATAATGACAACCAAGAATATCTAATTGCAATTAAACTAACAAAACACATATATTTAACATAAAACTATTCCATAAAAGAAAAATAACAAATGTATTTCCTTAAAAATCGATTATATTTTTTTTTTACAAAATATTCGGAATAAATTCCGAAATTGAACTATTCATTAGCCCATACTAAAATTGTGTGGAATTGTTCTAAAAAAGACTGTTAATGTTTGCCAAAAATCGATGATTTCTTTCTATTTGACCACGCATATCTCTTTAAATATAAAGAAACAAATTACACAACTACATTCCATATATTTATATTTGATTTTCATTTCCGCTCATACTGCAAAAATGGTCAAAAATATCAAAAATTCAAGAGGACATAAAAAAAGAAATTCAAACTAACTTTGAAAAACCTATTGGCTATTCTGATTTTTCTTGTTGCACAGTGTTATCAATTGTATTTCAGAACTACTATTAAAATTCTGAAATAATGGTGGTCAGAAGGGGCAAGCTCTGGGATATAAGGCGGGTGGGCCAAAACTTCCCATCCACTGTTTTTCAAATAGTTTTTGACCGGTCTTGCAACATGTGACCGAGCGTTGTCATGATGGAAGATTATGGCCTCGTGTCTGGTGGAATATTCTGGTCGTTTCTCGTTGGTTGCTCTCTTCAAACGAATCAATTGTGTTCGGTACAGGTTCCCTGTGATCGTCTGACCCGATTTCAACAGATCATAATACAAAACACCCTTCTGATCCCACCAAATACAGAGCATTAAATTGGCGCCATGGATATTCGGCTTCGGCGTTGATTTGGCTTGTTGGCCTGGCTTTACATATGACTTTTTGTGCTTGGGGTTATCGTAATGTATTCATTTTTCATCACCAATAGCAATACGATGCAAAAATTTTTTGCAGTATTTCCGACAAGCAAAATCGTTTTTAAACGCCTCTCGGCTTCAATTTATATGGGACCCAATTTCCTTGCTTTTGAATGAATCCCAATGCTTTTAAACTTAGGGAAATGGCTTGTTGTATGACTCCCAATGATAATGCAAGTTCTTCTTGCGTTTGACAACAATCGTCATCTTCTGTGTCGAAATCATCACTTTTGAATCGCTCAAACCATCGTTAAAAAGTTTTTTGAGTTGGTGAATGTTGACCGTAAGCTTCTACCAACAATCTATAACTTTCAGCAGCAGTTTTCTTCAAATGAAAGAAGGTTATCAGACTTTCACGCAAAACATATTTTTTAGGCGCTAAATTCGACATTATTATAGCGATTGAAAAAAATGTGTGTTTACACTTTGGCGTCTATCGAATACTGAATTATAATGACAGATGTTTACTCTCCAAAATACCATATTTGTTATTATTGACACAAACCATATGTGATAGTTATGCCATATGTTGTCCAAATTAACTTTATTAACTTGTATACCCAATAAAATTGATCATTTCTGATAAACAATTGATAAAACAGAAATACAATTGATATTTTCTGAAATACAACTGTTAATTCAGACATACAACTGATAATTTCTAAAATAAAAATTGATAAAGTTAAAATTCAATTGATAATTTCTGAAATACAACTGATAACTTCTGAAATACAATTGAAAACGGTTTAAATCTGTTATTTCGAGATTTACAAAAAGTGCACATACTACACTTAAGGACCCTAAAAAGAATATTCCAAACGGAAAAAAATATTCAAAATTTCTCAAAAGTTTTATGAAAACATTAGGTACGCCTCTGCCAAATGAGACATTTGGGAATTTACAAACAAGTCATACATACATAAAAGAATCTATCTGTTTGATTTAAGTAAAAATTATGTTATTTGTTATTTAAAGTTTTCATAATTTCTATATCATTTCACAAAAGAACTCCAACAAAAAAAAAAAATATGTTTCATTAAGCCTTGTGTTTACTTTGGATACGAGTATGTATTTTAAAATTAAAGTAGACAAAGTGTTACCAGTATAGAATATACTGTAACGAAATTAGTAAGTCTATGTAGGTACTAAAGTCGACCTCCTACCATCATCATCCTTACTTATATTTAAAACGAATATTATTTCAACATAAAGTTTTATAACTTTATCAGTAGAAACAAGTACATTATCATCGTAATGGTTATACTGTTGCACAGTAGGGTGTTTCACAAATATTTTTGCCATGAAACTTCACGCAACCATAATCAACGCAATTTCAAGCTTAAGTATTAAAAACGGGCCCACCAGATTCATCAGGCGCTGATCAATTAGACTCCAAAGTAGGACACCTTGGGTATCCGAAATTTTTTAGAGCTTGCCAATTTTATACTTATTTTCAAAAATGCTTGGAATGGCCAACAATAAATTTGCCAACTCGTGTAGGTTACCTCTTAAAGTGCATAAGTTATCCGCATTTGAGAATCATAATTTTGCATTTTTTCATTATCCTGGTACGGTTTTTTGTCAATACAAAAGGCAAATCAATACCGATTGCTTTGAAAGATATTGGTGATATTGACATCAAGTTATTTAATTAAACAAAGAAAATTTCAATGATAATGCTTCAATATTCATGCTTAAAATTGATTGCCTCTAAATTTAAAAATTATAAAAAAAATATTGATTTTATTAATTTTTTGTTCAAAAAGATAGCAAGACTCTTTTGCGTCCAGATTAACAGTTTCATCAGTAACACATATAGTGCTTATATTTATCTGGAAAACTACTACATACAGCTGCATTTAATGAAAATTATACTCTCCAGTTGATTATTATTCTCCCCCAGAGCTCTCCGGATTTAACCATTAGTTTATTTTAATTTCGATTTCAATCAATCAAATTGGAAAATGAAAAACTGTTACTGGTGCTACAATTTAGTTAAATTTTAATAGCACGTTTCTTTTCCAACATCGCTTAAAATGTGGGCAAGACAGCAATAAATTTAAAAATCCTAATTATCGCAAAAATTTCAAAATGAAGATGCGCCAAATTTGGAGAAAATCGGTTAATATTTAGATATAGTTTACCTACAATGTCATATAGGCAGAAATTTCATATGGTGTAATAAAACTATGGTGTAATAAACTTTGTCTTTTGCCTTTTCCATTGGCAAAACACCGAACCAGGTTATTGCAAAAATGATAAATTTTTCTTTTCATATGCGGATAACTTAGGAATTTTAAGAGATACATAACTAACATGAGTGTATATTTTACAGTTATATAAGTTTTTTGTTTTTATATACATCGAGATTATTTTTATGTTATTTTCAATTTATAACGAGCTTTCAACCTCCGTATATTTACAAAAATAAAGCAAATCAAACATATTAGCTAGGTTGATACTAGTATTTCGATCTGGCTAAAGATCTCATCAGAACCCGAAGTTTTAGAAAAGTTAGAGCCTCCATAATAGGCAGAACTTTAACAAAAAACCTATTAATAATCACTTTTGCTCCATTCTTATCTTCTTAGTAATCAAGCACGTGGTTAGGTCTTTTCCTAACAAGCATCATGACGTTACTAAACTTTGAAGGCCAAAAATGTTCTATTTATATAAAAAAATGTTAGTTTGTACTCTGGCTCAAGTAATATTTTTTCCAGTTATATTATTTTTTTGTTTTCATATACAGAGATTATTTTTATGTTATTTTCAATTTATATATATATATTGTTGGCCATTACAAGCAGAATACAGAAATGCTTCATTTTTGAAAATCGGTTGATAAATATAAAATTCGCACGCTCTAAAAATGTGTGAATACCCGAGGTATCCTACTTTGGAGTCTAATTGAACAGCGGTTGATGGATCTACTGGGTCCTACATTTATATATTAATCCAATCAGCCATTAAGTATTTCCAAAATATTTGTGAAACACCCCTGTGTGTTGTAATAAATGTTGCCTGTATTGTATTTTAGTCGTTGTTTTTTGTGGCATTTAAAAACAATTTTAATGGGAATTTTATCGATCATATGTCGGTGGTAAAATGGTAAAAACCTTACTCGAAAACCAAAATTCTCATAGACTTTGGCTAAAAAAAAAAAACATTAAAGCATTGATGTTTATGATGATGACTAGGTAAATTATTTTTAAATCGTAACAACATAGACTTTCGAACAAGATAAGCTATAAAGATAGAAAAATCAAAAAACCAGCATTGGAAAATATTTCAGGGTTGATGGAAGTAACGACAGAAATCTAACACATTTCAACATTAAAACTGATGGTAAATCGTCTGTGTGTGAATAAAAATATCGTTATTATTTCCAAAAAAAAAAAAACACACACAAGGATATTATTTTGCACAATACACACATACACACTCACAAAAAGGATATAAAAGTCTATTATACTAATGTTCACACTTCATTAGATTATGATGATTCTTTAAATACCAGACACTATGAAAAGAAGAGAAAATACATTGAAAATATTATCTATATAAAATGAAGTTTTCTTTCATAAATAAAAAGACGCACATGCGGCCATTTACTAAGTTAATCATGTTAATGCATTTCAAGTTTCAAAAAACAACAACGAAAAAACAAAAGAAAAAAGATGACATTTCAAAAAAGAAAACTTTGTGTGTGAAAACATTTAACCCCATTCTCTTTATTCACTTAATAACATTCTAGACAAATCACTGAAGAATTTTTCGAACGAAAAAAAAAAAACAATTCACATTAAAAATTGACTTCTCAGACAACGTTTTGGGTAATTTTAAACAAAGAACGAAAAGAAAAACATGTCCGTCTTTATACCACCCTCTTAAGGAAACAACAAATCCTCTTAAATACTCAATGATTGCCTGCAAAGTTTTCACACTCCCTTTAAAAAAAAAATAAAAAAGTAGAAAAAACATGTAAAAAAACGCTGGTTGATTCACAGTTTGTTAAAAACTTATATTTTATGGTTTTATAAAAATAAAGACAGTATCTTTTTTTATATGCAAAATGGTTTGTTGAATGATGGAATGCACAGTGGGTAAGAAAAAAAAATGTAACCACAGAAAATTCGCAAAAGCTATCTTTGTGCACCGCAGACCTTGTAGGATAAATTTTTAAAATTTTAAATTTTTGAAAATGAAAAATTATTCAAGTTCGAGGCCATACTCTATATTTCTTTATTAGGATATTGTCCTAACAAATAATCTATAGAGTTTTTGTTTTCAAACTTATTAATTGACCACTTTCAGGAATGTGTTGATAGATCTATTTATTAATTTTTATTAAAGAAGCAAAATTATAAGTGAATGTTCGGTAATGTATACTCACAATATTTTGTAGTTAAAAACAAAGGAATATGTACTTTAAAACTACTAAACATATAGTTGAAAACCGGTCTACTAACTTTTCTTTTAAATCAAATGTATTTTTTCATTTATTTTTAACTATTAAAAGTTAAATTAAAAGGTCTTCTTTTATTTTTACTATCAAAAATTAAATACCAAATTTAAAAAACTTCCAAATTCGTAAAAATAAACGATTTTACTTTATTTTAACTATCAAAAATGAAATACCAAATTATTAAAAACAACAGTTTTCCTTTTTTTACTATCATTAACTTTTTGGTTCTTCGAATTGTCACGAAACTTCACACGGTAATCAACATAATTCAGAGCTTAGGTTTCAAAAAAGAGCCCACTAGATGCATCTGGCGTTGATCAATTAGACTCAAAGTAGGACACCGCTTGTATTCAAAAATTTTGAGAACTTGCCAACTTTATATTTATCAACCCATATTTAAAAATTAAGCAATTCTGTAATCTGCTTGTAATATATTATATATATTATGTCCTGTGGTTCCTATTGGGAACAAAGGGCCACAACGAATTTATTCCATTCGGACCGGTTGGATGATATTCTTTTCACTTCTCCCCAGCTTTGATCAGTAGATATGACTTCTATATTCAGTTGACGGCGCCATGTGTGAGACGGTCTGACTACTCTTCTCGTCCTACCCTGTGGGTTCGACTCAATGGCGATTTTAGCAACGTCACCTGGAGGTCTGCGCAGCGTGTGACCAATCCAACGCCATTTGCTATTCATTATTTCTATATGGATTGTCCGCTGGATTGTTTGTCTCCAAAGTTCTCCATTGGATAAAAACTTTTAGGATTCTTCGGAGACATCGAATAACAAACACTTGTAGGGAGTTTATCTCGTGTTCTGTTGTGTTCCACGTCTCGCATGCATAAAGCAGCACAGATTTGACGCTTATCTTAGTGTACCTGGATAATGCAGAAGATTTCCATATCGACCGGAGGGTACCGAATGCTTGGTTGGCTTTAGATATTCGATACGCAATATCCTTGTTGGAACCACCAGTATTTGTTAAAATGCTACACAGGTAGCAAAATGACGTGACCTCTTCCAATTCAATATCTCCTATGCGAAATTTGTTACTGTTCACGGTGTTGAAGCGCATTACTTTACTCTTGCCAATGTTTATTTTCAGGCCAGCTTTTGCTGCCTCTGTTTCGAGGCACTTTAGCTTCGATTTCATATTTTCCTAGCTGTGGGAAAGTAAGCAGATATCGTCTCCGTACTCAAGGCTCTCGAGTTGTTGGTTGAGACTCCAGCTGATACCTCTATTTACTTTAGTAGCATTGCGAACTATAACATCTAGAAAGATGTTAAAAAGCAAGGGTGATAACACACAGCCCTGGCGGACGCCAGCCACGACATTAAAACTGCTACTCAGAGCATTATTGTGGACAATACGGCATTTAACATCACAGTATAAAGACTGGGTAAGGCTAATGATTTTAGGAGGAACCCCTTTGCAGGCAAGAGCGCCCCATATAGCGTTTTGATCTATTGTATCGAAAGCTTTGCCCATGTAAAAGACAAATCAAGTCCAATTGTTTTGAAAAGTGTTGGGGATATTGACAAGTTATTTAATTAAATAAATAAAAAATCAATATAATCTCTTTTTACGCACAAAATAAAATACCTTTAAAGTTGAATATTATAATAAAACGTTTTTTTAAAGAATTTTCTGGTCAAAAAGGTAGCAAGACTCTTCTGACTCCAGATTAAAAGTTTCTTTAGTGACACATGTAGCATTTATATTGTTCTGAATGGCTACTTCATTTAGTAGCGTTTTATGAAACTAATATTTCTCAATTACTTATTATTATCACCTCAGACCACTCCGAATTTGACAATTTTTTTAATCAAATTTGAGTGCACCACCGAAATTGAAAAATTTAAAACGGGTGCAGGTGCTCCAATTTAGTCCAAATATGAAAGCATTATTTTATTGCTAGTCCCGCTTTAAACGTGGCTAATACAGCAAAATGTGTAAAAAAAAATCTTAATTGTTTTCAGTTTTTTTGGGAATTGTGCGATTTCCTTTATATTATCTCAATTTTTTTTTGTTTTGAAAAAAAAAAAAAACAATACCAAGGCACATCTTAGTGTAAAATTTCGTTAAAATACGTTTTTTATTAAATATTCTTTTGCAAAATAAAATTTTAACATTTTCAAAAACATTCAAGAAAATAGTTTTTGCCGGATATTTGAAATATTTATTCGATACGGTTGAAACTTTGCACGATTGTATGAAGATGTGCTAAATTTAAATGGTTATTGTTTAGACATAGTTTGCCTCCACTCATAAAAAAATTTGTACAAAAGACTGAATTTTAGTTGGAACACCTAAAATAACCAAAAATCTAATGTAAATATCGTTGTACTAACTGAATTTATAAGTTGTTAAATTAAAATACATTTTTTTCTCTGTGTGCTCCTATAGCATTTTTTATTAGTTTTTTTTTTACTTTAAAGCTTGCCTTAACACTTTAAGTACTAAATGAATTAATTTTTCAGACATTGAAAGGGGTGAACATTAAAGCATTTTAGTGTATTGGCAATGTATTAAAAGTTAATTAAAATTTTTACCCTTTTTAGCTAAAATTTAGGTCACCTAAATTTAGCATAATACGATTCGCAAGTTCGGGTACCTTTTTCCTATTTGCAATAGGTTCTTTACCTCCAAACAAAAACAGGTTGCTTTAGAACCGGTTCTAGAACCAGTTATAAAACTGGTTCTGGGACATTGAAACCTTACATTTTGACTACCAGGTTTCATGTAACCGATGGTAAAAGAAGCTGTTCTAGAACAAGTTCAGAGGAAATGTGTTACAAAACATTTTACTGAGTTGTTTATGGCAATTAATTATTAGGTTTTTAAGAAATATTACAAATTTGTAAGCATTGGTTTTAATCAGAATCTAAAAATATAATTTTTTTAGCTTAAAAATAGATCATGAAGGTAATTTCTAGGAAAAATTCAACGTTTTTCGAAAACACTGCTATTTTGCACTCAGCATTTGATGCGTGTTAAAATCTTCTATCTTCTATATATATAAAACAGGATGTGTGTATGTATGTAACGTTTGGACTCCAAAACGGCTGGGCCGATTTTGATGAAATTTGCAGGGAATCTTCAGAATATTCAGCCGGGTGACACTGTAAAGTATGATTTTTGATTTTCGGTCTGCGGGCGGAGGGGCATGGCAAAATCCAATTTTCATATTGTACCACCAATGATAAATACATATATTTATTTTTTTGCTTTTTTTTATTTTATTTTTTTTGAAAGCCGTTGTTATGTTTTTCAAACGAGATATGAAACTCTTAAATGGGTTATGTAGTTCCGAAGATATTTACAAAAAACCTTTGTTAATCTTCAAGCTATGTTACACGAACACAACAGCCTCATCCGTCTATTCAAAACAGCCCTAGACCAGATGCTGACAGATGATTGTACGCTTGTGATAAGAGCTGACAAGACACTGGCTGGTGAGCATGAGCGGCGCTTCAATGCACCAGTGATAGGTGACGTCGCACTTGTTATGGCAGTCGTTTTCAGCTATTCATTTTATATACTTCAGCAAATAAAGGCGATAGAAGGACAAAGAGGCGTTGGGCTTCCCATGAAATTACAAATTTTAAAATGATTTACTAATGTGAATTTATTTTTTTAATTATTTATTTGCTTAAAAAAAATTTCTTGATTTAAAGAATTATTTACAATTAAAATTTGAAGGCAAAACAACGTTTGCCGGGTCAGCTAGTAAAGGGTGTCCCAAGAAGAGCGCAATTTTTAAATTTTAAATAAAACACAGATATTTAAAAAAAAAATCGTGAAACTTTATTATATCGTAAAGTAGACAGAATGAGGCTATGTATGGAACAATATATCGTGCAGATGGCCGCCGCGGCTTTGCTGGCATGCACGCGATCTTTTAATGAAATTTTCAATGGCCGTTTTGCATGAATGCTGCGGTATTTCATTAATGCAGCGTCCAATTTCCTCTTTTAAGGCTTGAGTCGTCGTCGGCTTATTCGCGTAAACCATCGACTTCAAAAAACCCCAAAGAAAAAAATCTAATGGTGTTAAATCGCACGATCTAGGCGGCCAATTCTGATCTCCAAAACGCGAAATAACACGACCGGAAAATGACTGATGCAGCAATTGAATTGTTTCTCTGCCTGTATGACATGTGGCGCCGTCTTGTTGGAACCACATGCCCTCCACATTCATTTCTTCAATTCTAGGCAAGAAAAAACTGGTTATCATTTCACGATACCGAACACCATTGACTGTTTGCGCTTGACCTGCCTCATTTTCATAAAAAAGGTCCAATGATTCCTCCAGTCCAAAAACCACACCACACAGTGACACGTTGAGGATGCATTTGCTTCTCGTGAATCACTCGAGGATTTTCCTCACCCCAAATGCGACAATTCTGCCTATTGACGAAGCCATCAAGATGAAAATTTTGCCTCGTCACTGAAGATGATTTTATCGGCAAAATCAGCATTTTCATGTTGTCTCTCCAATACCCAATTAACGAACTCCCTTCGCTGTCCATGGTCAGCTGGCTTCAGTTCCTGAGTCAATTGAACTTTGTATGCATGAAGATGCAAATCTTTCGTCAAAATTCGCTGCAAAGTGGATTTGGAGACACCAATTTGCTGAGCTCGGTGTCGAATTGAGGTGGATGGATTTTAAACGTCATCATCACGTACAGCTGCGACATTTTCGGTCGATCGACCTGGCCGATGGCGCGTTGTTGTCTTTACATCACTAACAGACCCAGTTTCGGCAAATTTATCCATTAATCTCTTTACAGTTGACTCTTTTGGAGCATTATTGTGACCCCAAATTGATCGCAATTTGCGAACTGTAGCCGCAAAACTTTCACCATTTTGGTAAAACAATTTCACAATGAGAATGCGTTGTTCATTCGTGTAGCGCTCCATTTTAACTAACCACGTACCTTCTACTAGCAAACAATAACAATTGTTCAAATGTCAAACAATGACACTAAATTTTATAAAAATTGATCACATCGAAATAAAAAATTACATTAAAAGTCTCATATCATCACATTCGAAACATATGATGAGTGTCAGTACCGCTGGCACTTTAACACATATAGCACATTTATATACAAGCACTTAGCATACAATTTATTAAATACGTTATTCTCTATCAACCTAAAACACTGTAAAAGTGGTATCAAACACTCTTTAAACAAAGACGTTTCAAAAAAAAAAAAAAATTCACCCAAACGCACACTTTTGTGCCAAATATCTTAGCGCAAAGCAGCACATCATTTGAATATTTGCGCTGGATTCCATTTCAGTTTGCTCTACAAGACAAATGTTTTTGTTGTTGCTTAACTAAATGACGAAGACGACCCTTAAGGCTAGAACAAGAAAAAAAGAGGACAAAAAGAAATCTTAACAAAATGTTTAGAGGATTTTGTTTAAGCATTTGTTAATGTTGTGCGCGCTGATTTTTAAGAATATTTTTTTAATACCAGAAAAACTGACTATAAAAAACCGGCAAACAAGAATAACACAACAAAAAAAAAAAACAGAAATAAAGTACCATAATAACAATAATGAAAAGCCTTAATGTAACAAATAAAAAAAAAACAAAAAATAGCAACACTCCCAGGGAAGAAAACAAATAATGTCCTTCTTCTTCCCTGCCTAAGGACTTCATAAACAATGAAATATTGTACAACCGAGTAATACTAAGAGGCGTCTAAATATAAAGATTAGTTTTGGAGGATTTGTTAAGACAACAGTATTTTTATAAATTCATTCTTAATGTTATTTAATGGCAAATTAGAGAAAAAGTTATTTTTAAGCCATTTATGTTAAGATTTCTGTTACTTCCTTCCTGAAGACTGGGATTATTGGATTATTGTTAAACAGGCTATTATTGTTAAGAAATTTACAAACTAAACAAAAAATGTTATAAACAAAATTGACAAATCAGTTTAAATTTTGTTTTTATTTGTTACAGATTAAATTGCATTAAATGCTGTTAAAAAAAAAACCCAAAAAGAATAGATTAATAAAGAAAAGTACCGGAAATAATATTAAGTATCTGTTCTTTTCATTTTATTTAACGACAATTGTTTAAGATAGCAGAAACTCTTGTAATGAAATTGCAATTAACAAATAATGTTTTGAATTAACAACATTGTGGTGGGTTAACAAAATTTAGTTTAAGAGTTTTGGGCTTTTTATACTAATTTGTACTCTACATCTGGTAGACAAGCATGGTGGAGTCATTTAAACTGTTACGTCCGTTAAAATAAATAAAAAATCTGTTAATTTAACAAAAAATTATACTGTCTTACGGATTAACATAAAATTATTAAAAATTAAATGAAACATCGGTTCATTATTAACCCATTTTATATCACACAGCGATGTCGTGGGATTTTTTTGACGTAATTTGCTAGAAAGATGTCAAAATTGTAATATGTCATCACTGGTGAATCAATTTTTAAAATGTCTTTGTTTGTTGCATGAAACTCGCTAATTTTTTACATTAGAATACAAACTGAAGTAATTTTCTGAATATTAAAATTTTTACAAGATCGGAAATTTTTTGATCCGAATTTTTAGTTTTTCATAAAAAGTGCATCAACACAAACAGTTTTTTTAATTCAAAAACTTTTCCCATACCTAATTAGCCAAATCAGGATACAACTTTTATAACACCGGTCAAAAAAGTGTTATAAAAAAAGTCAAAAATTTAATTTTTTTATGAAGTAAATGGCAACCCTGGAACTATAGCTTTAAAATTTTTTAAAATTATTTGTACACACAGAAAACTGATATGTTGCTCCAACTGAATTTTTTGCCAACCGAATTTTGATAGTCACATGTACTATCCTCAAAACCGATTTTCGATTTGATTGTTGTAACCAAGTTTCTGTTAGAACTATAAAATAATGTTGTTGCACATACTGACATTTGTAATTATCCCTACTGAATTAAATACGTATGTCTGCTTATCCAATCGATTTTTTTTTTTTAATAAGTACACCCGTTTCCAATTAGTTTAAAATATTTATTTTTTTTATTTTTGCTAATTTAAGCAAAACAAAAATATAAGTTAAAAATACATTTCGAAGCATAAAGCCACATTCAAACAAGAGGGCAAAATATGTGTTTTGCCACAACAGCTGTTTTGTCGAACATTAATAAAATGTTTCTAAAAACTCAGATTTCTTGCAATATTCTATGACAACCCAAAAACGCTGATTTTTTATTCTAATACTTAAGAATTAATCATGAAAATCGTTGAATTTTTCCAAAGTTTTTTTTTCAGAAACCCCTTATGAGGTCGTTATATTTTTCCTGCAGAAACCCCGTTTTAGATTATAAGACATTATCAGATTCCTTAAGAAAAAAATCAATATTGTATGAGTTTTTCCATAAAAAGCAGTATTTGAAGGTAAACATTTTCAGAAATCTTTTAAAAAGTAATTTATAAGTTTTTTATGGTTCGAAAAAAGAAAAATTATGGTAATTTTTTCCATCAATGGATGCCTTAAGATCTTGGACGATTCTTTTAAAGGTAATCACCTCAAAATTATTTTTATGTGTATAATTGTTGTATAACATATAAAATTCAGTACGATGAAAATTATTTAAAAAAACCTATATTATAAGATTACAAAGAATATTCCCCGGAAAATCATTAGACCTTTTCGTGTTTACAAAAGTCAGCAAAATGTTTAACTGTGGAAAATATTGTTCTTTTTCTAGGAAAATCCACAAATATATAATTACTTTCTGTTGGTATTTCAGACTTTATCTTAACGAATTCCCCGATTCTAAGCGGTTTTTATGCATTGAATATATGTATAACGAAATATAAATGGTTTTTCAATACAAGAGCCTTAGTGAATTTGAAATTTTAAAAGTACTTTTTTACAATATATTATCTCCATGTTTTCCAGGATAATAATTTCTGCAACACCATTCCTTGCAATGTAATCAATTTGAATGTTCTGTTTCTTAAAGTTTCAAGCAGTTGTTGAAAATTAGTGAAACGAATGCAAAAATATATTTGGCTATTATTTTTTGCTGCCTATCATTTCGAAATTTAAAATATAAATAGAATACCTTTCTGAAGCATTCATTTCTAATGTCTGTTGGATGTTGTTATTTTTTTTTTTTTTTGTGGAATATACATTTTAAATATTTACTTTTTAATTTTTTTTGTTATTTTTATTTTATGATAATTTTTTATTTTATTTTATGACATTTAAAAAAAAGCTAATTCTTTGGTTGCAAGAATCGTTTTTTTTTAAGTTTCGGTACTATCTATTTTTGTGTTTGTAACCAAATTTATAATATAAATGACCACATAATGGTAAAAATTACTAAATAATTGGTTATTTTATTTTTTAAAATTAAAGCTAATTCTGAAGACAATATTTTTATACGTATAACTAACAAATATGTTCAAGTGAAAAAAATGTATTTTTAAAACAGCTGTAGCCATTACGAATAAATAAGAAAATATTTATTTTTTAAATAAAGTTTGGATAACAATTATTTTAGGCATTTGCACTATTTTTTTGTTACAATCACTGTCGTTTTATAAAAATGATGGTTAATTTGTTGAAATTATATATAGAAAGTACAAGTTATCGAATTAAAATCAAAATGAAAGATTTTTAATGGTACTAAATGAATTCCAACTAATATTTTCCCTGTGTGTATAGTAAAGACCTCATATTTGCACATACTTTTTACCGCGTTATTATATCTCCCTCCTATCCAAAATTGTCGGACCTTAGAAGTAGGTGTTGGTTTAAAGCAACGGCAGTATAAAATGGGTTAAAAACAATTCATTTAAAAACTAATGAAATATCAGTTATTTCAACAAAGAATTCAGCAGTTTTACGGATTGACTCATTCCATATAAAAGCATTAAAAAATATAGAATTTTTAGACCTCGACCCATTTAATTTTAACCAAACTTGGTATGAAAGGTAACCCAGTTGGAAAAATACAAACGGCTAAGCGTTGCCAAAGTATTGTAAGTATATGGTGGTACATGTGATAGCAGAACCTCCGCTTTTTAAAAATTAAAGTTGGGCCAACTTTAAAATGATAACAAAGTGATGGTCGTATATTAATATTCGTTTGTTAATATTCAGTTGGTCGTTTTTAATTCTAAAGGTTGGCCAAGCGTTGGCAAAACAATCTGAAAAGTTTTTTAATTGTCAAAATAAAGAAAATTTAAATTGACCTGAAAAGTCCTATCGAGTGACAGATTCAACTATATTTTGTTTTGTAGTGATAATTTTGTTCCATTTTTTTTTTTTTTGTAGTGTTGTGTAGTGTAGTGTAGTGTAGTGTTGATTTTGTTTTTTTTTTTTTTTCTTTTGTATTTATACACACGCAAAAAATATAACTTTTAGCTCAAATGAAGGAGCGTGTGCCTCGTAAGCAGAACGTTCTGTGATCGAGCCCTACTAATGCCTAGAAGATTTTTTTTTGCATAACAAGTCCGACCAAGGACTTGTTCCTGCCATTTTGGGGCATGTCTTGCGTGTCAGCTGCAACCTGTCGTTTCACCCACAGAGTGTTAACATTTCTTAACTAGAAACAGTGTAGGAAACTCTACAGTCGGTTTTAATTTTAAAACTCAATTTTTAAGTATTTTATTTTTAGATTATTTTTATACTCTTTCTTAACTTTCATTTATAAATGTCTGTTAATTTTTCCGCAGTTGTAGAAAAACAAAAAATAAATAATTGTAACACAATAAAACAACAACTTTATGAAGTAAATGCGGCGGAAGCGGAAACTTTTTTGCAAAAACAAATAAAAAAGAATAAATTTTCAAGTGGTAGTGTCAACAAAATGTCAATGGTTGTTCTAAATTGTTTGCTTAAAAAGGGGAAACTTAATCAAAAGGATTAATTTAAGGACAAAAATAAGTAGAAATTTAATTAAAAAATATAATAGGGAAATAATACAAAATAAAATTTTTAATAAAATACTTCGAAAATACAACTTTTGCCAAAAAACTAAGAAATTCACTGGACATACGTATAACAAACATAATTTACTTGTGTTTAAAAATGTGAGTATCTAGATTGTCTATAAATAATGATAAACGTTTGATTATAAACTCCTCTGTTATGATAAGTACTTGTAAATATTAGAAGTAGGTGTGTCAACACTTTCAACTCCTTTAACAATATCATTATTGTCTTGTAGTAGTAACCTCCTCTTTGGTTTTGGTGAAAACAATACAAACATACTTAAACACATGAACTCATAAACACTAACACATACATTAGGGTGTTCTTAAAATATATTTCTCATCACATCCCCCAGTTTTATTGTAAATAGTTTGGAATGGAAGGAAAAGATTTCTTTTTGGAAAACGTTAACCTGTTCCGTACTTTGGCCGAAAATTGTACATTTTTGAAAAAGTGTATTTTTATTCTAAATTCCCAAAATTCGAAATTGTGAAAAATGCAATTTTTTATTTCACTTATTCATTTAATATACTAAAAGTAATGTGGGCGTTGTGGTGTAATGGTTAGCTCGTTGGACTGTTACACAGATGGTCCCGGGTTCGATCTCCGGCTGCGACAACATCAATTTAAAAAAAAAAAATTATATGTATGAGTTTTCTATCCCTCATACATATTGCAGCGCCCACCTTCGGTTTTCTCATAGCATTTAATACCACCGATATAAAATAATGAATCAGGGCTATGAACCAAAAAGATTCAATAAGTTTGCCAACTCTCAGGTGGCGTGCAACAACTGTTCTAAGACTTATCATCTCGCTTAATTACAGTGTTGCAGTGTCTGAAGCCTTTTATATTTCCACACCTTTAATCTCTGTATCCCCTTTCCAAAGAAAGCAATACATAAATAAAATAGTAGGAATTTCCTGAGTGTTGCTTCTCTTTTAAAAAAAAAAAGTAATTTAGATATGGATTTCTGACTTTATCGGATAATATTAGGCCACTTTAGCCTGAAATCCAAAATGACACACAAATGTGATTAAATGCAAAAACGTGTACGAGTATTATATTAATACATTTTTAAGATTTTTTAAAATGTCTAATTTGGAGCTGTCGATTGCTATTTTTATAATATAGAAGTTGAAATTAAAGAAAAATAATAATTAATTCAAAAAATTAAAACTCGTGTTTGTTTGTGTGTGGAGCTTCTGGACTTCTTTTCAGGACATTTTATAAAAATTGATTATTTAGTCAAAAAGTCAACAAAATTTGAGTCTTTTTCGGAAAAATATCAATTAAACTTGATTAGCCTAACGTATAGTGCGAGTGTATGTGGCATTAGAAATCAGTTTATCTATACCATGGTCAGTGATTGCACAGAAAATTTCATATAGACGCAATCGAACAAATAAAAACATAACAAATATTACATTATTCAAAAAAAAAAAAAAAAAAAGGGTCCCTGACGAAGGTTCAATACCAGAAACTGCGCAGTCTGATTCAGAAAAAATTGAAAATTTGCAATGTAGTTATGATTTTTAGAAAATATACTCATTCTTCTCTACCACGCCTTTCACAATTAAATTAAATAAAATTGCATATTAATTATAGTATTAATTGCAATTGTCTGAAAAAGACGTTAAAATTCAAACTCAAACAAAAATCAAACTTTGCTCTCTGGCAATTCTTCCCTAACTACGTAAACGCCATCTATCGAATATACAAAGAATATATCATAGATATGGCATCACTTACAACATATGGGAAAACAGAACTGTTGTGTTGTTGGAGTTGTACTTCTGAGATTATGTATGCAAGAACAAAAACACCGTGTATTGAATAAAACTAGTTTTAATCACAACAAAACTCGACCTGACGATAGCTCAGAGGGCTAAAGCACTCTGTCTAACGTGTAGTGCGAGTGCATGTGGAATTAGAAATCAGTTTATCTATACCACGGTCAGTTATTGCACAGAAAGGTTCTGACGAAGGTTCAATACCAGAAACTGCGCTGTCTGATTCAGAAAAAAAAATAAAATTTGCAATGTAGTTATGATTTTTAGAAAATACACTCATTCTTCTCTACCACGCCTTTCACAAGCCTATATTTATATTTACATTATTAATAAAATATTTAACCCTTAGCCGCCTAGAGACTAAAAGTGCCCATAAAACAGTGGTCTTCATCCATATCACACAGGGGACGAAGTTTTTCTGGTATTTATTTATTCTCTTCGTGAATATTATAACCAGGGTTGCTCAAAATAAAAAAACTCCTACAAGACAGCTTCTTGAAATGTACCAAAACTACCTGTATCGCTAATCTTTATTACAATATCTTTAAATTTTAATATCGTACTGTATTTACCAATATTGCTTTTATAACTCTCAGAAAGCTTTTTTTTGTTTTATTTTCCTATCAAAAACTTAACTAATTGTAATAAATTAACAACGCTACAATATCTTTCATAAAAAAAATACGTACTCTTTGTTTGCATCGTACTGAACGGCAACCATAATTACAACAATAAATATGTGTGTGAGATAAATGTTTCTTTCAGTAGCTAGTTAGCTTGCAACAGAGTGGGAGTATAGCGGATCTTTTTATGTTTTAAACGTTTTTAACGAAAGCTACATTTTTGTTTGATACACTGAGAAGTTTTGATAACAAGCTACATAAATTTATGCATGTTTGTTTATATTTCGTATAAATATATATTTTTTTACAGCATTTGAAATTAAAATATTTAATGAATATGTGGGATGTTGAGTGGAAAAACTTTTTTTTATTTATTTATTATTTATTTTATCAGAAAAATTTGCACTGAAATCGTATGGTTTTTACAGCAATCAAACCAGCATTCCACAATAATATCTGTATTATTAGTTTTAAAATTAAAAAAAATAGATAAAAAAAAAAGAAAAAACGTTTTAAAACGTTTTATTGTTCAAAAAACATATTTTTCAAAATATTTTTTTTATTTTAATACTTATACACTAAGACATTTTTCGATTTTCAACTTGAGGGATATTTTTAATTTAAAGTATATTTGATTTTTTTTCGTTCCTATTGATTTATAGAAACATATTAAACTTTATTGATATTTATTTTTGATAAAAACAAAAAATAAAACGTTTTCCGGGTGATATGGATGAAGACCACTGATGTACATTATTGTTATTATCAATACAATATTGTTTTTTATCAGTACAATCAGGGACAATCCCTGTATTTTTTTCGCAACAAAAAAGTCATAACCCTAATGTACATACCTATTTTTAAAATTTATATTTTTTAACGCAACATATTCAATAATTTCATAATTGTTATAACAATGAAAACAAATCTCGTAAGAAACCACAAAAAGAAAAACTCATCACTTCTTTCAGTGTAATACTCTCATTTTAAGTGTGTTTCTCTTTGTGAAGACCACTGCCATAAAACGTAGTTTATATTAAGAGTACAAGAGCTTTTAAATTGATTAAAAAAATGTTTCACTTGATACGAGGAATTACTTTACGCAATCTGATCCATAATTATTACACAATCTTATCCTGTTAAAACTAGATTTCAAAATCCAGGTAGTTTATCTTAAAACTAAAGTTTGCTTGGCAAATCTAATGGAATTTTGATGTAATGTACGTCTTTCTTGACTGTTTAACATTGCAATAATAGTCGTTATAACGACTTTACTGTAAAACGCATTCAAAATGTATACGCCTTATAGAATCAGGGGGATTAGCTTTTCTTTAAGTTTTTTACTTTTGTTTTTTTACAATATTTCTTAGGTTAACACATGGTTTGTTTTCTCTCATAATGGCTATCAGTTCACCCACCAATTTAATTAAAGAGATTGAGAATCTTTCGATTTTTTTTTACTGATTTAGACAATTTAGTTTTTAATTTCACAATTCCACATTTATTTTATTAAAAAGCGAAAAGGTCTAATACAATCGCTATCTAGTAAATTTAGTGAACTTAGATTTTAAGGCCTCAGTGAATCGCAAGGCGTTATGCATTTTTTCTCCCACTGTTATTTCACAATCTTTTTTAATTTATGACTAATTTTATTAATATATTATAAATATAAATATATTAACAAATTAATTAAATTGAAAATAACATAAAAATAATCTCGATGTATATAAAAACAAAAAACTAATATAACTGTAATTAATATTTTTAATTCCCAAAAAAAAGTTCCTCGAATTTTAACAGAAAAAAATCTACACATTTCCAAACATTCCCCCGCATTCCCAAAAAAAGTTCCCCGCATTACCAATCCCGACTTTCGACACAACCATGGCGACGCTAACATTGCGCACGTAAGGTAATCATAGTCGAATTAAGCTTATATTTTACCGAAAATTATGCAAACGTTGATAAAAACATTAAAATTTTGTGTAATTTTTGAAAAAATAATCAATTTCCACGAAATGTCCTGCACTCGTAATAATTCATACATTGTAAATCAGGTATACTATTTTTTAGCAAATTTTTTGCTAAAATTATGTTTTAAACTAATATTTCAGTTATACTTAGTCAGCACTTAACTGTTTTGAACTAATGTTTTACTTATATTTTACTAATGTTTTACTAATTTATTTTGCTAAAAAAAAACTGTGCTTATTAGCACATCAATAGTGTGAATGACAACCAGATTAAAAGTTATACGCAGAATGAATTAGATGTCAAGATTTAGTAGTGACGAGGAAAATTATACTAAAAACTACAACTGTAGTAAAACACATAAAAAAATCAACCATGGAAGGTTTTGTATCTGTTTTTCATACATAAAACAAAATTATGGATTGAAACAACTTAAATTTTGCGTTTTCATCACCGGCTTGTGAAAATAATTGTCTACTAATTAATAAAAGACAAAATAAAATATTTAAATTTAAAAAAGATTAAATGTGTAGTTGTAGTCAAATTGAGTGGTCAAGTTGATAACAAATATACAGCAGGTAGACAGACTAAAGCGAAAGGCATGCATACATAATTCTCTGCGGCATTAGCGTTCCTTTAAAAGATAGCATCATTAAGACAACCATTGATGTAAGCAGTTGAAAGATAATTTTGTTTATGTTTTATATAATTATTTCTATATATTTGCAAATATTACATTAATTTATGTCGTCAATGTGGGAGTATGAAAATTTTTATATTTTGTAACGTACTGTTAATTATTTGAAAAAGAATCACAAAATATGTTTTATGATTTTCAGCAAAATAAATTAACTAAAGTAAATATTTTCTACAAATTTTTTGAGTTTTTTTTCAGTCTACTAATATTCAGCAAAAATTTTATTAATGTTTAGCAAGTGTTTTTTAATTTCTAATCCACTAAGTTTTAGCAAAACTTTTGCTGAATCTACTAATTTTGTTGCTAAAAATCAGCTCGATTTTGCTGACATTAGCAATGTCCTGACTAAAATTTTGCTGATTCAGCAAAATTTTTTGCTGACTTTACTAACTTTTTTATTTGAGTGTACAAAAGCTTTCATAAAATAAACAAATTTTCGTTTATTTGACGAAAGTTTTGGTTATTTAGACATATTTTCGTATTTTTATGCATGAATTATACAGGATGACAAAATCATTACTTTTAAAAGTTAATAAGGTTATAACCACCAATTATACATATTTCAGGCACGCTGATTTCAATGGTGTACTTTATTTTTCAGTTTATGGTACAGTTTTTCCACAAAATTACTTTAAAGCTTGGTGCATGTAAATTCTGTTTTTTACATTTAAATTTTTTGAAATGGAATCAACAAGCCCTGTATTCTTCTTAAATGTACATATTTAATTACATTTTTTTCAATTTTTACGGTTTAACCAAATTTTATCGCTAAGCTAGCAATGGACCATAACACATGGTCATGTAGTAGAAAGGGCCTTTTAGGAAGAGGTGTCTAAGCTAGAAAAAAATTATTTTTATATGGTGCCTTTCTAAGCATGTATGCAAAAATCAGCTAAAAATTTTTATATTTGAAAAATTTTTTCATACAAAAAAAGTCAGTAAAGTCAGCGACATTTTTGCTGGGAGCATTCTTGCAGAAATATTGCTAATAACAGGAATTCGCGAAAACCGAAAAAATTAAAAAAATGCTTAACAGCGAGTTTAAATATGTACCATAAATATTCATACTGGTCTTGACCGTAGATTTGAACAGAAATAAATAAAATTTATTGCAAAGCAAATTTGGTATATAAAAACTACATGAAGATTAGGGTGTCCCATTCAAAAAAAAAATTTTGGGGATCATTCTTAATTTGAATACTCATAAGGCTAAGAATTTTTGAGATTTTTTTCAGATTTTTCGGAGGTGGTTTAGAGGTCGCGCAAATCGATTTTTTACCAAAAATCGAGCTTTTTGGGCTTTTTTGAATTTTGCTTGAAAATTGGTAAAAAATCGATATTTCTTCAGCTTCTGAGTCAATATTCTTAAAGAACATTTTCCGATCTTTAATTTTATGTGCATAAATAATAAGTTTCGGCAATGATTTTGAACATTTTGACAATTTAATAACGGTTTTTTCGTAAATTTTCAACAAATATGGAAAATAATGCTTTATAACTTTTAAAATTTGTATAAAGACTAAAAAAACTAATGATGCAGTTTAATAGATTATTAAGTTTTAAATTAATTAGCAGAAAAAAAATGAATTTTCTCTCACCGTTCTCGAGTTATACCCTTTTAAAACTTTGTACACATTGTATGAAATGTATAATACTATAAGGTGTGAACTAGGTTTGCATTGGTTTAAACTTTAAATAATTGGATTTAGAAAATGTTTTTACAAATAAAATAATAGTTACTTACCACTCATACATAACAATTATATTAAAAACAAAGAAAAATAGATTTGTTATAAATCATTTATTAGAGTTCTTGAGATGCTGCTCTACCCCCCGCAGTAAACTCTGAAAGTCTGTTTCAGAAGTTGTGATATTGATATAACTATTAGCCAAGGCCACACCACGTTCTGCGACATCTTTTACAACTTGCAATTGTTGAACTTTGTGTTTTGCTTCCTGAACTGATTTGTTGTTTTCCCATTTTTCTGGCAGGCTTTTGTAAAAAAACACTGAAGTTGTTTATTTTCAATCATGTCTTCTGTTAAATTTCCTTTCACTAATTCGTTGTTATTACTTGGTTCATGTAGGTTTCTAAGCATTAAACGCAAAGTTTTGGAATCTATATGTTCATCAAAAAACGATAAGGCAGCCAACTTCTCGGAAAGGTACCACTGATGACCCAGAAAGGTTTAAAGAGTCTCGCGTGCAACTTTTTCATTAAAGCGTTTGTAATCATACAATTGTTTCAAAAGTCTAAGGTCATTGAGAGGAGCGTATCGGGGACACTGCCATAAAATTTATCTCAATCTCAAGCAAGCGTCTTCCACTTATCAGTTTACAAAAATTTTAATTGTATTTTGACTTGTTATCTCTAAACCAATAGACTATCTGCCAAAAATAGGGTTGTAGTTGCCTCAAATCCAATAAATCATGAATTTTAGTTCGAGCCATATCAGTGCCACCTAGTGATAACGGCTTTTTGGCTACTTTTTTGCTGTCCACAACTTGACAACACTTAAAACTAAGCTTTGACATACAATAAATAAATTTTCAAATCTCATAATCTGAAGTTTACAACAAATCGGATGCCCAAATCTTATAGTACTAAAAATTTCATACAATGGGTGCAAAGCTTTGAAAGGGTATAACTCGAGAACGGTAAGAGAAAATGATAATGTTTTTTCTGCTAATTTATTTAAAACTTCATAATCTTTTAAACTGCATCATTAGTTTTTTAGTCTTCATACAAATTTTAGAAGTTATAAAGCATTCTTTTTCATATTTGTTGAAAATTTACAAAAACTGTTATATAATGTATCAAAATGTGCAAAATCCCTGACGAAACTTATTACTTATGCACATAAAATTAAAGATCGGAAAATTTTCTTTAAAAATATTTACTCAGAAGCCGAAAAATTACCGATTTTTTAGCAATTTTCAACAATAATTCAATAAAAGCCCAAAAAGCTCGATTTTTGGTACAAAATCGGTTTGCGCGACCTCTAAACCATCTCCGAAAAATCTGATAAAATTCTCAAAAATACTTTACCTTATGAGTATGCAAATTAGGAAAGATCTTCCGAGAAAATCCAAATTTTTATTTTTTTTGGGACAACCTAATGAAGATGTGCCAAACTTTAAAGTCATTTTGCGGAAAATTTGTACTATAGATCGAAAAATAAAGTACGCCATTGAAATGAACATGCCCGAAATATATAGAATTGATATTCAAAACCTTATTAATTTTTTGATGTCAAGCCGTGTTATTATCAGTGTGGAATAGGGTGCTCCAACCTTGTATGGAGCAAAAAAAAAATGTCAGTTATTGACTGGGCCTCCCCTTAAAAATATGAATTTGGGTGTAAAACAACGTATCCTAAAAAATTAGGACAATCGGATAAGAGGAACACCTGCCTCAACGAGCCTGAAGTTTGAAAAACGGTATATATGGGAAAAATATGACTTTTTTTTTAATTTCTTAAAATTTTTTAATATTTTAAGTTGATCTTACATTTAAAGGATTAAAAAATCATAATAAACAGTAAATTATCTTTCTAATAAGGCAATAAAAACTAATATCGGTTACAAGTTTGAAAAAAAAAAATAAAAAAATTCATAAAACCCTAATAAGTGACAAAAATCGCTGTTTTCTCGAAATCCGCTGAAGTTAAATCGCTGCACTAGCCAAATGAAAAGAGGAATACCTTCAATTTTTTCAAATTTTAGTCATTAATATGTGCTTAATTAAAACTAAAAGTCCAATCGTTAATTTTTTTAAATTTCTTTAAAAAAAAATTTGAAACTTTAAAATTGGAGATTTGAAAACTGTGTTTAATAATTCAGGCTTTTTTGGCTTTAGTTTAAAACGAGTTTTTAAAGCACATGATAAAAAATACTTTTTAATTGAGTACCTTGGAGCTAATAAAATACAAAAATGTTTTTGCATTACATTATTTCTACGAATTTCAAAATTTGGGCTCGAACTTCTTGATTAAGCATTCTGTGACACATTAGTTGCCGGGGGCAATTGTAATAACTTGGATGTTTTGTAACCGATTTTAGTTTTTATTGCCTTATTAGAAAGATAATTTACTGTTTGTTATGATTTTTTAATCCTTTAAATGCAAGATCAACTTGAAATATTAAAAATTTTAAGACATTAAAAAAAAAGTCATATTTTTCCCATATACCGTTTTTCAAACTTCAGGCCCGTTGAGGCACGTGTTCCTCTTATCCGATTGTCCTAATTTTTTGGGAGACATTTTTTTACACCCAAGTACATATTTTTAGGGGGGGGGGGGGCCAGTCAATAACTCACAACTTTTTTTTTGGAGACCCTAGTGTGGAAAGGGAGTCTCTCACACAAACGCGAATTATCATTATTTCAAATTATTTTTTTTTTTCATTACAACTTCTATTTTATAAAAATAGAAATCGAAATCTCCAAATTAGGCATTTTAAAAAATCCTTAAAATTAATTTTAAAAACACATTTTAACATTTTTATCAAATTTGTGCATCATTTCTTATTATAGGCTAATGTGGGTTAATGATATCCGATGAAGTCAGCATTGCATATCTGAATAATTTTGAGTATATTAAAGGAATGAAATAAAAGTAAAATTTTTAAAAATTTTGAGTTAAGGAAATTTGGAGTTTTTTTATAAAATGGGACACTTTCCAAAAATGGGACATTTTCGACCGAAATTCTCCAGGGTTGACGTTTTATAAAAAAAAAATTCTTTCTTTCATTTGGAACCATTTGCAATAAAAATGTGTAATGAACGAAAATTGACAAATCGTTTTTAAGGGACACCCTAACATACATCTACATGTGAAAACTTAGTTCTTATAGAATGTCTGCATGTGTGCGTACAAGTGTATTGTCTATTTTACATCTTTTTTTTAAGCCAGACGCAACATGTTGAGGCGTTAGGAAACATCTTGTTCTGACATGAAGATGTTTTATTCTCTTCACTTTAGGCAAAAGACGAAGACATTTTAACCATGATAAAGTATTTATGTTGTTGATATATGGTTTGTAGATTTGTTGTTTTTTGTTAAGAAATATTAGACAATAGCACTTGTAGAAGTTGTTGGAGATGGCACAAGATGGAGTAGAGAATAAGTATTTGTTTACATGATGAAAATGTGTTTATTTGTTTTAACGAATACAAAGTATTTAGGCCTACTAAACAAAGGCAAATGTCTTTCTAATAGTTTTTATTTAAATTTAATAGTGTTTTAATTTAAATTAAACTTTGTTGTTTTTATATAAAAATAAAGATAAAATACAGATAAAATACAGATTTGTTTTTAATCGAACCTCCATGGCGTATGAGTTATAAAAATAAATATTACTCATACGTCACCCAGTAAAGCAATAAATTTATATTTTTTATTGCTCATACGACATGTAGTACTCCATTACCAGAGAAGACAAAAATGGCAGAATCAATTGCATTTATGGAAAAAAATATATTAAAAAAAGTAAAAAAAAAACAAACCCAAGTAAAAAAGTTTCTATATATTTAGATATAATTTTATGCAATTAAATGATTCAATGTATAAATTTATAAAGTCTGTAAAAGCATAAGTATTTGTATCTAATTATTTGTATATAGCAATATATTATTTTATATTGTCTTATATACAATTATACTTAATATATCTAATTATATTTTACTATATACAAAATGTGACCAACTGATTTTGGTATAAAAGCGGGACTCGTCAGACGAAAAAGCGGGATTTTGGTGTAAAAAGAGGGATAATAAAATTGTATGTCTAACAATAACGGGTTTTAACTAATTTGCAGTTGTGCGCCCCGGTAGGCTAGTTGGTAGCGTGCTGGCTTATCTGTGCGGGGGTCGTGGGTTCGATTCCCACCAGAGGCACTGGTCTATTTTCGCTACAACGCGCCGAAGGCCATAGTAGCTAGTGCTCGGTTAGGGTAATAGTATATAATTTGTAATTATATGATTATTAATCAATAAAAAAAAAAAAAAAAAAAAAAACTAATTTGCAAGTCTTACTTGAAGTCACTCGAGAAAGGTTTTAAATTAAAAACAATTTGTGTTAATTGTATTATTTTAAGTTACCTAAGAAACATTTCTACGGACTCTCCGATATGAACGGAATCATGACAGTATAACGGACTGTATAATCGGATTTTCGAAAAAAAAACTAGTTTTGAATATGTTTTATTGACGTTTAATATGGACTACACCAAATTCATCCGTTTTCATCTCGTAACTATCGGTATCCTGTTTAGAGTTTAAAAGAAATTATTTTTGTTTATTTTATTAAAATAAAAAATTATTATATACTTGGCTTATCACTATTGACGAAAGCGTTAATCTGTTCTGTACCACCAAAGCCGGTAAATATTTTTGAAATTTAAAAGGATTTATGACGATAGAGTGTGCAAAAAAAATGAAATTGTGCATATATATGTAAATATTGGTTGACAATATGCTAAATTATATCGTATCGAATGCGACCTAAAATAAGATACATTTCTCTGCATGCTTTTATGGTTAATTTATTAAATCTATTAAAAAAACGTATAAAAAACTAAATAAATACAATTAAAAATAAAAATAAAAAAGGGAGTCAAAATTTATGAATTTTTGCCACATCGTTTTAAAATAACGGTGCATAAACGGACCGGATACGGATCCTTTTATAAAGTCCATTAACTGTTTGTTTTGTACGAACATTTAATTTGCGAACTGGTTTTATATACACCATACACGATACGAAAGCGGTCCGTCATTGGCGGACATTTAACGAATTTGAATCAGATTCGATGTTCATATAAATCCGTTTTTGCTTCGTATACGCATCCAGAAAATAAATACTTTCTCTAAACTGAATTCCATAAAACGGCGCAAAAACCCTAATAAAATCGAAAAATTTGGGTTTCACTTGTAAACCACCATACAACATTTCACCAAACAACGATATGGCAATTACTTTTTCTGTGAATGTATCTCCCACGTCTAGTGAGTCTATTTTGTATTGGTTTTGATCTAAAAGTTATAAACTACACACAGAGAAATAAAGTGTCAACCGAATTGAAAAGTGTATATTAATGGTAACAACTTATAAATTCAGTTATTACAGCGATATTTACATTAGATTTCTGAATATTTAAGGTGGTGCAACTAAAATTCAGTTGGATTAACCAAACTTTGTTGTGAAAACGAATGTTAAGTTGTGCCAACTGTCTGAAATTCGAAATAACTGAATTTGAGTCGTAGTAACGGAATTTCAGTTGGCAAATAGCTAAATTTTTCTCTGTGTGTATGAGCAAAAAGATAAAATTAATAAAAAAAAACTTGTAAGTTTCAAATCATTTTTATAATTTTTCGACTTTTAAATGGCCATAAATTTGTTTTGGTGACGTGCAAAGTTTCAGCGTAAAACTTTGCACGTCAAAGCTTTTAAGTACAGTGAACCTAACCCTGTCCATCGTTCCTCTCAATTCATAAAACCTTGAGAAATAAGAGGCATTTGAAGTCAGTTTCAACAGGTGTCAAAAATTTTTCAAGTAGGCCATATACGAAAACAAAAATGTTGCAGGAAAAACTGCTGATTTATTACTAAATATTAGTAACATATGACGAGCAAAAATAAATCTGTTTAATTTACAAATATATAGTTACATTTAAGCTTAATTTTAGTTGACTAAAAGTAACAAATTAAATATGCTAAAATCAGCAAAAACATTTACTAAATAATAGACAAAAAAGACATTAAAAACTTTAAATTTTAAAATTTTTAATAAAAATTATATCAAACTTGTTTTTTTTAGTTTTTTTTAAGCAAATAAAAGTTTGCCCTTACAAAATAACACATTTAAAATTTTTTAGCAAACATCTCTCTTGATTTTAGCAAAATAAACTGTTATTTGTATTCTACTAAATTTGAGGTAACTATAACAAAAATTATGTTAATAGTACAGTTTTTGTTTGCTATTTTGAGTCTACAAATATTTAGTAAAAGTTTTTGCTAATTTTACAGAATGAAATACTTTTTTTCAATTAACTAAAATTCACATCGAATATAACTAAAATTTTGTAAAGTTAACAGATTTATTTTTGCTGTTCTTATTTTAATAATATTAAGCAAAAAATCTTCCAAATTTAGCAGTTTTTTCGGCAAGATAATTTTTAACTAATTTTTAGTAGCTTTTATTTGCTATTTTTACAGGTTTATTTCTATGAGTGAAGTTGCGTGACTGCAACCACTAATAATTGCTTTGTTTGTTTGCTTAGATACAATATAAAGTGGAGATCATATCGAGCATATGATAAATCAGTTAAAATAAGCTAGATTTATTTTATAAATCCGTACTGATCAAATACATAACGCTGCTGATCCACCAAAACACATCATGTGTTTGAAGAGACTTTTTGAAAACGGCTTTATTTTACCTTTTTCAGATACATTTTTAGTCGGGTAATCCAAAAATAAAATTGTTTTTAGAATTGTCTTTCGTTGAAGAAGCGTCGATATTAAAATAAATTTATTGTTTTATAAAAAAAAAAAATTGAGATTTAAAGATTTTAATCGCTTTGGTATAAATACGCATTTTTTGGGTATTGTTACTAGTTCTGAAATGCGGTTTCACTCATTAGCTATACTAAAACAAGCTTTTTCAATCACAAATTCAAAAAATTTTCCAATTTATTTATAAATTTCATATAATTTTTAGGCACTTTTTTTGTAAATTTGAGCATTACGTGTGCACCAACTTTGATGCCCTATACTGCAATGTGAGAGACGGATGACAGAAGAAGAAAAACTTACATATAATGTGTGTATTTTTTTCGATTACACACATAAAGTAAATTTCACTAATTTATAGTAGTTCAACAGTTTCCTTCTATAAATTTGGGAAAATTTTAACAGATTTAAATTAGAGTGTATATTTTAAAGAAATATTTAAATAAGTTAAAATATCTAAATTTTTGATGTGAGCAAGATTATTCAAGTTCAAGATAATTTGTTTTTTGTTAAACAAAAAACCGTGCAATGTTTATTTGTTAATTTTTATTAAAACTTTTTAAAAACCGTGCAATGTTTATTTATTAATTAAAAAAGTTTTAAAAAAAAATTAAAAAATAAACATTGCACGGGTTTTTGTTTAACAAAAAACAAATAATCTTGAACTTGATTATCTTGCTCACATCATAATTTATGATAAAAGATCGGATCGAAAAATAAACTTTTGGTTTTAATTTTTTAAAATTTAAAAGTAAAACATTTATCTAAATTTCTCTTTAGAAAATAAATGTTTATTACTTTACTTTTAACTTAAATTTTATTATTTAACTACATAACATTCTGAGTGTAAAATAAATATTTTCATTATAAATAGCTTATTGTGCAATAAATTTTTAAAATTTAAATGAAAATGACATTTTGCATTTATTGAATGAAACCAAACAATAAATTCAATTGATTGACTATGAAAAGTAACCCTAACGTATGATTAATATTAAATATTTATTATACGCCACCACATCAGCCACCCGAGATAAATTAATAAATTTGCGTAATTTATATAACAAATGTATCACATTTATTAAATTAATCTATATAAACATTATTATTCTTCAATTTAACCATTTACCACATATTTCTTTTTTTTTGCAAAAGCTCCTCCTTTTTTTATAAGCATTTAAGGTTAATGTGAATATTTTACTGTATATATATACAATTTTGTATATAAGTACTGCTGTTGTATAGGTAGTGAAAAAAGGCGTTGCCTTTTAAAAAAAATAATAGCTCCGCCTTTTTGGCATCATTTACCGTCAGTAAATTTATGTGTTGAGTGGATATTTTTTCTATAACTACAACTTGATTTATGTTTCTATTGAGATCAAATAAAATTAAATAGATAAGAAAACCAAATAAAGAAAAATTTATACTGTGGCACCTACAAGTGGAATACATAAATCTAACAAACAAATGAATAGATAACATCGAAAAGAGACTTTTATTTATGATTTTATAGAAATTTTTTTAAACGCAGTATTTATATTGTTTACGAAAATTTGTACAAAAAAGGAGATTAAAAAAACAGAAAGTTAATTAAAAAAGGACAATATTATAAAAATTATTAAATATAAAAATCTGTAAACGAAATATATTGTCACCTAAAAACCAAAGGGTCGTAACTACATTTTGTAGTTTCTTTATAGGAGCGACAAGAAAACATTATAAATAAAAACCTGCATAAAGATTAGTATCCAAATTTTAGAATTAGGCTTAAGGAAGTAAGACGGATTTGATTCTGACAAAAAAATTCAGGCACAAATAGTAGTTTTTAAGTAATGTAGTTACGGGCTTTTTTACTTGATTTTTCTGAAACTAAAAGGCCGCAACTCAAATACAAAAATTTATGCAAAAAATTAAACAAAACTGTAAAAATAAAAAATACTGGTGCGCCCCGGTAGGCTAGTTGGTAGCGTGCTGGCTTATCAGTGCGGGGGTCGTGGGTTCGATTCACACGAGAGGCACTGGTCTGTTTTCGCTACAACGCGCCGAAAGCCGATTAGAGTAATAGGATCTAAATTGTAATTATAGTATTATTAATAAATAAAAAAAAAATACTGCTTTTCGGCTGTAATTTAAAAAGTTTTTAGTAAACTTATTTATTTTTATATATTTATTGTAAGAATTTTTAAAATAAAACGCATTTTAATTATTTAAAAACTTTTGAGAAAATTGTAGCACTAGCTGTTCTTAAACTTCGGGTTCTGATGAGACCTTTAGCCAGATCGAAATACTAGTATCAACCTAGCTAATATGTTTTAGTTGTTTTATTTTTATAAATATATGGAGGTGGAAAGCACGTTATAGATTAAAAATAACATTAAAATAAACTAGATGTATATGCAAACAAAAATATAGAGAACTGCAAAAAAATATTACTTAAGCCAGAGTAAAAGCTATTTTTTTTTTTTATATATATTTATACAGAACATTTTTGATCTTAAAAGTTTAGTAACTTCATGATGCTTGTTAAGAAAAGACTCTAGCCACGTGTTCGATTACTAAGAAGACAATAATGGAGTATAATTGATAATTAATAGGTTTTTTGTTAAAGCTCTGCCTATTCTGAAGGCTCTTGCCTTTCTGATGAGATATTAAGCCAGATGGAAATACTAATACCAACCTAGCTAATATGTTTGATTTGCTTTAGTTTTGTAAATATTCGGAGATTGAAAGCTCGTTATAAATTAAAAATAATATTAAAATAATCTCGATGTATATAAAAATAAAAGGCTAATAAAAATGTAATTTATTAATATAATGAATTTATTTTCAGAAAACAAAAATTAAATAAAAAACTTTAAATAGAAAACAATATAAATCATTACATAAAAGACAAAAAAGCAACACCACACGACTTTTTGGATAATGAACATATTGAAATTGCAGTTACGGCCTTTTGATTAACTACATCGTTTATCAATCAAAAAGTCAACTTTGATTTTTTTTGTTAGTTATGGTCTAAAACAAAAGAATTTTCATATTGAAATACTTTATTTCAAAAATTCTTAAAACAAATCTATGAGCCAATTAACCCTCCAAAGATCAAATGGCTGCTGTGGCTACAGTTGTTAATATTTTTTCCCAAAAATTTGCAAACTTTAAATTCTTCGGGCATGCTATGAGCTGACAAATTTTGAAGACATCGATTTTGGAGATATTAATTTTTGACCGCTTGTCCATATAAGGGAAACCACTATGCAGCGGTGATAGCCGTTTTCTGGGTTATATCTTCTTTAAAAAAAAAATTAAAATTAAAATAATCTCAATGTATATAGAAATAAAAAACTAATAAAACTGTAATTTATTAAATTAGTTTATTTATTTCCAGAAAATAAAATTAAATGAAATTTTTTTGAAAAATATATATTTGAGTTTGAAAGTTATAGTTGTGTTAAAAATGTTCCAAACAGGTGCAGCGGTTTAAAGTTTCTAACAAAAAGTGAAAATGTAGGGAGATCTAGAAATTTTTCATGCAAACTGGTACATTTAATTTTTCCTGTGTAATATTAAGTCTAAAATAATTATTTCTCATTTAATAAGTTCCCATATATAAACACATACAAATCGAAAAATGGGTCATCTATGTCTATGTATCTGATTATATCAAATTAGATATAATTTGATACAATTTTATCCGAGATTTGTCCATATCCATAAAATAACATTATATGTCTAATTAAATAGAAAAATATCTGATTTTATAAAATTTTAGCCGGTCTGGTTTTTGTAACTTGAAATTATGCTTAAAAGTTTTTAAGTTGAAAATTCAAATTTCTAGAAATCAAAATTTTTTTTAAACAAAACAACGAAATTTTTAATAATTATCCAGAATAAATTTAGTGTTTCAAAAATTTACCAATTTTATTATTTAAATTATATAAAAAAAAACCAATTGATAATTATTTCGTTATAAAATTAATATGATTCTATGTAAAGCCATATATTATAAAGTCTTAACTTGCAGATAACTTAATTTGATATTGAACTATACCCAAATATGTTTGTGATTATATATAAAGCTATATAAAATTATAAGGAACATATTTCCAGTGTGACGTTACATATAGTTTAATGAAACTCAGCATGGGCCCATATATAATCATATCGATTACTACACCTTAGGGATGCCAATCGGGATTGATATTTAAAAATCCCAGAATTTTTCGGGACTTCAGGATTGTTTAAATCCCGGAGTTTTTCGGGATTCTGGTATTTATTTGTGGTAACAACATAATTCGGTAACCACAACAATAACTTTCACAACAATAACAACAAATTATTGGCAGCACAAATATGATTTCTCTGTTCACCTTTCGCAGAGGCATTTTGGTAATTTTGATGGTAAAAATGTTCTGAAAACAATACTAGCTACGTTCGGTTATCTGTCATCTAAAATTTGTGTTCCTCGATTTTTTAAAAATGATTTTTGAACTTCTGATACAATTTTTCGCTAGTCACCTAGTGTACTTAAGATTGATGGGGTGATATGGTTTTGTCTGCCCCGGCCTGAGGAATCATCAGCATCGAACGGAAATTTCTTGTGGTACGAAAATTATAGTTTTTTGTCCTTAAATGTATAATATTTTCCCAACAATATAATATTTTCATAATTTTATGATATTATCTAGTCCTTTCCGGTATCGATATGGTACATGATATTGCTAATGATATCATAATTTATGCCAATAGTAATATCGGATTTTGAATTCAAAAAATACATTAAAAATAACAAACCAGTAAATATTTCACTAAACCGTGTATTTATATAAAATTTTATATAAAAAAAATATAATTCTTACGAGTCTATTCTCAAAAAAATATAGGTGTTGTTCACAATCGTAAATATAAAAAATATGAGCAAATTCAAGAAAAAACTTATTTTATCTTAAATTTTAGCAAAAAAAAAAAGCAAGTCCTGAAAAGTCACAAGAAATCCCGGAAAACCCCAGGATTTAAAAAAGAAAACTCCGGGATTTTCCGTTTGGCATCCCTACTACATATAGTTGTATTATAATTACTAAATGGCTTATTTAGTTCTTAGAGTTCGTCACAAAAATTTTATTCCAGAATATCACCATTTTTCTTACAGTTTTTGCATCAATAAAAAAATTGCGTTATTTTTTTTTAAATTTCAACCCCTTTCAACAACTCGCGTGCGGTGGCCAGAAACGCTGATTTAAGGTCCCTTTTACTACAGGTCAAAAAGGGGATAATTTAAATTAAATTTGAACCTGACACTCGATTATACGCCAAAAATTTTGTCGAAAAACTTTTTTCCCGGGTTTTAAAGTGCACAGTTTAGTCAATAGAGTGGACGGAAAACTCAGTTTTTTCAAAAAAATCACACACAATAAAAATGTATTACCAACTGAGAATAATGGTACAAACATTTTGACATATCGCGAACGGCTAAAAAGCTGTTAAGGTATCAATTTGTAAAAAATCATTAAAATATTTTTTTTTTTTTAGCACGCACAATGAAAAAGTATTTTTAGCTAAGAAAAATGCCACAATCATCTCGTACAGATGGCACAATACAAAAAATGTATAAGTGCAATGCAGAAATTGATAAAATCAACTCTGTTATATAACCCTTTGGGGAATGAGGAGTCAATAGACCTAAAAGAAGGACTTATCACAGGACTGGTATAATTTAATACTGAAGTGGGTTAAGCAGTGCCAATTGTCCTAAAATTACCAATCCTGTGACTGGTAAAGTGAGGACATACCACTTAACCAGAATGCTTATTAAGAAGAAAAAGCCAGTTGGCCAGAATTTTACCCATTGAAAGCTGTTTAGTTTTCGTTTATTTTATACGACATGGTGGTATGCCCGACAGTCTTGTGGTATGCCCATCTTTGGTTAGTCCTGTGGCATGCCACTATGTGGTTTAAAGTCAGAGATGGAAGTGTTAAAAACACTAACCCCATAAACAAACTCAGTATGCAATAGCAGCACAACACATGCCATTTAGTATCGTATAACGTTTCAAACCTCGCTAACTCACTCAACTTTGGTAATTTCTTAAAATACATAAATAAATTCGACATTTTCTTCCTATTTGAAACCCACGTTGTGAAAGACAATCAAAATATTTTCTCTTCATATTTTCAAAACTATTCTTTACACTGGATTGATGCAAAGAAAAATCACAAAGCTGGTCGGGCAAGTGGTGGTTGCTTGTATGGGTTTAGAAAGGAATTAAAAAGAACACATAATTTGAATTTTTGAGTGTTTGTAACAGTAATAATAATAATGTAGTATTGTCAGCAAAACTTCAAGGAAATTTGTTTTATTTTATTCCACGCTATTTAAATTGTTCTAATTGGAAGAATGAAATTAATGATTTTGAGAAGTTTCTTGTTGATCTTAGTCCCACTAACTTTTGCATAGTTGGAGATCTTAATGCTCGTATTGCAGCTTGTCAAGTTCTGGATTCTAATATAATTGAAAATATACCAAATATTGATGAATTTCGCTGCTCAAAAGACCAAAACATTAACTCAAGGTAATAGGCTCATGGAAGTTGTTGAAAACTTCGGTGGCATAATTCTTAATGGTAGAGCAAGTGGGGATCAAGACGGTGAATTTACTTTTTATGGTGGCAGAGGAAATACTGTTATTGATTATTGTATTTGTTCGCAAAGTTTTTTAAAATATGTTTTTAACTTCAAAGTTGGCTGCAAACCCTTTTCTGGTCATATGCCACTAAACCTTGACATAATTTTTCCAATTTCTAATAATAGAGTATTGTCAGAATTGGGTCCTCAAAAATTACGATGGAACAATAAACATGTTGATAAATACAATGAATCCTTAGTAAACCTTTCTAGTAACTACAATTTCTCCCACAATACTCCAGTCGATGATTTGGTGGAATCTATAAAAAACAAGATAAAAGAAGCAAATAACACTGATAGAAATAAATATTATTTTAAACCTAAACAAAAGTGGTTCAATTGGAAATGTGCTCGGTATCGTACAAACATGTTAAACGCTTTTAAAAAATACAAAAAAAATCACTCTACTACAAATAAATCAAAATACTTCACGGCTAAATGGAAATATTTAAATACTATACGAAGTAGAAAGTTAGAATTTTATAACGAAAATTTGGCTAAATTAAACTCAGTTAGCTGCAGCAAAGAGTGGTGGAAACTGGCAAATGGCATGAAAACACGTACTCAAATAATTAGAGGAAACCTTGATGCTGACGATTTTCGTAACCATTTTATATCGGTCTTACAGAACACCGATAACTCTAATATTTTACACTGGTGTATACCATATTATACTGACGCTTTCCTCGATTCCCCAATTGAGTTTTGCGGACTATTTTCTGTCCTAAGGTCACTAAAACTTAATAAGGCGCCCGGTCAGGATGGTCTCTTATGAATTTTACAAATATGCTCCGAATTGCTTTATACATGAGATATTATCTGTCCTTAACATCATATTTTTACAAGAAAAGATCCCAAGCAGTTTTAAAACATCTATTATGACTCCGCTTCTAAAAAAAGGTGATCCTAACTGCCCTATGAATTACCGTGGATTATCATTGATCGATACGTTTTGCAAAATATTTAATAATGTTCTTCTAAACCGGTTAACAGACTGGATCAGTAGAAATAATATATTAAACGAATATCAAGCGGGGTTTAGGAAACATTATTCAACCGTTGACAGCGTTTTCAATCTTGTGAATCTTATTCATTTAAATAAACTAAATGGAAAAAACACATACGCATTTTTTGTAGATTTTTCAAGTGCATTTGATATGATTCCTCGCAATTCACTTTTCTACAAATTGTCTGCTATGCAGTTATCTTCAAAAATAATACGTATCCTCCAACTTGCTTATAGCAACACAAAAAGTAAAATAATACACGGAAACAGTATATCTGAAGAATTTTGTGTACAACTTGGTGTTAAACAAGGTTGTATATTAAGTCCAATTTTGTTCGCGTTATATCTAAATGACTTGCATGATGCTCTTCCTGGTGGAGTGAAAATTGATAATATCCACGTTAAAGTTTTGATGTATGCTGACGACATCGTGATTTTGTCTGACTCTCCTGTTGAACTTCAAACTATGATTAATGCACTTTATGAATACTGTTTAATGTGGAGCCTAAAAGTAAATCTTACTAAATCAAAAATTTTAGTCTTTCGTAATTGTACAAGAATTTCAATCAGTTTAAAATGGATGTTTGGTGATGACAACATCGAAATTGTTAATAGCTACAGATATCTGGGTATGGACCTTAACTATAATTTATCATTTAAAAAACATCTCGCTAACAAATTATCGTCATCAAAAATGGCAATCGCTTCTACATGGTCAAGCTATATAAACAACTCTAAAATCTCAAATAACAATAAAATAAAAAATTTTAACGCTGCTTCAAGGTCAATTATGCTTTACGGTGCGCAAATATGGGGCTTTTTAAAGTATGATGAAGTAGAAAAGCTGTATAGATACTTTATAAAAAAGATGCTACTTTTGCCAAGTAATACCCCGAACTATATGCTTTATCTAGAAACAGGCCAACATTCGTTATACCTTGAAACTTTAAAGTTACACTTAAGTTATATCAACAAAATACTACGTCTTCCTAGTAACAGATTACCTCGTATTGTTGCTGAAATGATAATATCTAATAAAACATACTGGGCTGACGAATGGCTTAATTTATGTAACAAAATCCAATTTGTTCCAGCAAACTCTAATATTCCTATTAGTGAATATTGGAAACCTATACTGCAAGCTGTAGATAAAAAAGAAAGAGAGATCTTAATATCTGACGCTAGGGCATCCCAATTTCATGATCTTTACCCACAACTAAACTATTGCATGGTTCCAATAACTACTTCACAATTTTCATCACGTACTACTAGCTTATTGATACGAGTAAGAGGGGGACTACTTGATTTAAATGCCCGCGCCTTTAAAAACTCGACGACTGGTATATGTACACTATGTAACCTAGACGAATCTGAAAACACACTACACTTTATCGGCAATTGTCCAATATATAACGAATTCCGGCTAAAATACTTTAAAAAACGTAGTCTAAACACAAATGAAGTTATAAACATACTAAATGGCTGTGATTATGATTACATTACGTTATGTAAATATATTGAAACCTGCCTTAAATACAGAAAACTTATTATAAATGAATTTTACTAGAAAAAAAAAACAAAAAATGTATAATACTAAATTGAATTTTTGTAAATATAGATATGTAAACATTTTTGTAAATATATTTTATGTTATGCATTCTTTATAATAAATATCTATTAAATAAATAAAAAATATATAAGCTTGATATTTTTTACATTTGATCTTGCTGATAGAAACTATCTCTATCTTTTTATTTGAATATTTTACTTATAATAAAAAAATATTAATTTTATTTTCTTTAAAATAGATAATTCCAGCCGATATGAGCCGAAAAAAATCGGCAGTGGCTGAGTCAAAAATGACCGTGGCTCAAACGGCTCATGGTGGCTGGCTTGTATCTTTGCCACTTATCCCCTTCAAAATAATTAAAAAAAATGTTTTGGGCCATAAGCTTTCATATTGCGCTTCAAGGGTTGGAAGAATCCAAAAAAAAGTAGAAATGCTGAAACGCCCTACTCCATATAGAAACATTTCTAAAAATATTAATTTTTGAGACATCTTTAAATGAACATACAAATTTAAAAATAAATTAATGTAATTATCATTTTCATTGAAGTGAAGTGAATAATATAAAACTAAAGTAAAATAAAAATAATTACAACAAAGAAAAAAAAAATCACAAACCAAATCAAAATGTTGGTGGTTGCTTTAATTGCAATTTTTTCTTAAGGGGTTTACTAGCTTTAGAAAGCAATAAAAACCATAATATTTAAACAATTAAAAAAAATAAATAAATGGTTTAAAAAAAAAAAAAATTCTTTTTGTGATAGAAAACCATAATATTAAATATTATTCCAAAAAAATATAATTTAATGAAAATGAAAATTATTCAAGTTCGAGGCCATACTCTATCTTTCTTTATTAGGATATTGTAATAACAAATAATCTATAGAGTTTTTTGTTTTCAAATTTATTATTCGACCCTTTCAGAAATGTGTTGATAGATCTATTTCGGGAATTTTCTAGGTTCCCATCATCAGAACACGTTTTGAAAGCGGTAACAATCCCATGCCAAACATCAAACATTCATATAAACTAGTTTACTCACTACATGAGAACAAATATATGAGCTTGAAGTTAAAGATTATAAAAATTGATCAAAAAATAAATTGAAAACTTGTTTGTTATGTGCAAGGTCCACCTCTGGTGGATATTCAATACATGTGTTTTGTTTTCTTCCTCCTTTTTATTTTTTGTTTAGTTTATAAACAAAACAGGGCGAGTAAACTAGACAAAAATTTAAAGATGTCTCTACGTAAGGGATTTAATTATTTAATCCTGTACAAAAAACAAAAACGATTGAAAATCGGTCCACCCGTTAAGACTGCATAGCGGCACCCGATTTTCAATATATTGTTTTGAAAAAAAAGTTTTTAAAGTAAATATTACTCATAGGGCAAGAAGTTTGTTTAACAAGCTGTAACATTTTTAATTCTGGGGTTTTTCTCTAAAATTGGCATAGCATATCGAAAAAAGGTCAAACTATTGATATATAAAAAAAAAAAATTAATAAAAAATCTAAAGCTAGTAAACCCCTTAATTCAATTCAAAAATACAACCGCTTTATGAAATACAGAAAGAAAAGGGGTAGGATCAAAAAAATTAAGAAAATAATCTATTTTAGAAAATCTATGGAAAAAAGTATGGTAAAACATTAATGAAGAAATAAAAGATGAGCGTATTGAGAATACAAAAGGAAGCACACACACATACAAACATACACACACACTGGCGTAAATGTTAATCCACCCACAGTTAATGGGATATTCAAATAACACAAAATAGCACCCTGGGGAACGATAAAAATCATATTAATAAACATTTGAATTTATACGCCTGCCAAACAATAAGAACGGTAGAACGACAACAACACAAAAATATATGAGTAACAGACAGACCGAGGAACACACACATACACAGTCTTTCAAACAAAAGTGTCTTTGATAGATGAATGCTTCAAGGAATCTTATTGTAGGCAATTGTATATTATTTTAAACAGGACTATGGAAGGAGTTTTTCTTTTTTTAAATAAAAAATATTCATATTTAATTAAACAGTAAATTAGCTTTGTGTTTGTGTAAGTTATAAACAGATACAAATACATGTTTACTTACGAATGGTGCATACAAGCATAAATATTGAGTTATTTGTTTAAATGTCACCCGCATATGATATAAAACCAATTGACCCTCATCACACACGCACACAACCATCATCTCAATTTGTATGTAAGACTAAGGTCTTGTTTCCAAATCATGTTTTGACTTTGACAAACGAAATTACGATAACAAAATATACACGTAGTCATTCGTTCATCTGATGACAAACATTTTGTAGAAACCCCTTATAAGATGAGCCAGCATGTATGAGTATGTTTTTAATTATATCACCCTTTAACTACTCAGGCTGTGTGTGTCCAATCTGCCTGGCTGTCTGTCCAGTTAATCGTTTGGCTTTTTGTAATTAATACATTATGCATGTTTATGACATTTCTACGCCACAGGTGTTTGCACTAATCTTTCTTCAAATTTAATGTTATGATATATACGTGGGCTAATTCATAAGCAAACAAAATTAATACTCTGTGAAGAAGTGACTGCAATATTCTTCTCGATACGTTTATATCACTGTGGTGACATTTACGCCCATCATGGATCCTGACCTTCAAGGGTTGCTTTAGGAAAACATCACCTCACTAGTTTGTGAAAGTATTGGAGATCTGTGTATCGGGAGTCAAGGTTAGGGTTGGCGGAGTTCATAGCGATAGCACATCTCTTTTTATCCTTAGTAGTATCGATTAAACGCGTCAGTCCTCAGGGCAAATTTTTTTTTCATCAGTATTATGTCAAGTCTCGCAATTGTCAAGTCTCGCAATTGCGAATTCAGCTTTTTCCAAAATCTATAAATGTGTTCTTACCAAGACCTCGCAGTGACAAAGAATGTATTTAACTGTTTCCTCATTATTAGGTTCATCACATCTCCTACAGCTAGAGTCGGAAATGTGCCCCACTCTCTTTGCATGTTGCCCAATAACGCAGTGACCCGTTATCACTCCAGTGAGTAACCGGCATTCTCTTCTGGGTCGTGATCACAGATAGCGTCGTGATCACAGATAGCGAGTTTTCCCAAGGTTATAGCTAGGCCACAACTTCATCGTGGTTTTATTCTCAATTTCCTGTTATCCCTTGATATATTCAGACTGTATCGTAACTTCTTATACTACTGGAACGGTGCAATAGCACCATCCCCATCGGAAACAAATTTTGCAAGAACATTCAGAAAACAGTTTCAGTTGTGACCACCGAAGTTGTCGTCAATCGAATTTACGAAAACTATCGGCATATTAAATTACATTTTTAGTCGTGAAAGATAATATACAGTTGCATCGTTCAATATTTTTTTTTTTTTTTTATTAATAAATAATCATATAATTACAAATTATATACTATTACCCTAACCGAGCACTAGCTACTATGGCCTTCGGCGCGTTGTAGCGAAAACAGACCAGTGCCTCTGGTGGGAATCGAACCCACGACCCCCGCACTGATAAGCCAGCACGTTACCAACTAGCCTACCGGGGCGCACGTCGTTCAATATTATATTCCACATAAATATTACTACGTTCCACAAAATTTTATTAAAATTAAAAAACTTTTTTGATTTTTCCGGTATTGAACAGAGCTTACGATCAAGCCCGAATAGCTCGAGTACACCATGAAACTCGATACTCGAGTAGTGAAAGTGCACTTTTTGTTTGTTTGAACTTATTTAAAAAGGTAAATATTAAAGATAAGTTTAACAAATATACACTTTTTGGAAAGGAAAATCCGGAGAAAAGCTAATTCTTATGAATATTGTGGCCTGGGCCAATTACTACTTGAAAAAAACTCTATCAGATCAAACTTCAGAATTGTAGAAATATATTTGAAACGTTTGACGTCATTTTATAAAAAAATTAAAAACTTGGTACAATCTTATTTATTTTGGAGTCGCATACTTTAGAAGAACCAACGTTTAAAAATTCATGGCGAGCCCACGAAGATTGCAGTATAGGCCAACTAATACTCGAAAAAACTCGAGTATTAATTGGAATATGCGTCCTCTAACACCACAGACCAGGTCTGATTTGACCTCTATGATGGTTTCTTAACCTGTAGTGTCAGTTAGAAAACCCACAAGAGGATAAATGTAACTCTTAGGAAGGTTTAGTATTCACCCATAAAAGAGCCTTTACCTAATGCAGGCATATACAGTCTATTCACCTAAATACAATCACGGCCGCTGTTTCTTCTGGTTAACTTACAATGTAGAATAGTTTAAGCCAAATGCGCACAAATTCTACTCCCTCTTTCCTGCTCCATAGAACCAACCTGATATATGCACAATACAATGCAATAGTAAAAGGCATATCCGGAGTAATGGTTCAAAGTAAAAAAACGCTAGTAAAGTTTAGAGAGCACCAAAACTCTATTCATTAGAAAAAGAACAACAGATATTTCACGTCTGACAGTTATGTAGAACACAGTGTGTTATACTTAAAAAGTGATTATGTCATCATCTCACACAGGTGTACATCTTCCGAACGACCTGTCGGTTATATTGTAACACTTCTCAATTACCTCTCGTTTATAATAAAAACGTCCACATCCAATGTCTAACATCCAACATACCCTCGTTATAACATTGTATGTGTATGCTAAACTTATTTATATATATTAAAGTCTCATATGTATAAGTAAATTATGACAAATGTCCTTGACAGTCCAACCCTTTTAGTTTCGAGGCTCATTAGTAGTAGTTAGATGTCTAAATGCCTTATTTTTCCTAGCAAAAAAAACAGAGCTTATCAAATTGTGGCAAAAAGATAAATGTTGGTTAAATATCATATGATTTACAAAATTCCAACAATGGTCGAAAATCCCAACTTTATGGAGAACAGTAATTAAGTTTATAAAGTCCGTTTCATATTTATAACCCATGTATGAAACTATACTTTGCAGCTCCATAAAATTTTAAACTAATCAGGTTACCTTGGATTTGTTATTTGGGTAGGAATTGGCATAATGTCAGTTATAAAAATATTTATTTGGTTTGAATTAATTGTGTATTGATGTTAGCGATATTGAGTATTTTCTGAAGGCCTTTTTTCGTAAAGTTTTATAATTATAACCCACGAAAGATTTTGTTTTTGGTTTTTCAAAAGAATTCACTCAAGGTGATATCTTCGGACTAAAAAAAAATGAATTTGGATAGACAAGACGGAAATACCCACTATTGGTGCTGCTTTCGTAAAGAAATACGATACTTCTCACGTCGCAATTTCGGTGGTGGTAATGACAGGATGTATGGTGCGTGTGCAGGTACGCTGGAAATTTAGTTCACATCATCAAGAATGAATAGCTCTGATTATATTGCAGTATAACAATGCGGTTTGGTGGCATTTCTACGAGACCACACCAATGAAAACTGGATTTTCATGCAAGATAATACGAGCAATTAAACTAAAATCTGGTTTCTCGAAAGAAACAGTCCACTTCTTGACTGACCCGCATGCTATTCAGATCTGAACCCCATATAAAATCTATGGGATATGTTGTAAGGTTTACTCCAATGAGAGGCAATTAAACTCTGTTGAAGAGCTAAAAACCACCATTTTAAGAGAGTGTTCCAATGTCGACTTAAAACTTAAACTAATAATGAGCGACAACCTATTATTGATTTAGCTTTAGTAATATATTTCTCCGATAGGATGAGCAGTGAAGCGCCTAAAGCAGCACAACATTTATTTTTGGTCATAGGCCCATGTCTCCACGAAGTTTCGTCCAAAAATCTTTAGCGTCTTAAGTTTGGTAATAAAGGGTCAGCCAAATAACTTTTTTTTTTGAACTCCTGAACCAATTGGACTTTGTATGGCGTCAAAATTCGTCTCAATGATGTCTCCGAAATGTTCAATTGTTGAGAACGACGGTGAATTGATGTTGATGGCGCTTCACGCACACTTTCTGCCACAGCAGCAATATTCTCGGGTGTACGCACTGTTTTTGGCTTTTCACGCTTTGGTTTATCGATGAGGATGCCAGTTTCTTTCACTTTTTCACAAGATAATGAACATACGGACCATATTCGTTCAGCGGAAGGATAAAACTAATTATCTGTCAAATCAGACATTAGCTAAGTGTTACCATTCACGAAATAAGCACTAGTTGAAAAAAAAACGTTAGATGGCGGACCCTTTATATGAAACTCAGAGAATATTAGGGTTTTTGAAAAATACTTTTTCGTGACATAGTTCTTATAGTTTCGAGATTTTGTAAATAGGATATGTTACCAACAACACAAATAATCATTACCAGCTGTCAAAATTAAAATAACTGGATTCATTTAAATTTTATTGAGCTGCAAATTATAACTTCAAACATGGGTTATAAATATGAAACGGTCCTTATGATAACTCAGTAAAACAAATTAACCATTTAACACTATATACACATTTCATACAATATGTTGTTTTGGTATCCCTGAGAATGTTACAACAAATGTTGTCTCAGTTTTTCCTTGTTTTGTTGGAATTATTCAATTCAATAAATCCTCTTTTTTGGGTGCCTTTAGTCTTTGGCCAGTGTGTCATATCAGTCTGGGATACAGAGTAGTACATGAAGTATGTTGAAAAATCTGTTGTGTTTGCTTGTTAAATAAATGTATATAAAGGACATGTGTCATACAGTTGTGCTATAATTAATGTCCTTGGTCATTAGATCAAATTGTGTATGAAACTGGAGAATACTAATCTTTAAAATGAATTTCAATTTCATATAAAATTTATACATTTAAAAATAAATTTAAATGTTAAATTAGAAAATCTATTTTAAATTACAAATAAATTTAAATTTTGGAAATTATATTTCTTGTTATATTTTCAATGGGTTTAGAATGCAATATTCCTTATGAATTATTACTGTAATAAAATCATGAATATCTTTGTTTCCAATTATTTACAAGAGTTTGAGTTTGTAACAAACATCAGGTGTGTTTAATTACGCGGATTTTGTACAATTTAAACTAATTGGTATTAACTACGCACACATATTTACATTAGCGTAATTTAAGCGCTATAAAGGGTCGTAAATTAATATTTCACCTTTAATTGTCTTGTAATATAAAGAGTAACTAAAGACATATTTCATAACATAAATACACGCATTATAACATTAAGTACACTGAAAGAAAGAAAGAAAAATTACAATTACAAGAAGAGAGACTAGATCGAAGATTTTATTCTCATCTCGATATTGGTCTGAGACATTCCAAATATGTAATAAAGAAAACCCATTTCTGTTGAAATCAGTTGCACAGAATAAAATATTTCCCTACTTTTTCAATTAAATCGGTTTGTTGAAAATGTTAAAGGCTGTCAATTAAAAAATAATTGAATCAATTAAATATTTGTTCAAATTCGGAACTTGCTTGACATTTTTTTATATTATTGCTAAAGAGTAAACATCAACACGTTGTTGTTGTTTTTTTGTAATATGTATGTAGTTGTTTTTTATATATGTTAAATTTATGTTTAGTTTACCTTCCCAAAAACAACAATTTTAGTTTGGCCTTTGGGAAGGTATACGATGTTGCTTACTTTTTAATCAAATTATTTAATAGAAAAATAATTCAATTATAGAGCTATAAATTTTTAATTGAATTAGCAATTTTCGTTTTTGGCGGAATTTCAGCATTTAAAGTTATTGAATCGGTGGTTTTCGTGATTGATATGGGTTTTTATTTTTTTATGTGGGGTGTGTTGAACAAGAACAGAGGCAACTTCATGGCGCTCAGACTATAAATTTTCCCTAAGTAGTCTTGTCTGACCACCTCCCAATGAAAACAGGATTGCACATACAACTAGAAACCATAGGAGACAGATCCTGTTCACCATATAAAACCTGTTGAGTTTGTAGCTGAACTTTTAAACAACGATGAATTGGCCACTCCTGTCCCTCCATCCGTTATAGATTATGCAATTTCTCACATTGAAGGTAGCAAAAATCTCGATCTGAAAAATGTTCATCCTGCCATTCGCATAAAATGACACATCGTCCAGTTACCAACCAGATCCGGTCCCAGGTGACACACACGGCATGCCGCAAGATGGCAGGGACCGGTTCTTGGATATATTTCATTTCTACACTTAGAATACTATGTAGGTAAAGACCACTGCAAATGTAGTTGAAAACAAATGAAATTTCATTTAAAGAAAGGACCACTTGCATTACAGTAAATTCAACTAACATTGTCATTTGTTTTTTAATGTTCAAAAAATTACCAACAATTGTTGTAAAAATGAACCACATGGTAGTAAAAAATAAACAACCATTTATTTTTTAAATAACAAAAAACAACTGTAAATAATTAATGTAAAATCATAAAACAGTCATTTGATGTGGTTTGTTTTTTTAAATGAACTACAAAGTTAGTAAAAAATTTAATTTGCTCTACAAATGACTGACATTTACATTAAAAATAAAGAAACTGTATTACAAGCCAAACAACTACATTTTTTAAAGCAGAAGTTCCCTGAGTGTAATTTCAGACATAGCTATCATCTGAAATCATATTTTGTGTACTATTTCAGTGCAAAAACATAAAACTCTAAGATAATTTTTAAAAATTTTTTAGAATAGATGAAATGACGCCGTTTTTAGTGCAAATCACATTATCTTGAAAACCTTTTGTCCGATTTCAAAAATTATGTATCGCAAGACACATTTTTATTAAAACAGTTTAAGCAACATTTTCAAAAATCTAAAACTTTGATCGCGGGGCGCCACGGGTTAAAGCTAACTGATTTTTCTCAAATTTCCACCAAATAACTTTTAGACGAAATGTTACAATAGATTTTAATTTTTCAAAAAAAATTGCTCTTCATACAAAAAAAAAAATGCAGCTCTATTGACTGGCTAACGGCAAAGTTATAATTTTGAGTGTGTGGTTTAATACAAAAACACAAAATACTCTACAAGAAAAGAAGAAATTGAAAAGAAAAAACCATTAACTCATTAACCACACGTAATAGACCAGCTATCTAAAGTTCATTAATATCTGCTTACCATGATCGGGATACGTCCGTTGTAAGAGGTTTCTTCATTTTTTCTGTGTTTACTGACACTTGCTTTTGTTTACAAGCAGGTGAACAGTAAAATTACATAAATTTATAAGTTTTATGTTAATCTCACAAATATACATGATACTTAACACTACACTTACGGAGCCCGAAAATTTGACCGTTTTCGACTGACTCATCAACACCCAGCCAAATCCGCTGGAACTAGTAACTTGATATTTGGCATTCAGGATGCCTTACCGAAGTATAAGCGTATAAGGACAATATTTTATAGATATTGTCTAAAATCACTATTTTAGACACACAAAAATTATAATTATAATTTTTTAAGAAAATTCTTTTATTATTCAAAAATGAATTAATTCTTTGAAGTATTAGTGAAGTTCTAAATCTTTAAAGTAACGATTAAATTACTTTTTATTAAACCTAAAAACTATTGTGAATTAAATAGTACAAAAGAAAAAAAACATAGAATAGTTATGTATAATACATTTAGTGAAACAAGAAGTTTCTTGCAAACCTGAAGTTGCTAAAAACTGCACTTACATTGAAACAACCAAAGGGTGAGCACCAAAATAAAATACAACTCTTTATGTTAAATTACTCAAACTCTTTTACTTTTCCTTATCTCTATTTTTATATAAAATCAAACTCCTTTTATAATTTCTCAATTGGGTGAAATTATAAAAATCGATTAAAAGGGGCTTACATAACCTGCAACTCAATTACAGTCCACTCTAAACCGAAAATTAAGAAGTTATTCCCAACAACCCTATTTTCCCTTTTTACAGATATTAAAACGGAGAGTTGCAAAAAGGGGAAAAGTCCCCCCTCTAACCTCCGTTAACGTCCTGCAAAACTGAACCATTTTTTGGATTAAATAATTTTCTTCAAATTGTTGTTATTTATGATTTTGTATATATAAAGTTTTACGTAAAGTTTGTTTTCAAATGAAGAATCAATTAAAATCCATAGAAATATTTTTTTCATCTTTTTCAACTTTTTCAATCAGTACTTTAAAAAAGAAACTATAGAAATATACGTTCTTTCGGTAGTAGTTAAATATTGGCAGTAAAATTTGAATTTTAGTTTTTCCCCTTTAAAAAAAGATCCAATAATTCCCATAAAATTTTTTACAAAAAGAGTTTGTTTAAATACAAAATTATTTCAATTGAATTGACCAAAAATTCAAACATATACAAAAGTTGACTTGTGTATGTGTTCTGTTTAGTAATCACAAAAAAAAAACTTTTAAATTTCAAAAACAAAGACAAAAGAATTAAAATTAATTTAAAATACGTATTACTAATACTTAAACATTTATAAAAAATAACTACAGACATAAATATTACAAAAAACAACAACAATATGTTTTGAGCCATAGTATAAAAAAATGTTAAGCAATTTTCCGAGTTTGAGCAAATATTTAATTGATTTAATTATTTTTTAATTGGCAGCTTTAAAATTTTTCAACAAATCGATTTAATTGAAAAGAGTAGAGAAATATTTTTTTCTGGGTGTGCAGAATCACTTTTCAGTCTAAACTCCCCATAGGAAAACAAATCTCAAAAAAAAGTAATTTAAAAAAAAAAATAAAAATTATTTATTTCTTTATTTCATCTATCGGGTTAAAACCCCTTACAGATTACATTTAAATACATATTTTATACAAAAAAACAAAAATAACAATAATTTTAATCATCAGCAAAAATTAAGGAATAGTCACACAAGTTTAACGCATATCCTCGTTCAGCAAGTTCGACACTACCCTCTTCAATCGATGTCTACCAATATTAAAATCAATTCGGTCAGATACCGAATTAAATAAAATAATACATCTATATATTGGCTCATTCATTCCATAGTTAGTTCTATGGAAAGAAGGCTCAAAAAAGTGGTTTACCCTTAAAAGCCTGACTGGGACGTGAAATGGTAAAATGGATAACAACGAAGAGCAATCTATTTTACAATCCAATATATCCTTTACAAAAATAACGCTTTGGACATTTCTACGAATCAATAGCTTTTGTAAATTAAGAGATTTACATCTCTCCTTGTAGTTAGGCATATTATCAAAAGTATACTGCTTTCTAAGAGCAAATCTCGAAAAGCGTTTTTGGATTTTTTTAATCCGATTAATATTCACGTCGTAAAAAGGATTCCAAATTACACTTAAATATTCTAAATGAGGCCTTACCAAAAAGTGCTTTAAGTGTGTTCACATTTGAAAAAATCTTTGAATTTCTTTTCAAAAAACCAAATTGTGAGTTTGATTTAGAAATAATGTAATCAATATGATCCTTAAACGTTAATGTCGAATCAAAATAAATGCCCAAATCTTTTATAATATTATGATGCAAAAATGTAGTATTATTTTCACCCTCATAATTATAAATGATAGGAGAATGTTTACGAGTATAACTTATTAAGGTCGTTTTAGAAAACGAAACGCTTAAAAAATTTTATTAGAAAAATTCTAAATTCCCATTCCCAAGATAAAATCAAGTTCTCCCACTTAAGCCAAATTGTACTAGTCCCGAAATTTGCCACTTGGGGGCAGTTGACTATTTATTCACTGTAGGGTGGTAATAAAGTAATTCACAATCAGTTGAGGTTGAGTCCAGTCCTACACACTCGGAATAATTAAAAAAATTGCGATCTGTATTGTTCAAATATAGTAAATGTTTACCACTTTCATATTTTTGTGGCTAATAAGAGAGAAAAAAGTCAATATTTTTCTGTAAAAAAATTTGATTTCGAAAATATTCTTAATTTGCTTGAAAACTTTCAATTTTCAGATGGATTTATCAAGGTCCTGATTTAATCCACCCTATGGTACATAAAGAGAAGGTGGACCTTCAAATTCAAATTCACTCGATACCAATTTCATCAATAAACCTTAAAAAATTTTTCTTTTGTCCTCTCCATCACGTATCCAAATTTAAGAGCCATCGAAGTAACGAAAGCCTGAATACACGGCTTGTGTTTTGAACAATTATTTTTTAAATTTGCGTTGGGTGCAAAGCATCATCGGGAATTTCCACAATATTTTGAATGTTTCACAATAATATACATAATATTATAATTTAATTGCATTTATCCGGGGAATAATTGGGATCTAAACTGTTCCTTCATATCTCTAATAGTTTCCGGGTAACTTCAATTTGTTTTGCAAAAATTGTTTCCCAATTAAATTTCTCCAAGTGTATTTTAGTAGTTGGTGCCTCATTATAACAATTAGCGTGTTGATTTATACTAGTATTATGTACGCACATATAACAACTAATTTTAAATTCCTTAAACAAACAACGAATATTTATTAATCCTTTTTATGAAAAACGAGCACAAAGGGGATGGATGTATTATTAAAGTATAAAATTTCATGCTTTAAAAACACACAGTATTTTCATCTGATTTAAATGTTGTTTAAAAAAAGGACACAAAATTTGAATATGTTTTATTATAAACACTCCATTTCCACACTATTTAACACAGTGTTATATAGACCCAAAAATAATAAGGATTTAAACCCAAAATATAAGAAGAAAAAAAAAACAACACAAAACACATTTGTGCAGTAATAAAATTTATCAAAATAATTAAATCATACACTAAAACACGTGTACAGGGAGGTATGAAAAATAAAAAGGACCAACTAAATTGTCAAATGCAAATCATTTTGGGGTTGAAATGGAAAACGGTTTATTCCCAAATAGGTTTTCATAAACAACAATGCAGTTAAAAGTAAGTGGAAATATATGTAAAGGTATGAATGTACTAAAGCAGAGACACCCTGACCGAACAACCAAGGGTTAATAAGATTTCTTAAATAGTCCAAAATTGAATAAGTATTAAATATACTTATTCAGTTATTATATATCTAAAATATATAAAAACAAGATATTGCATAACGAGGACAAATTTTTGTTGCCCAGTTAATATGCAGTTGTTGTTTGTGGGAAAGAGATTTCTTTCAATTATGGCTTCGAATATTGCTTGACTTTCCAATGCGGCAGCAGAATTTTTTTTTTTAAATCAATAAACTCTAATTCACTCCATCTATTTGTCAAGACCGGCAAACATTAGCAAAGGGATTTTCATCCATAGACACTTTTTCTGAGGTTCCTCTCTGTCCTATAACAATGAGTGAGAAACTCTGCCATAACATATATAGTAGGATGTCCTTTGAAAAACTATTTGTCGATTTTCGTTCATTGTATTCCCCCAGTTTTTCTGCTAGTGTTTCCAAATTTAAGAATTAGATTTTTTAGTTAAACTGGCTGAAAATGGCTCATTTTTTAATTTTATTTAAAAAAAAAAATATTCAAAATTATAAATTAAAAAAATTAAGTTTTTTATTTTAGTATGTCTCTTTACGGGAAGAAGTAGAAGAAAACATTTGTATTGAAAATTTTTACGGACACACCAGACTGCCGCAGTTTCGTCCCCCTCCTGGGACTCGTCAGTGGTTAATTTATGTGTCAATTGAATAAAGTATTTTATATTGTTAATTTGCTCTATATGAAAAAGTTTTTTAAGTTTTTTATTTTACAAGTTTGATATAATTTTTATTAAAAATAAAAATTATGTTTTTGTGCAATGAAAATGAAAAATTATTCAAGTTCGAGGCCATATTCTATATTCCTTTATAAGGATATTGTCCTAACAAAAAATCTATAGAGTTTTTGTTTTCAAATTTATTAATTGACCACTTTCAGGAATGTGTTGATTGGTACATTTCGGGAATTTTCTAGGTTCCCATCTTCAGAACACGGTTTGAAAGAATTGACAATCCCATGCAAATATTAAACATTCATATAACCTAATTATCCCACTAAATGAGAACGAAGTTAAAAATTACCACCATTGATCAAAAATAAATTCAAAACTTATTTTATTTTATTTATTCATTTAATATAGGGGAATATTCGCTAATATGGCCTGGTCGCTAAAGTGAACCTTTTTTACTTTTACGTGTAGTTGCTTAAATATGTCAAAACTGTAAAAACTGTCAACTGTCATCAAGTTCAATTTCTGCTACCGTTTTTCCTAGTTTTAAAGTGTCCATTATATATTTTTTGTCAATTTTTTGTTTTAGAAAATTTTATATTTTAATATCATGAGTTTTTTAAAGATAAAAATACAAGTTACTCAAAAACAAACTTTTTGAATTTTCTATTTAATAGTACGATTTAATTAATCGTGATCTTGTACTTTAGAATATGTGTGAAACGTACAGTTCAAAAATTCGTACAAACGTTTTAAGTATTTCGTATTTTGATCACGGAGGTCCTGTTTAAAATGACTTATAATTTTAAATTTGTCAACAATCTTTTAATTTAAGCAAGTGTTATACTTCTATTTGCGCTGCATAGGTAAATAATAATTACTGAAACACATTTTTTTGTATGGACTTGTTTGTGAAATTGGTAGAAACCAATTTTGAACTTAATGAAATTTTAAAATAAGAGTTGGTCTTCTCGAGACAAATACTTTGTCATAAAACATTCTTTAAATTAAAAAACAAATTAAAAAAAAACGGACTTAAGAACATTTTTTAAGAATGTTGTAGCCATTTTACATCAACACTTTATACACTATATCATTTGAGACAGTCTCATATTAATTCATTTTAAGGTTTTGGCATTAGGTGTTTAACTTCAGCGTTTTATTTATTTAATTAAAAATGTACTGTATGGGCAATAAATAAAAAAAATACACTAAGCCTCGTTTTCACAATGCCCCGTTAGCTACTAACTGAGACTTTAACTGACACATTTGTTTTTGTTTCCCATAAAAATTTTGAATTAAACTGTTTTTTTTATAACTTATACAAGTTAAAATGTTTATAAAAAAAAAATTCGAAAAATGTTTAATGAATTTTTTTAATGAAATTGTGAAAAAAACCTAAAAAAAGATTTAATGAAAAAAATTAACAATATTAATGAATTTTATTCATTAAATAAACAATCTATCAAAACTCTAAAAAAATTTAATTATTAAATTTTTTGTTCAGATGGTTGATTTTCAAAACATGTAAAAATACTCAAGTATCCCACTTTAGAGGGGATACCAGGTAATGGCATTAAAATATTCCATAATTCATATTCTTTCAGAAACAACTGCAAAGTATTAACCAAATGTAAAATTTGTTGTACCAAACAAAGCATTGAGCACATGTAAAAAAAAGTCAATCATACCAAGTTTTACTTTTGAAATAATTAAAAACTAACGGTTATGGTTAGTTCCAAAAATTTGAGCGTGACACCAATAAATGTGAATATGTAACGGTTTCACCAACAAACGTTTATCAAGTAGTCCTTACTTTCCTAAGTAAAAACGTGTTCCACATTACCAGCTCTTACTCTATTATTATAAAAATCAACATCTCCCAATTAGGCATTTTAAAAAATCTCTAAAATTAATAAAATGAATGAAAAAAATTCTAAATTTCCAATTATGGGATTTTTTTTTATAAAAATACACATTTTTCAAAAATGGGACGCAAAAAATCCGCACGGGCTAATAAAAAAAAGTTACGAAAAAACGAAATATATTCCTTTTCATTTGAAACCATTTTCAAAAAAGGGCGGGGGGGATAGTGCATGTTGAGCGAAAATCTACAAATCGTGTTTTTAAGGGACATCCTAGTATATAACCATTAAATGTTATTTAAAATTGTACAAGTACCTCTTTATGTAACACTTGGTGTCAACACCAAACAAAATTTCATTTAAAAGTTTCATCTTTTTTTATTTTTTTTTTTTTTGTACTTTTAATAATCATGAATATCATGTTACGAGTATTTTTAACCATTAATTTTCATTCATACAACACATACAAGCCACTTAAATAATATTTAAATGTTTCAAGTACAACACAGCATAAATAAACCGTCCATATCATACCAAAAAAAAACAAAAAACCACATCACAAAAGAACTTTTGAAGGACATTAACATAAAAAGCATAACATAACATTACACATTATATTACATCCGCAATTAAATCTTGGTAAAAGGTAGTTATAATTTTGTGGCTGATACGAGTGCGAGTAGATTGCTTGCAGTACAATTTTCCTTCATTTTCCCCAGTTAAATATTATCTGCATATACTTTTTTAAAATATTATGAATATAAAATAAAAACATAGATAAAGAATTCGACAGACTTTCTCAGTTTTTAGCCCACTGCTTTTGGTGGTGCCATGAATATTCATGGCTTGTTAACAAAAGTTTTCTTATCTTATTTTTTATGAGTTTTGTTGAATTTCTGTTGTCAGTTTCTTAGATGTTGGCATGACTCTATCAAAATGTTATGCTATTTGTAAAATTCATGTTTTCAAAAAATACATTAAACCGTCTGCCATTTTTATGAGTGTATTATTGTTGTAGTTTATAGTGTTTTAAAGTCAAGAACACAATTATAAAATAACATAATTTCCTAACACTTCTGCCCTGTTTAAAACTTTACCAAATCTGTTGTCTTTGTTGGGTCAAAATGACCCAATTTAAAAAAACAAGCTCAGACACCCCCGCTATTAAATTAAATAGGCATTAGTATGCATTATTTTAAGCTTAATACAACTACAATTCTTTCATAAAACGCCAGATCTAATGTTACTCGAAACACATTTTTTTTTAAATAACAAAAATACTTGAAGCGTCTTTATAGATATTTTGTACACCAGTGAATGTGTCTTCAAACAACCTTTCATTTGAAATCAAATTTGCCTATGTTTACTTTAACGAAATAAACAAAAAAAATGTAAAATGGGTTCATTATTGATCCCACTAGTCTAAACATAAGATTGGGCAGCTAAAAAAAACACGGGTCCACTAAATTTTTATTCTCTACTACATATCCAAAGTTCATGAAGATTTTCCGGCCCGTGTCGGGATTTTATACAAAATTTGGCATATTGGTAAATGTATTCTAGACCAGTAGATATGCTAACAAAATATTTAAACATTTCAAGTTTTGATCATTTCCTAAGTTTTTCTTGTCTCCTGAACAATTTGGTTTTTTTTTTTTTAATGAAACAAAAAAATTGTATAGAGGTAAATGTCGGTGAACTGATTCAAGTATACCATGTTGATTCATAGTTTAAAAGTCTTTTACAAAACTCTGCTTTTTTAAAATTTGGATTTTTATTTTTTCGCATATTATTAAAATATATTTTTGACTTAACTTTTTTGCTTTACTATAAGAAACTTTTTTTACTTTTTTTTATGTTAAGTTCTTTTACTTTTTTTAACTTACGAAGTTTAGTGAAATTAATGTGTAATTATAGTTTTGCAACGCAGTGTATAACACCGAGTGACAGTAGTTTTCACACATGAACTAATTCACATATAAAGGGTGGTTAAATTTCAAGGGCCGATGTTGATTTTGAATAAAACACAAACTATTTAGGAAATTATTGTAATTTTATTTTATTATGATATACTGGTATTACTCAATTATGTATGGAACAAAATATCGGCCAAATGGGCGCCGCGACCACGGCGGCACACCTCCATCCGATGGTCCAAATTTTCGATGACGCTGAGGCATAATGGAGGTTCTATGCCGTTAATGTGCCGAATTATCTCATCCTTTAGCTCTTGAATTGTTGCTGGCTTATCGACGTACACCTTTTCTTTCAAATAACCCCAAAGAAAAAAGTCCAACGGTGTCAAATCACATGATCTTGGCGGCCAATTGACATCGCCATTACGTGAGATAACACGGCCATTGAATTTGTTGCGCAAAAGAGCCATTGTTTCGTTAGCTGTGTGGCAAGTGGCACCGTCCTGCTGAAACCACATATCGTCCACATCCATATCTTCCAATTCGGGCCATAAAAAGTTCGTTATCATCTCACGATAGCGAACACCATTCACAGTAACTGCCTGACCGGCCTCATTTTGGAAAAAATACGGCCCGATGATGCCGCCAGCCCATAAACCGCACCAAACAGTCACTCTTTGTGGGTGCATTGGTTTTTTGACAATCACTCTTGGATTCTCATTCGCCCAAATGCGGCAATTCTGTTTATTGACGAATCCACTGAGGTGAAAATGTGCCTCATCACTGAAGATGATTTTCTTCGAAAATTGATCATCCACTGTTGCCATTTCTTGCCACCATTCTGCCCATTCACGACGTTTGGAATGGTCAAGAGGCTTTAGTTCTTGAGCCAATTGCACCTTGTAAGCGTGTTAATGCAAGTCTTTATGCATAATGTTCATCAACGACGAGCGTGAGCGGTGCAATTGTTGGGCACGACGACGAGTTGAGGTGGACGGCTCTTCAGCCACACTATCGCGAACAGCAGCAATATTTTCTGCAGTACGAGCTGTACGAGCATGCACTGGTGTTCTCACATCTTCTACAGACCCGGTTTGCTCGAATTTTTCCACGATTTTTGCGATTGTACGCACATTTGGACGATCAAATTGACCAAAAAAATCACGAAGTGCACGATATGCATTTTGATTTGAACGCCCATTTTCATAATAAGTCTGGATAACTTTAACACGTTGTTGGATTGTGTATCTCTCCATGGTTCAAATTGAGTAAGTCTGAAATAGAGAAATGTCAAATAAAATTCGGAAAAAAACTTGGCGTTTAGGTGTGGTTCACATTCAACATCGGCCCTTACAATTTAACCACCCTTTACTTGAAACTAGAGACCACATATAGTAAAAGTGCGTTTTCAGTTTTTCACCACACATGATATAATTTTGATTACAAATACAAATGATGTTTTTTCCGGTCTTTAATTGTGCAATGAAAATGAAAATTATTCAAGTTCGAGGCCATACTCTATATTGCTTTATTAGGATATTGTCCTAACAAATAATCTATAGAGTTTCTGTTTTCAAAGTTATTAATTGACCACTTTCAGGAATGTGTTGATAGATCTATTACGGGAATTTTCTAGGTTCCCATCATCAGAACACGTTTAACAAAAGTGTTTCAGAATATCCAAATCAAAATAGACAAATCTTCAAGGTTAGCAGCGCTGCCATCACGTCATAATTCCTTTTAAAAGGACTTTAAAGTATAAATTTTTCTAAGAAAAAAATCGTTTACCTATTAAATGACATAAATATGGGTATCAAATGAAGGGCAAAAATATCTGCTTTTAATAAAAAAATAACATTTTCAGGATCAAACATTTAAAAACGTAAAAATGTAATCCATTCATTTTTTTATTTTAATTTGTAAGTAAAACCGAATTTTAGTCACGTGAGTGAGTGTTGGTGCAATAAAATAGTTCGTAAGCGAGTGTGTATGAGAAAAATGTTGTGTGAGTGTGCGTGATTCGAATTTCACCAATTTATTTTTGGCTTTTAATAAATATTTTCCATAATATTTTCGCCGAATTTATACTTTGGGATTTGCAAATACAAAAAAAAAGCCAAATTTCATACACATAGAAATTTATAGTATAGCATTCACAATTTATATAGATTTTTTTCGCGAAGATTTTATTTTGTGAATTTGAGTGCTTCACGTGAATCACGGTTGAGTGTAATAATAGTTTGAAAGGCGAAAAACCACTTATATGGTAAAAAAAATGTTTGAGGTGAATATAAAATATTATTCACCTTTAGGTTTCTGGTAAACAAATATTTGGAGTATTCACAACCGCTTCCGTTACCTAATTGGAGGCGTTCACAATTTTTAACAGTGGGTTAAAATTGATATATGCCTTAAAAATGTGGTAACTTTAGAAGCGGCTGGGGAAAAAGTATATACAAATCAAAAATTTTTTAACACAACTAACTTTTATATAAAAAGACATTTCAGAATAGTATGCACAGTTTATATGTTCAGAAGGAAAATATTTTTCTGGAGGTAAAAGACAGTTGGTGGTTTTTGGGGATAAAATCTCAAAAATTTGATTTTTTTTATTTCTAATTTAAACGAATGTAGTTTTTGAGTGGAACAAGATATTGCATTAATTTTTTTTTATTTAATCAAGAATTTATATAGTTAAATAACCAATAAATGAAATTGGAGCCGATTTCGTAAAATACTGGACCTGAGTCGAACCAAATTTGGAATTTCACATTTTGAAATGGGAATATCCCGGGAACTATTAGAGATAGCCCACACATGTAAGCATGATTTTTGTTAGTCTCTACTAGCAGATTGCAAATATGTTGAACATTTTTGGAAAATCGGATTAGAACCAAAAAATTGGCAAGTACTAAAAATTTTATATGTAAATGGTTCGCTCAAATCAACGTCGCTGACGCTTTGTCAACACTGTGCCAATTGTATTTTTCTTAGGTAACTACATGTGGTCTCTAGTTTCGCGGCTATATTGATTTTTTCTTGTGTGAGAAAAAAAATGGAATTTGTTGCAGGGTGTAATACTAAATACGGCAAGTTTTTTCTCGGTATTCCAAAGCTGATATGAAATAAATATTAACCGAATCACCAAAGGTAGGACAAATTGGCATTGAGTTGTACACTAACGGCAAAATTTAAATAAGTCTCCAAAATTAAAGATTAAAAAAACTCGAAAAAATTTTAAAAATAGTCAAAACTGAAGAAAAATTAAAAAAATTGGCAAAAATACACAACGTTTTCGAGATATAGACGTTTTACATTTTATTTAAATATTTTTTTTAATTTTGGAGATTTTTTTTAAATTTTTTTTCAATCTCGACGACGTTTTTTATTTCATATATATTTTTTTCATTTTGTCATTTTTTTTGTAAGTTTTGGCAGTTTTTTTTTTAATTCTCAAGATTTTTCGATCAATATCAGTAAATTATATTAAGAAATACTTTAATTGCAACTCGATTTTAGTTTGTTTTTTGGCTATCCAAAGTTTAATAAAGTCTGTGGGTCCAAATTAGGATTTGTAAAATTTTTTAAATTAACCAAACGGAGTTTTTTAAGCCTTGGGTCATTAAAAAATATAAATCTCATTTCAAATTTAAAAACCTTTTTAGCGGAAGCTAATATACTTTTAAAAACATTTTATTAAATATAATTTACTATTAATGGGCATGTTTAGCTCAAAGTTCTGTCAACTTCCGGTTATGATTTTCCAAAACAAAAAGCAAACATGTTATGATATGTTTTGGCAAAAACAAACAAAAATAAAATATGACTTCTAAACAAATTAAAAATTCTTAAAGTTCCGGTCTGTTGTTATTATGTCCTTGAGTGTCGCCCGGCAAAAAGTTACTGTATTATATGATATGATATCCTTTTTCTCTTCCTTATCATTTCCGCCATAAATTTCATTTTTCGTTTATTTTTCTATTAAAACTACAAATGTTGATATTTTGTTGTTTGTTTTTTCTATTGAAGTAAATAATAAAAAAATAGGAAAGGGAGATTATGAGGAATAATGATGGTCGGTTTTAATACAAGAAAAAAAATCCTTCACAAACATAAAACTAAATGCTGGAAGCTACAAACAAATAAACAAACATGCCACAAAAAACCTGAAAAAGGACACACGTCTCACCGGTGTTGTTAAACTAAACTAAAGCGTATAGAAAACTTGAGATGTGTAAGCAGCACACGATAAATCAAATAAAACAAAACATATATAGAATTAAAAAAATTCTTTGTGACAACCAAAACCCCCGCACATTTGTGCTGAATAGTTTTAAGAAAGGGCATGGGGTACCACATTATACAATAAGAATATTTTTACATATTTTTTAAAAAATATATGACTATTTTCAAAAATTTTCTACACCTGAAAACAGCATTTAAAAACGGTGTTATTTTATATAGTGTCAGGTATACCAAGTTGATGGCAGCGCACAAATAACGGGATACGAAAATCACAAACTTATAACCCTGCAAAAAAACACTGCTTGATTGAAAGCAGTTTCGTCAGGGAAAGTGGACAGTTAAGCACTTGCATTAAAAGCACTTGCTTTGTTATCGAAAACGCGCTTATTTTACAGATCTAAAAAGAAGGCAAGAATTCACTTATTTTAACAGGTAAATGTTGTTATCATCACCATTCTGTCGATAAAGTGTGCTTCTTTTAACGCACTACTGCAAGCTATTAATCTTAGGAAGCAGTAAAATAATCAGAAAGGAATTAAAAGAGAAGCAGTTATCAATTTTACTGCTTCCCAATTTCTGCTGGGAAGGAATAGTCGTAAATTTTTTGAAAATGTATGTTTTTTCAAGTAACATTCCCCAGCAAGAAACTCTGCTTGCTTGGAAGCAGTTTCGGCAGGGAAAGTGAACAGCAAAGGACTTGCAATATTGGTGATATAATGCATGATTTTTGTTTGAGATAGCTGGCGTGAAAACATTTGTTTCGATATCCAAATTAGTGTTATAGTAGTGTCCGATCGAAGATTTAAAGCAATGTGGGCAAATTTTACAAATTGGAAAATGTCTATTAGGCATATTAGATGCGAATGTGAGTGTTAAATTTAAAGAAAGGTCCGTAGTTAAGGAATAAATTCAATAATCGGCCGCCAAACAATCGACTAACTCGGAAATACTTCGGAGGCCGATTATTTAACTTTATTGGTAAACTTCGGCTACGTCCAAATGTTTTACGCTAAATCGAATTAAAACGGCTCAACAAATATGTTTCAATACCAAAATATGTCCACATTCTCTCCATATACAAGAAAACCGAAGTCTTCGATCGGACACTAATAACTAACAAAAGAGTCTCCCGATGTGTTCTCTCCGATCTTAATGAAACTCGTATATGTGATAGCGGAGAAACAAATAGGGACAGACACGTATTTTGTCAGCGGCCCACTATCACGTTTATATGTTGAAAGGTGGGGTCAAAATTAATAAATTTTTGTATGGAAACATGTCGAAAATTAATGAAATTCAGATCTTTCATGCATTTTTTTTATGCAGCGTTGAAGTACTAGAGAAAACAAAAATTTGAATACCAAAATTGCCTATGTAGTGTATCAGGGTTGCCATTTATTTGAAATATTTAAAAAAGCTCTTCGGAAAATGTTACGTAAAAGTCGAACAATTACGAATCTCGAAAAAAGCTCAGATACCCCCTCGATTAAATTTAATAGGCAATAATATACATATTTCTTTGATTAATCCAACTGTAATTCTTTAACAAAACGCGATTTTTAATATAACTTAAAACACGTTTTTTAAATAACAAAAATACTTGAAAATTATCGGACATGTTTTGTATACCAGTCTCCAAAAACTCTTTCATTTGGTATCCCATTAACCAAATCATTAACCAGCAAAAAATTTTGTTGATTTCAACAAGATTTTCATATGCATTGAACTAAGTGTCAACAAATTATTTTGCTGAATTTACTAGTTCTTTGCTAAAAATCAGCTCACTGATTTTCAGCAAAACACTTTCGCAGTTACTAGCAATTTTTCTGCAAGGATCCTTCTTTTTAGTGTAGGTTAGAAAAAGTAGATGAACAAAATAAAAAAAGGCAAAAAAAAATCCTACTCCGATAAAATTTTTCAGTTGATCAGTTAAAGAATTACTCCGTTATATCCGAAAATATTTAAATTAACTGAAGTAATCGTAACCAACATATATTTATATGTATTACCCTATACATATAAATACATAAATTTAAATTTTCAAACAGTTTTGACTGGAACCAAAAAAAATTAAATAAATTAGCAAATGAATTTGAAATTTTTGGTTTTCTTGATTTTGGTCATTGAAAATCCCATTGGTAGTTTGTGGCCCATTGGATCTAATAACTGTACCTGGAATTTCACACAGAGGAAAATATTAAGATAAATTAATATCCTTTAATAAAGTTTAAAAGATTTTAAATTTATTAATTTTTTATTGGGCTTTGGGAAAAATAAAAATTTAAGAGTAACCTTGAAGAATCTCATGCGAAATACAAAAAAATATATATTTAAAGTCTATGATGAAGAATGAAATAATTCATTGTAAAATTAAGCTGAAATGGAATATTATTGAATAGTAATTAAAATTTTAAAAAATATACTAAATTTTTATTATGTATTTGTCAAAAAGCTGCATAATTAAATAATTTTCTTAAAGTTATAAACAAAATCTTTAATTTTAACCAAAAAATCGTCCGCAGTAACTGACTTTATAGTTACATACAAACAATTTGATGGAGCAAACAAAATTTTCATAACCTCAAAAGCATTCTTATATAAAATTGTTAATTTTGCGAATTTAAAGCTAAAGTCCGTTTCATATTTATAACTGATGTATGAAATTATACTTTGCAGCTCTATAAAAGCTAATCAAGTTAACTTAAATTTTTTAATTGGGTATGAATTCGCAGAATGGCAGTTATTAAAATATTTATTTGGTTTGAACTAATTCTGTATTGTTTTTAGCGATTTTCGGATGGCCTTTTTTCCTCGAATTCAAAAGAATGCAACATCTTAAGCAACTTTTTTTATAATTAGTAAAATGGACATTCAAACTCTCACGATTATTTGGCGGAAGTCGAAGGGTAATCGCCAAATTTTTGAATAATAAGGAAAATTATGGAATAAAGAAGAGAAGTGAAAGAAAATGGAAGTTGTCGAATCGCGATACACGTAGGATTGCAAATAATTCTACCATAAGCTGCAGACAGCTCAGTGCTCATTTTCCCCTTCTGTAGACAAATCAACAGCGTGGAGAGTTCTAAGTACATCCGAAAATTTTGTGCGAAGTAAAATTGAATGTAGTTTCACAGCTTTTAGAAAGGCACCAAATCAAATGTACGGAATTCGCAGAGTTAAAAATAACAACAAATTGGAACACTTAAAGCCAAAAGTACGATAACCTTGTTTTTATAATCCTTTCTTTCACTAAAGGTGATATTTAGGATGGACCAGAGGGAAATACTAACAATTGGTGCTACCTACGTTAAGAAAAAATTAAAATAATTTATTATTCATTTTAATTAATGTGTTGCTTTCTTTGGAAATTGGTTAGAGAAGAGAGGAAAGGTGGGGAAAGATATAGGGCTTCAAACTTGGCAACACTGTAATAATAAGAGAGATGATAAGTCTTAGAACAGTTGTTGCACGCCACCTGACAGTTGGCAAACTTATTGAAGCTTTTCGGTTCATAGGCCTTACTCATTATTTTACTTCGGTGGATTTAAGTGATATGGCAACACTGAAGGTGGGCGCTGCGATACATAGGAGGGATAGAAAAGTTATACATATTATTTTTCTAAATTGATGTTGTCGTCATCGGGAATCGAACCCGGGACCAGTCCAACTCGCTAACCATTACACCACAAAGCCCAAAATACGTAACCTTAAGCCCAATTAAATATCCAAAATAATCGCGGTTTTCTTTTAAAGTTCTAATATACATATGGCAACATATTTTTTGTGATAAATGCAATGAGATATATAATTTAATGTAACTTTAATTAAATCCAAGCAAAAATTGCAGTTATATTTTTGATTTGCTTTAAACTTAGTGTTAAACCAACATAAATGATTGACGCAGATGGATTTAAACATCGGGTAACAAATATTACATAAAAGGTATCATACAAAACAAATTTCATGTAAAATATTTTACCTCAGTGTCGAAAATTTTTGAAAATCATCACATTTTTTATAAAATTGTTACAATAGTAAAACTTGTCGCACATAGCCATTCATCTGAATTAGGGTTTTTAACCCGGGAATTCACGGGATACAATTCTCAGGAATTTCAAAAATTATTCACTCTCCGATTCCAGGGATTATTTGTAGGGATTCCCGTCAATTAAATACTACTAAAAATGCAACACTGCAAGTTTTTAAGCACTTTTTACAACTGCGATTAATGTTTTATCCCAGAATTTCCCGAGAAACTTGACCACTTACTTCCCTAATCCCGGGAATTTTCATCGAGAATCCCTAATCTGAATCCCTAATGCAATCTGCAACAGTATTTTTGTCTCAACATGCGTTATATCTTTTATACAGCACATGATAGCATTACACATTCCAAGAAAGGATATGAAAGCCAACAAAATATCACGTTTTTTTCGTAGCTCATGCATACAACATGCAAATGTGACTACATTAGAATTTTCAACAGCCTGCTTTCTATTTATCAAAAAACAAAAATGAAGACACATGTGTGCTTTGAAAAAAAAAAAAAAAAAATCAACTTTCATATCAGTTTTCCATCTTTAACAAAACCGCAATAAACTTGTCAGGTTTTATTTTTCCAACTTTTTTTTATTTTTTGTCTCTATATTATTTGCATTTGTTCCCTCAAACAAAATCTACTTGATATTCACTCTAGTGTTTGGAGTGGAAAAATCTTATATTCTGTTATTTAACCTTTGACTTGGAAAACATTTTTTTTTTTTTGTTCAAAAAAAAAGTGAACACTTTTCGCAAGGAAAAAGTTCTATAAAGATTTTGTGTTTGGCATAATATCGTTTGTCATTATTTAAAGTCCTTTTTGACAGTTATATCGTTTGAATATGTAAAAAGAACCCAGCAAGACGTTAAATATGTAAGTAGAAAAACGATGCTTAGCTAATAAACACGCACTCACATATGATGATATCAGCTGTCATATGAAACGAAGGGTAGATTAATTTAAATGTAAACTTCAACAACATGATTCAAATTAATGGCAATATTTTTGGATAATAAATGATTAAAATAAAAAAGTTCTAATTGAATTTATGACATACATATGACATCATAATAATTTAACATAAACTCTATGGGAATGTGACGAGCAATTTGGAGATCGGAGATTTCGATGAAAGAACGTTTGAGAGAGCAGATTTTACGATTTGTTATACTAGCGACCAAATAGCTTCTTAACCATCACCAGTACATCTTTTGAAATAATCCTTTAAGAAAAGTTAGGTTAGAAAAGAGAAAGTCAATATGCCATCTCATGTTCAAAAATACACTTAAACCCGTCAGTCGTCATATTGTGCGCTCGTATATTCCAGTGTTTTCTTTCCCCAACTATATAGTCGTTTTAAGCCCATTTCACTAATGTCACCCAAATTTGAAAAATTGTCAGAAAATTAATGTTTAATCTGTATCCTAGCAAAGATCGGCCATAAATTAAGTGTTCTAAAGTCTGGCATCCTCCTTACAGGCCCTACAAGTTTTTAAGTCCTTCCGACCATTTCGGAATAGGTGTGCCCTTAGTGCAGTGTGGGCCAGCATATATGAATTTTGGACAAAACTAGAATACCAAGGATAGAAGTCTAGATAGTATCTTAAGGAAGTTTAAGCAGTCGCTAATCACAAATCTGGAATCAGAATTTTAAAAGTATAAATGGTGGATTCAAAATGGAGGCCATAAATTTTAAAATCTGTCGATCAAAGCCGAAAAATTCGTTATATCGCAACGATTTCTCAATATGCCGAGTTTATTGAAAATTAAAAATAAAACTGCAATTGTGAATGTAGTCCTAAATTTAAATGCTCTCCAACATTAAATTTTTTTTTTATTTTTCTTCATTTTTACGTTTTCGTTATATCCAGTATAAATAGAAAAATTCGCTATATAAGAAATATTCTTAGCATATGTATGTGATGTTTATATCAAAGTATAAGGTAGTCAATGCAAACAATTTGCTAGTTTGTTATATCGCGGTTTCGTTATACCCAGTATTCGTTACACCAGGATTTGACTGTATATATTGAACTTCAATTAGTTGTTTGTAATGGATATTGCGCCGCCGATTACGAATATGGAATCGAAAATTTAAAATGGCGGATTGCGACAACTTTTTTTTCATATTATTTTTATTTTCTGATTATGTTGTAATTGTAATTATAGGAGTTTTGTGGTTGCTAAGCATGAATCAATCTGTAATCAAAAATTCAAAATAGTTGATACCAAATGGCGGGCATTTTTTTTTTAATTGAAATATACATTCAGGAAATTGAGCAGGTAGAATCGATTAAAAATTACAGTAAAAATTACTAAAAATGTAAAATACGCGATAACTACATTTGTCATGAAGTCATTTCAAAAACAACTAACCTTATATGAACTATAACTAAAAATAAAACAATGAACATAAAACGACAACATAAGTTGTAAGAACTACTGTTTTTAACAGTTATCTTTTAAAGTCAAAATTGCAAACGGTATTCCAATTATGACATTTTTATACATTGAAGATACAATGAAATTTTTTAATTATTATTTGCAAACTATAAACATATCAATAATAGTACAATATTTTTGGTTAGTTATTTTTTGAAATGACTGTCTAAAATAGTCGTTTTTCATTTTCTCATAGAAAAATGACTACAATAACATTTAAAACAATTACTACTGTTTGCTACCCGAAGGTGATTTTTTAAGAGCTTTCGGATTTGATTTAAAAACAAAACACATAAAATTTAGAGAAATGTATGAAATCTTTACTTGAGTCGATAGAACGGTCTATATAATTAAATGTTTAAAGATGATTTCATGTAAATGTTTGCCGCAGCCACGCCTCAAATGGTTCATACGCTGGGTCCAATTTTAGCTTACTCTCTCCAACATATCGGCCGGTATCTCACGAATAAATTCTTAAATATTGGCTTCCAGTGCGTCTTAACATAGCACCACAAAAAATAGTCTAAAGGAGTTAAATCGCACGATCTAGGCGGCCAATTGACCGGCCCCAAACGTGAAATAAATTGTTCACCGAACTCGCCTCGCAATTGGGCCATTGTTTCGCATGCTGTGTGGCATGTGGCACCGTCTTGTTGAAACCACATGTCACCCAAGTCCAGCTCTTCCATTCATCGCACGGTAGCACTCCCCATTCACATTAACGTTCATGCCTTCGTCGTCTTTGAAAAAGCACGGTCCAATGATGACACCTGCCCATAATCCACACCAAGCAGTGCATTTTTCGGGATGCATTGGCAGTTCTTGCAATGCATATGGCTGCTCTTCACATAAATTGAAAGAAGTGCACGATGAACTTTCTTAACCGAGCATGAATTTTGGTAATAAAATTCAATAATCTGCAAGCGTTGCTCGTTTGTAAGTCCATTCATGGTAAAATTATAGACCATACTGAACATGTTTAAGAGTAACATCTTACACCAGAAGAGCTGAGCTGCCAAAAACAGTGTTGCCAAAAAGAAAGTTGCTAAAAATACTTTATGTAAGAATATTCTGAGTGTATTAAACTTTAATTTATGTTTATGAATTATATGGGATCCCTGAGTACCAAAAACTTGCAATCTAAACTTAACAATTAAAACTGGCAGATTCTATATGGCGATCATAAATTTCAAAACAAAACGTGCTGAAATTAAAAGTCTAAACGGATCGTTTTTAAGATAATTGCTTACTTCTGATTTTTCCTTTCTCTTACTACACTCAAAAAAAAAAGTTTGTAAAGTCAGCAAAAAATTTTGCTGAGTCAGCAAAATTTTAGTAAGGAGGGTGCTAGCAAAAAAATTCCTAATGTCAGCAAAATCTTTTGCTGAAAATCAGCGAGCTGATTTTTAGCAACAAAATTAGTAGATTCAGCAAAAGTTTTGCTAACACTTAGTACACTCATAATAATCTATAGGTAAAATACACGAAAACCGTTGTTCATTTTACGAAAGTTTTTGTTATTTTGACATTACGAAAAAATTTGTAGAATATACAAATCACATTTCGTAAAGTTTTGTAAAAACTTTTTTAAATAAAAATGTGGTGCATACCTTACGGGTTTATTTTAAAATTAAAAAAAAAAAATGTAATGGTGCCACACCAGAATCGAACTCACGATTTCAGTGACGTCCTGCTGTGTTGAAGTAGACCCCTCTACCATTTGCACCAAAGTAGCTGATGCAATACAACAAACTAAAAAGGAACTTAAGTCGAAAATATTATGAAATTTTTATGAAAACTAGAAAAATATGCTACAAATATTTAATAAGGTAAAATGGCCATTAAATATTTTTATTATGTTTATTGAACTAAATAAAATAATATAATTTTTTTATAAATATATATCAAATAATATATTAAAAAACAAAATAAAAAAATTATAAAATAATAATAATAAAAAACTTAAATAACAATTTCAAACTAATTGCATTTTATTATTAAATATTTTATCTTTTTAAATATTTGTTTTATTGAATTTCATACTAAACCCGGCAAATAAAGTAGAAGTAGTGTTTTCGGGTCCTCTTTAACTTGTTTTAGGATCCTCTTTATTAAACAAAATACAAAATATCCATTTATATCAAAACACAAAAATAGTAATAATGAAATAAAAAAATAAAACATAGAAATTTAAAAAACATTAATATACAAAAAAAATATAAAAAATAAAAAAAAAAAAAAAAAATTGTCCTGGCCAGGAGTTGAACTCGCAACCTTCTGATTGCAAATCCGACCTCTAACCCCATCAACATCCATATGTAATATTTGTAACATTACAAATTTTTGTACAATGTACTAAAAAAATATTACGAAATCATGTTTGTAATTTTTACGAAATTTGTAAATTTATATAATTTGTTTTATACAAAAGTTTTGTAATATAAACAAAATGTTTGACATTCTACGAAAAAAAATTTACGAAAAATATATTTGTATTTTTAAGCATGGATTATTATGAGTGTATCAAAACACAAAAATAGTAATAATGAAATAAAAAAATAAAACATAGAAATTTAAAAAACATTAATAAACAAAAAAAATATAAAAACTAAAAAAAAAAAAAAAAATTTGTCCTGGCCAGGAGTTGAACTCGCAACCTTCTGGTTGCAAATCCGACCTCTAACCACATCAACATCCATATGTAATATTTGTAACATTACAAATTTTTGTACAATGTACTAAAAAAAATTACGAAATCATGTTTGTATTTTTTACGAAATTTGTAAATTTATATAATTTGTTTTATACAAAAGTTTTGTAATATAAACAAAATGTTTGTACATTGTACGAAAAAAAATTTACGAAAAATATATTTGCATTTTTAAGCATGGATTATTATGAGTGTAGATTAGAAATAAAAAAGCGTTGGTAAAAATTAATAAATTTTTTGCTGAATTTTAGTAGACTGAAAAAAACGCAAAAAAATTGTAAAAAAATGTAATTTAGTTAATATATTTGCTGAAAATCATAAAACATATTTTTGTGATTCTTTTAAAAATAATTTACAATAATTACGAAATATAAAAATTTTCATTTTCACATTGACGACATGAATTAATTTAATATCTGAAAATATATATAAATTAATATATATAACATAACAAAAATTTTCTTTCAACTACTTACATCAATGGTAGTCTAAATGATGCTTTCTTTTAAAGGACGCAACTGCCGAAGATAATTATAGAAACGAAACAAAAACAAAGGAAACGAAAAAAACAACGCTTTTTTTGCAATAAGAAAAAGGAACCATACAAATCTACCTATGATGTGTGTCTTTGTCTTTCGCTTTACTCTGTCTACATGTCTGTATATGTTTGTTTGCAATTTATTTCCACAAGCCGGTGACAACGCAAAATTTAAGTTGTTTTAACCCTCAATTTTGTTTTATGTATGAAAAACAGATACAAAAGTCTTCCATGGTTGATTTTTTTATATGTCTTATTAGAGTTGTACTTTTTAGTATCATTTTCCTCTTCTCTACTACATCTTGACATGCCGCGACATCTGCTTCATTCTGCGTATATCTTTCAATCTGGTTGTCGTCCACACTATTAATGTGCTTATCACCACAATTTTTTTTAGCAAAATTAATTAGTAAAACATTAGTATATTAGTAAAGCATTAGTATAAAACAGTTAAGTGCTGAATAAGTATAACAAAAATTTTAGCTGAAAACACGATTTTAGTAAAAAAATTTGCTAAAAAATAGTATACCTGATTTACTAGACGTTTTACTAACTTTTGTACTAACTTATTTTTTTGAGTGTACGCTCCGACATACCTTGGTAGTTTAGTTTAGAATGACCAGGTAAATCCGACCTAACATTAAATTCTGGAACGTTAAATGTTAAATCTAGCCATGTTTTTATTCTTGTCCTAAAACCTTTTTCTATTTCTATGAACAGCTTTAAATCTAGTTTTTTTGTGATAAGCCAAATCTCTAGCTGATATTCTTAGCACTGACTAATTGAGTTACCAAATTAACTTATTAAAAATATATTTAATGGTACTTTCTATATTATTTTCATTCGGAAGACTTTTAAAGATTTTATGATTTGTGAATGTAGACATCATTACCGTATTTATGATAGTTCTCTAACTCGAACTAACTTTTCCCGATGAGGCTTAGAGTGCATTAATTTTTGAAGTGATTTAAAAAAATCTGGTAATATAACAGACGAAATTCAAGCAAGTCGTAATTAAAAATAAAATAATTGCATCCAATTTTTGTTTATGCATATTATATTCAAACTTTTTTATGGCAATAATCATTCTTAAGATTAAATATTGCACCACACTATGCGCGTACACATAAAATATTTTTAAAAAAGTAATGTATAGTCTTAAAGGACAAATCTGTTTAAAATCATCAAATGTGTCTAACATCAAACAATACTATATTCATTTGGGCTATTATTAAATTTCAGTCCTATAATTAAAGTTTCAGCCTAACTGATTTTTACTTAGTGTAGAAGTGTAATCTTAATGCCATTTTTCAGTTATAGGAAAATATCTCGAAAGTGTATGAATGGTCGCAAAACTCTAGTTAGAGGACATCTTAGGCAACACATTGGTATAAAAGTTTCTTAAATATCTCTTGGAGCTTTTTGAGATCAATTTTGAAAATTGGGGATTTTAAAAAAAATTGATATTTCTTTGATGAAAATTGCAATTTTGTAACTTCTTTTAATAATATAAGTGTTTAAGATTTTTTTTAAATTAGTGCCGCTTTTCTGATTTGTTAATGATTTTTGTTCAAAAATTTTTTAATTTATAAAGTTCAAAAAAAATGTCACAAAAATATGAAATGCAAAAAATAAATTAAAAAATTTCAAACAAAAAAGAAATACTCTGATTTCAACAAAAAGGCTTATTTCTGCAAAGAAAAAATCCAAAAAAAAAAAATTTGGCCACAGTCCCTACGTTTCAATAGAAAGAATTTCTGTATGAATTTGTTCACACAAGTATAAATAAATCTGCTAACTAAATGAGAATTTCATGCCGGTTTAAATTCAATGTTATAAAATTCAAGCTATAAAAAAAACATTTGATATGGCAACAACACTTTTATAAAAGAACATTTATAATTGAAAAAAATTTAATTAAATAGCTATAAATTTGTAATTGAATTATCAATTTTCGTTGTTGGCGTAATTTCAGCAATGAAAGTTATTGAGACGGTGTTTTTTTTTTTTGCAATGGGTTTTTATTTTTTTGTGTGTTATATAGAACGAGTTTAGTTAAAAGTGTTCCAGCAGATTTCAGCGCAAATAAATTTCAGAAGCTCTATGTTGTCACAGCACTGGGTTTGAAACGAGCTCATCGACGATAGCACGTCCATTGCGTTATCTTTTTAGTAGAGGTGGCAAGAATAGTGTATTCTACATTTTGAACCGAATATTTGTCGAATAGCTCTTCCATGCACTTTCATACAAATTTTATATAAAAGTACACTGTACTAAAGATATAGACAATATTATATAAAATAATACAACTTTTTTAGGTTGAAAAATCATCACAAACAAATACAAACAGCCGTGTATGAAGTTTTAAAGGAAAATATTATGTTAAATACTTGATTTTCTCAATTTTTTAGATAAAAATAAAGATTTTTAATCTATTTTATTCGGTATTCGGCCGAAAAGTAGCCGATTATTCGTGACATGCCTACTTTTTAGCCTTTCCTACCAAGCTGATATTTTTCTTATTTGTTTAAAAAATGCCAATGACAAGTCAATTCCTAAAAAAAAGACTATGCAACTAACCCGAATAATTACAATCCAATCGCAATAAAACGATCGAGAGTTTGGCGTCAGTGCTAGTCAATCCGCCTCAGTGGGAACATGCTCACTGCACTAGATATTTCCAAGGCATTCAATCGTGTGTAACACTGCGATATAAGAGTTCACCTTCGTCATTCCCATCCATAGGGAATGTATATATGAACTGTTTATTTTGAAAGTGGTATGAGTCCCTTTGTTTTTAAAATGATAAATATAGGGATTTGCATTTCAACGTTTATCAAACAGTAAACGGGATTTCTTATCAGGAGATTTAAAATTGTTTTTATTTAAAAAAATAACATATTTATTGCGAAAATCCCTGTTTTATAATATAGGAGTTACTAATACCACTTTCACAATAAAAACGTTTCAACAATTGTTATATATAAACTTTAGGCCGGGTCGATTTGTATGGGGGCAAAAAAATCGCTCAACGTTCAAGGAAAATCGTATTCTAGGGATCAAAATAAGAAACTTTGCAGAAGGAACCATAACTCTAAAACGAATTCTGATGTCCCAACTTGATTATTTTTGCATTAATCTGCTAGCGCGTCTCCCGGAGAAAAAGTAGCTCTCATAATCTTGGAGAGATTCCTCCTACATTCTGAAATATCAAAGTGGGATTTTTCAAAATTTGGCTTTACGGGTCAAAAGTCGGGACATCAAAATTCGTTTTAGAGGTATGGTTCCTTCGGAAAAGTTTCTTATTTTGATCCCTAGAATACAATTTTCCTTGAACGTTGAACGATTTTTAAATCGACCCGCCCTAATCAACTTACTAGTTTTCTTAGTTTTATTGTAGATTTTTTAAGAAATTTATGAAATTATCAAATTATCAAATTTGCTTCAAAAAACGCTCTTTTAAGGAAGTAATAAAAATTGCGAATTTCGCGAAATTGGTAAATGCTGGGAAAATTGGAAGATCAAATTTGGAAGCTGTAAATCAATGTTTATAAGACCCAGGCAATTATTTTATGGGGACGATATCTGTGTTATACAAAATAACTTACAATACCGTTAAAATTTTTACGATTTTTCAAGTTTTGACAAAAAATGTTTTGCAGTGGATAGAAGCTATTGAATATTATTTAACACCACCATTATCTAAACTCATATCGCTTTCAAAATAAGAGGATTCGGAAGCACTTTGGTAAAAAGCTTTAAATACTTCTCTGTATACCCCAGAGCATGTTCATCGGATACAGGTACAGAGAGTAATTTACTCGATTTCTTAGACCATTGTCAGAATGAAGGATTTGTTTATCTGTTCTATCGAAATTTTCATAACAATGTATCTTTCGAGATAAGCAGCCGTATATTGGGGGCACGTGTATTTAATCGCATTACACGTTTTATTCTGATCATTTATTATTCCATACACTCAAAAAAAAGTTAAAAGATATGTTAAAACTTCTTGTAAATCAAGTATACTATTTTTAAGCAAAATTTTTTCCTGAAATTGTGTCTTCAGCTAAAAATTTAGTTGTACTTATTCAGCACTTAAATGTTTTGTTCTAATGCTTTACTAGTATTCTGCTAATGTTTTACTAATTTATTTTGCTAAAAAAAAGTTTGCTGATAAGCACATCAAAAAAAGATATACGCAGAATAAAGTAGATGTCGTGGCATGTTTAGATGTAGTAAAGGCGAGGAAAATGATACTAAAAAGTAGAACTCTTGTAAGACATATAACAAAATCAACAATGAAAGATTTTTATATCTGTTTTTCAACAGAACGTTAGCAATGTGCATACATATATTGTGGATTAAAAAAACTTAAATTTTGTGTTTTTACAGGCTTGTGAAAGTAATTGTCTATTAATTAAATTAAAGACAAAATAAAATATTTAAATTTAATAAAGATTAAATGTGTTTTTGTAAAGTAAATGTTTACAGTGATTTCCCGTGATATTCATGTACACTGATATTCATGTAGTGTGGTCAAACAAATATACGTTCAGGTAGACAGACTAAAGCGAAAGAAAAGGACACACATCTAAGGTAATTTTTTATGTTTCCTTTATCTTACTGCAAAACAAGAGTTGTGTACCGTATGTCATATTTTGTAATTATTTGTTTCGTATCTAGAATTACTGCATTTGTCTTCCATTAAAAGATGCCATCATTTAGACAACCATTGATGATAGTTGTTAAAAGATAATAATGTTTATGTTATGTATAATTATTTCTATATATTTTCAGACATTAAATTAATGCATGTCGTCAATGTGGGAGTATGAACATTTTTATATTTTGTAACGTATTGTAAATTATTTTTAAAAGAATTTTTTCCCAAATTTTTTGAGTTTTTTTTTTTTTGGTCTACTTATATTCAGCAAAAATTGTATTAGTTTTAAATTTTTAATCTACTCAGTGTTGGAAACACTTTTACTGAATCTACTATATTAGCAATTTTTTTGCAAGCAGTATCCTGACTAAACTTTTGCAGACTCAACAAAATTTTTTTCTAATTTAAAAAAATTTTTTTTAGTGTCTTTCCTGATACCTACAGTTTCCCGATTCTGAGAAATTAAGTATGAAATTTTAAAATTCCGAATTGCATTTTGGATTTCTTAATTACTGGAAAAAAAGAAATCAAAGCAGTATATCTTTCTCTAAACAAATAAATATGCAACATTCTTTGCCCATCAAACATAAAAAACATTTGTTCAAATTAGAACTACAGAAGCATGTAGAAATAAATTTGTTACGCATAAACGTACACGCGAATCTGTTTTATATGTTCTTGTAAATAATGTGGCACGTAAAGTCATTACAATTATTTATGATGTCTAAAAACAACAATATGCGAAAACACACTAAATTTTAACTCCTCCACTAACTGCAATTCGTTATACGTGTTCTATGACAAGAAACAAAAAACAGATGGCTAAATCATGTAAGACCAGAGCGAGGAAAAAAGTAAGAAATCTAAGCACGATTTATTAACTTTATAAAGATTATTACAACTAATAAAGTAATATACCTTTTCAAAAGGCCTACAAAATAGAAATATAAATAAATTTATAAATTAAGTAGAAGATAAAGAATAGCAGGAACAAAACGCCGAACCAACCAACCAGCCAGCCAGCCATCCAAAAAACGTAACATTATAAATGATTACATTTTGCAAATTTTACAAAATATTTTGCATTATTGTATTTTAGATAACATGAAATAAGAAGGTACACGAGTGGAAAACATTATTTTGATAAACTGTTCCAGCTGTCGTTGTGTATAATTTAAAATTCTTAGAAAATACCAGGCCAACCAACACAAACAGAAGTACATGCTTAATAAGATGCTTCACTCGCGCCTTACGACATTAAATATAATTGCAAATATTTTCGCGCATTAATCGAATAACATTGGTTAATGTCATGTTTTTGGCTTTTTTTTTTTGTGTGAATAGAGGAAGTTGGGGTGAGAGCAAAAGGTGGATAAAATTTGTATGACTTCCTTTTTTTGAAGCTTTCATTGAAATAATCATGTTGTTTTCTTTAACGCGAAATGTATTTCTTTATTGTCTGTGAAATTATTATTTATGGCCGGGGGAAAAGAAAAGCAAAGAAACATTTATTCATTGATGATGACTTGACTTAATGTCTATTTTTTGGAGAAAACACCCAGTAGGTAAATTTTCCAATTCTTTAGAAATTTAGGCGACTACTTTAAGTTACTACTTTAAGTTACGATGATTAAAAAGTTCAAACTCCTATTCATGGATTATTAGAAACGTTTTGGTAAAATTACGTGTCCGCGGTAACGTATGTGAACCATAGATAAATATCCCGAGTATGGAGCGATCAGTAGATGTTGGTAATTTTTGGGGGGTTAATAGACGATTTCGTATAGCTAGGATCAGTAATGGAAGGTAGAAATGGTGTTAATCAGGAGTTAAAGCCAAGAATTGTGATGATCTAAATGATATGCGATATATATGCATCGACTACAATGACGTAGACAGTAAAACATTAAATTAAATACTTAAAGCAAAGCTCGGAAGAGGGCACCATCGTCTTCGATAGGGAGTACGATAAAAGTTAAATAATTGATGAAGTAAATTCGAGCAGTTAATCAAGATCACTGAAATAGACTAAACACATTAACAAAAAATAATGAAGAAACAGAACCGGTATAAAAAAATAAGAAATTAGCGGATCTGTATTTTTTCTTATATCGCCAGGGGCTAGGGATGTATCCTAGTTTGCGTTAGTTCTGTGACCTCTTCTCTTGAATTAGAATTAGTGACACCTCACAAAGCGCAATTCACACTCAGCGGTCCCTTTCATATATACAGTCCGAGAATCGGTTCCTGTCACAATAGATTAGTCACATGGCGTGCCCTGTAACAGGACCGCTTCCCTCGGAGTCTATCTTTGCCAAAATCTTTCACCTCTATGTGACATTTTGATCAAATTCCTGAAGGTTTTTATTGAGCTTACCCCAATAGCTCAAATTGTACGTCGATTTACTTGCACATTTTCCCAGAATAATAATGTTTAGCTCCAATCTAAAACCAGTTCTTCTGGAACTAGTTGTCGGTTAGCATGATATGTTATGATTCTCTCTAGTGAATGCGATATACAGGTTCCTGATCAATTAAGTGTCTTTCAGACTGAAATATGGGCTATAAGGGAAGCTTGAAAATTCCTACATATTGTTGGATCTTGGGGAACCATGGGGATCTTTGTCGATAGCCAGGAGTCGCTTATGTTCTTGGACTCGAACACAACATCATTCAAGCATGTCGGTCAGTGTGGGGAAAACTGTATAAATTAAGTCGTCAGTCTGCCTTGTATGTTTCCACAGCGATGTCAGTAGTTACACGGCGGGGAATCATTAAAAGTAAAATCTTCGAGATTTACATCCGTAAGGCGAGAGAAAATAGTATGAACTGAACACGAGACTTGGGGATTCCTAAACTCTGCTCAGTAGATGTAGAAGAGACTGATTTCTCACTTGTTGATAGGTTGACAGTGTTAAAGACTCGAACGGGTGAGCGTTATAAGAAGCCGTAGCGAACTAGGTGAGGAGGAGACAGTGAGTCGTCTCCTCTGTGACTGCCCGTACCTACATGACATCCGTCATAGGACTTTTGGTGATCGTATACCGACTGACGGGACTGGAAGTAGGATTGGGTGATCTTATCGGTTACCCTAATTTTTTTTATTTATTTATTTTCCAAGTAAAATTATATAGGTCTCGAGCTAGCAAATTTACATTCTAGATTTCCGGATTTCTGTTAAAACGAGGTCGCTTATTATTGTATGAACTGACAGTATTTGTCTCTTTATATAGAATTTGCCTGATACATTTAAAAGCCGCTATCGTAGAAGAGGGAACCGCATATGACATGTCACAAAACTTATTTGGGTCATGTTATTAAACTATTTTATTTTTGAGAGTTAAGAGACATGTCTCAGGTTCATTTTAAGGATGGATACTGTACCTAAAATACCGATTTAAATTGGAAACAGAAACCGTTATTTTTCAAAAACTTTAACCAAACAAATTGATGCCGATACGGAGCCCAAAAACAAATTTAATTTCGGTTACCATTAATTGTGTGTTTTATGTGAAAGTATTGAACTATTTTTGGTTAGTTTTGTAATCTATCACAAGGAGCATTTTTTTTTTTTGTAAATGACAGGCCTCTGTAAAAGTTTGTATAGCTTTGCCCAGAAGGGAACAACCAAATTTTCTATTGGGTAGTTAAAATTTAATATAAAAATTACGGATATTAATAGTGAATTCTATAGAAAGTTACATACTACAGATATTTCTGTAAACAACAACCTGAAACACGTCGGTGGTAATAAAATTGAATTATAGCTTTTGTGGCGTTTTCATAATAAAAGTTAATGTTAATGGGGGAAAGTTTCATACTTAAACGAGTTCTACTACGCTAAAATTACTTTCAAATTGAAGACGATGGAAAATTATACAAAAAGAATCCTTTAATAATGATTGCTTAAGTTTCCAATTAAACAAATGCCAACAATTTCTTAAATTCAAACCTATTCATATTAAAAAAAAATAAATAAAAGTTAATTAACACGAAAAGCCAAATGAAAAATTTGGCCATACTCCGAGGCAAAACAATAGGAAAAGTAAACGCAGGAAGAAAAGATTTCTCGTTCTTCGATGAACAATTATTTTCTGTTTTTTTTTTTTAATTCATAAAGGAAGTGGTATTAAGTGGTCGAGATCAGGTACGTAGCTAGGCGGGGCAAGAGCCCCCCCACGAAATGATTTAACAATTTTAAAAACTTAATACAATTCGTTAGGAAATTAATTTATTTTTGACTTTGATTAAATAGGAAATGCCTGTTAGTTCAGTATTTAAATAAAATATTTAAAAAAGTGTTAACCGACTTTCGTATTGTTATTGTTCGTATAAAGAATATACTCTTATAATATACAAAAAGTTAAGTTCCGATTTTTTACTAGAAATTTTTAAATATTTTATTCGGAAGGTTTTTTTCAATGTCGCATTTTTATCGTTTACATTTTGTAGATAACAAGATTGGCTATGAGTTATTTTTTTTTTTTTTGTAATAAAATGGCAAAACTTTAGAAAAACTGTAAAATTCTTATAACCCAATAAAATAACCCCACAATATAAAATGCAGATCAAATATATTATACATATATATATTTTTTTAAACCTACACAGAGAAAACAAATTTATTGTGAAACGCGAATTTTTTAATAACCGAAAGATTTGGTTGCACCAACCGAATTATTTGGTTGCCATAATCAAATTTATTCCAGGGTTAATTGAAATAAACTGTTCCAGTCGAAATTCTGTTGCATTTGCCGATTTTTGGTTGTTGCAACCGAACTGTACACTTGGCGAAAAATTCCGTCATCATAATGAAACCATATAATTTTTTTTTAATTTTGAGGCATTTATTTATAAATTTAAACGTTGTATAAAAAAGGATGTTCTGGTGAATGTTATATTACCAAACCGATTTGACAAACATTTTAAATAGTTGAAAGCATCTCACAACATTTAACGTTTTAAAAAATTTGTGTCAATACAATAATTTTTAAAAGAATTATAGCCGTTTTAGAAAAAAAAATGATTTGTGGCACCTGTGCGAGTTCTTGTTGCGATTGAAATGCAAACTGGCACAAAAATATTATTCAAAATTAACAAAAATCAGGACATATGGGAAGGGTGCATATCCTTACAGCGAACAAAATGTAAATTGGCGCAAACAATACCTACTTTATTCCTAAAACAATAATCAATTGATACGACATATTAAGGCAAATTGTAGTTTTTAGTCAAAATTAATAATTCAGGATTACGCTGATTTTCTCAAAAATTATGTATTTTTCTAATTTTGACAAAAGAAGCTAATTTTCATGCACGACAGTTCCTTTGTTTGTATATTCCTTATATGGGGAAAAACACTGTGCACCATAGATCCACTGTACATTTTTAGCCAAACTTTGCAGATATATAGAACAATGGTTCATTAAAAAAATTTTATAATTTTTTTTGACTTAAAGTGCCCTCTAACCCTTTATTAGCAACCAAAGTAGAATTTTTGACGGAATATAAATCATCGACGGTTGAAGATATTTTAAAATTTTAAATTTTTTATAATTCTGTGAATAAATCTGTATTCAAAAATATAAAAACAAATTTTTTTTTTAATTAACGGATTTTAAATTTTTTGCAAAAATATTGTGGTTTTTCACCATTTTTCAAAAATGTCATATGGCAAACCCTGACATTATAATTTTTATAAGTGTAGTAGTATTTTAATAAAAGCCAGCCATTATTTATGTTTTGAGTGAAAACGGAATAAATTTTTTAATATTTTAATATTTTAAACTTTGTGTATTTGAAAACCTCATCGTCCGATCGGTAAGATTTACGAAATTTATAATATACATTTCATATTTAATATATTAGTTTTTCAGCAGCATAACAATCACAAATATAAAAGATATGGCTTTTTGATATTTTTAGATTATTTTTAAAAAAAGTCCCATCAAAGCTCGTCAAAAATTATTTTTTCAAATAATTATTTGGCAACTCTGTATAAAATTTTTTCACAATTTTTTATTCACGATTGTAATCAAGAGGTTGTTTTATTTTAAGAATTTTTAAAACACATAATTATCCTTATCCAGTAAAAAAATATAGGCGTTTAAAAGTACTGGGTCGAAATAGGCGCACTGGGTCAATAATGAGTAAATGGTTTTAAAATTGGGTTCAATTGAACCAAACAAACATAACAAGTGGGGGTATGACTTTAAAAGAAAGCATTTTGATCATTAAAACTAACAAAATCGAACTTACCTTAAAATTTCTCTCAGTGTATGTAGTGTTGTTAAAACTGTCTCCATTACTTCTACTTTGTTTGTCATTCAATAATAATAAGTTCAACATATTAAAGAAAAATATCACGATCGAGTTTGTTAACTATTTAAAAACAATAACAACTCACCATACTAGTGGTGTCATTTTTTGTTTTTGTTGCTTTTTTATTTTACATGTTTCATTTGCACTTGCACAACAACAACACAGTACTTTGCCCAAACGAGGCTCAATTGTTTAATTCTAATGAATTACCTCTGCCGGGATACTTTTTTTTATTTAATTATCTATTAACAAATATTTTATTAAATTATTACACAAAAAAATGTATTTTTTACATATTAAACACTTGAATTAACAAAACACAACATTTGGCCCCGAGAGGATGCCTCAACTTATTTGTATTGTATTTTAATGAAAAGCCAATTGCTTTGATAAACTTTTATATTCACAACAAATGTTAACACTTATTTAATTAATTTATTTAAAAAAATTAATAAATTTTGTTAATTACAGCACTTAATTTAATATTTTTATTTTAACAGTACAATTTTAACAATTTTCTCGTGAGTTGAAATAATTTGTGACTTAAGGTGTTGCCAGATGCAAAAAAGAAGAAGAGGTTAAAGAGGAAAAGTTATTCGTATAAAAATAGGAGTTATATAGCATTCACAACCAGGCACGTAGATAGGGGGAGAGCAACGGGGTTTAGAGCCCTCCCCCCCGAAATGATTTAACAAATTTAAAAACTTAATACAATTCGTTAGGAAATGACAATATTATTGATAAATTTAATATAAACATATTTATTTTTGACTTGGATCAAATAGGAAATGCCTGTTAGTTCAGTATTAAATGGTTCAAATCTTCAACTTTCATTAGAAAACATCGCCTGCAAATGGGCGGCTGTCATTGTTAGAGTTGATTTTTCTACAAAAAATCAATAAATAAAGTCATTTCATACGAGATTTTGATGTCTTTGCCTTAAAATACAATCAAAAAATTGCTTGATACAATGCAAACTTAAAATTAAATATGTCTACACAGAAAAAACTAAAATTGAGTTTCAATTAAAATATTTGTTGATTCAGTTAAAAGTTTAATTGAGTTCGGACCAATTGAGGAAATTGTAGTAACAATTAAAATAATTTGTAACTATTTATTTAATATTAATTTCAATTTTAGTTTTAGTTTTGTTCATATCTATTAAAAATTGAATTGGATATTGGTTTTTATTTCAAACAAATTTTTAGTAGATATTATTACAACATTAATTAAAATTAAAAAAAAAATAGCCAAAAATAGGGGAAAAATGCTTTAATTAAAAACAAATCGCCAATATTATAAAATGTTAAAAAAGTCACCAAAATTTAAAAAAAAAATGGGCAAAATATAAAAAATCGAAAACATCTGCAAAAACCGCCAAATTTGGAAAAAAAAAAATGCCAAAATTAAAAAAAACAATCCTCAAGTTTGTAGATATTTAAAACAAAATAACAAAATTTGAAAAAATCTCTAAATTTAAATCAGAATTGCTAAAATTTAAAAATATCTTCAAAATGTTAAAAACTTAAAAAAATGCATTTTAAGGAAATGAACTTTATGCGGGAACATATTCCTAGCTACGTACTTTATGCGGGAGTTTTTTGTTTCAAAATGACATGAAAAAGCGATTTATATTATTAATACATGATTGCCCATTACATGCTGATAGGTAAATATTTAGCAAAAAAATAAAAATTGGGTTACAAAAAAAAATACATAATCAAAATAAAAAATCGAAAAAACACCCACCCCCGAAACATATTTCTAGCTACGTGCCTGGTCGAGATTGAACAGCAATTAATTTGCATTTTTAAATTGCAATTTAACCCAAAAGGATTACGTGCAAACAAAATAAAAAATTCCAACCATTAACCCCTGGCTCTTGTCTAACCAACAGCATATTATTTGGCAGAAACCATTAAAGAAAAATCTCAACATATTGTTAATAAAAAAAAAAAATAATAATAAAACTGAATGAATATTGAGTTTATTTGATATTACATAAATGGGATACTTGCTTTAAAATTTTATGATCAGACATTTAAAACTAAAAGTATATGGGCTTATGTCAAAAAATTTTAATACCTTTGAAACTGGTAATATTTTTTAATAACTTTTGCAATTTTTATACTTTAGAATAGCGGATTATTTGTTTGGATTAGCAACACTTAAACTCGTAAGAGTGGAAAATTTTAAGGACATAGGTCAATATTTATTATTTATTGTTACGCAAAGTTTAAAAATGAAAAAAAAATCGTTTGAAACAAGCTCACTTTTTTTGGGACTTTCAACTTTAGGACTTCTTTTGGTGTTATACAATCTTTCAACATTTGCGAGATAAATTCAACACGTCCCTTATTGCAGTGACATCACCTAATAAATAAATACATGGTAGTAGGAAATTGAAACCAATTACTTTAGAACATTTACCGCTTCAAAACATTTACCCGCCGTTATTGGAGTTATTGGTCCTTTTGCACCAAAAAACACACTATTCAAATTGAATAAACTATAAGACAGTCATTCACCAAGTAAGTATGGAGGAATGCAAGAAATTAGTGTAGGATAAGGGCTTATAATAGCGAATTTCTAATGCTGTATCTCTGCGATAAAATTTAGTGGAATTTTTGAATTCCCTAGACCTGAATTACCTAGAGTATTTATACAAATCAACATTACCAAACATTGTCATCGTAGAAGTTCAAATACCATGTTATCCTTTCGCGCAACTTGAGCTCCATATAGTGTCACGGTGTAATTGCTCCACTTAAATGCATTGTAACAACATTTGGCAACATGTAAAACAAATCAAAACAATTAGTTAAATACAATAACATTTTTTTAAACACCATTTTGTTTAACCACTAATTCCAAAAGCGTGTATATTTTTATTTTTTAATTTAACAGAATTGTCTCACAGTAGTGTTCCTGCCAGCAATTTATAAAATTGTATTTTGACAACTAAATTAAAAAGAAACAAACAAAAAACGACAGTACCGTTGGCTATTGAGTTAAAACGGATGAAAAACGGTAAAATCTGTATTTACCGGCCCGGAACCAGATACACCAAAAGGGAGAGAAAACGTATTGTTTCAAAAATCCGATAATACGCTCCGTTAATATACCGTTTATGTACATTCGTTGATGGATACGTGTAACACAGTCCGCTAACGTACCGCAATAGACGGATTCATGATTCCGTACGTTCCGGAGAGTTCGTAAAAATCTTTCTTGAGTATATTTGACACAAATAAAATTTTTTTTATTACAGAGTTAAAATTAAAATAATGTTCATCTATTGGGAAAAGAAGTGTACTTTTTTAATTTTTATTCTGCAAAGTTCTATTGGACTAAAATTTAGCAAATTTTTAGCTGATTAGTTTTAAATTGCAGTTTACGGAAATTTTACTCAAAATTTAGTAGCGACTACTAGTTTTTTCTACTAATTTCACTTTACTACAGTTCAGCAACTATGTGATGCTAGTGTTGGTCTTAAAGTTAGGTGGTGCGAATTTGAGAAAAATCGGATAGCATTAACACGGGGAAATTAGCGATTTTCAAAATTTTTCTAAAACTGCTATAATAAAAATATATGATACGACACATAATTTTACTTTATTATAACATGCTAAGCACGAATACTTAAATTTTTTTTAAATCGGGCGGTTTTCGAGATATTGCGACTTAATTTTTAATAAAATGGATTATTTTCCTCCATTCTACAAAATTTTTAAAAATGAGACAAAAATTTTTTTTTTTCACTAGTAAAGTAGACAAAACTACTTTTGATTTGAGCATAATTATGTCAATATTGGTTGAAGGATAACTTAAATGTACCTAAAAATATCACGGAAAAACAGAAAATTTACATAGTAAAATTTTTAAGCAGTTCAATTTTACACACATTATTATTGAAGGAATATTTATTTTAGCTTTGGATTTTCATTTACTAACGTTTTGATTGTGGTTGCACTAGGTGCAATAGTTTTGTGGTGCAAAATTTAAGAAAAATCGTATTACATACCCCTTCGCAACCTGAGCACCAAGCCTCTGATATATGGGGGGGGGGGGGGGGGTAATAATTTTAATAGAAATATTTTAAGATACATCATCTCTAATTTTGATCAAATGCATACAAAATTATGTTTTGTGTTGTATTTGAGCGCAAAAAACAAAAAATTTTAATTTATTAATCCGATTTCAAAATGCCAAAATTAATAAAAAATTATGTGTCGCAAAACATATTTATAATAAAGCAATTTAAGAAAAATTTTAAAAAATCAACAAATTTGGTAGCAGGGCGCCACGGGTTAGAGCTATGCGATTTTTCTCTAGGTTCTACCAAATAACTTTAAGATCTACACTCAAAAAAAAAAAGTTTGTAAAGTCAGCAAAATTTTAGTCATTAGGGTGCTTGCAAAATAATTGCTAATGTCAGCAAAATCTTTTGCTACAAATGATTTTTAGCAACAAAATTAGTAGATTCAGCAAAAGTTTTGCTAACACTTAGTGGATAAGAAATAAAAAAGCCTTGCTAAAAATTAATAAATTTTTTGCTGAATTTTAGTAGACTGAAAAAAACGCAAAAAATTTGTAGAAAAATTGTAATTTAGTTAATTTATTTGCTGAAAATCATAAAACATATTTTTGTGATTCTTTTAAAAATAATTTACAATAATTACGAAATATAAAAATTTTCATTTTGCCACATTGACGACATGAATTAATTTAATATCTGAAAATATATAGAAATAAATATATATAACATAACAAAAATTTTCTTTCAACTACTTACATCAATGGTTGTCTAAATGATGCTATCTTTTAAAGGACGCAACTGCCGAAGATAATTATAGAAACCGACTGACGACGTTAAGTCATAGTCGTATGTTCTGTTTTATTAAACTTATAAAACATTGTACTACAGAAAATCGAATTTGAAATAAAGAACAATTAACTAAAAAAAAAACTAATTATAGAAACGAAACGAAAAAATAAACACAAACAAACGAAACGAAAAAAAAATTTTCTTTCAACTACTTACATCAATGGTTGTCTAAATGGTGCTATCTTTTAAGGGACGCAATCTTTTTGCAATAAGAAAACGGAACCATAAAAATCTACCTAAGATGTGTTGGTATGTCTTCCGCTTTACTCTGTCTACATGTTTGTTTGTAATTTGACCACAATAGATTATTAATCTATAAACATTTAGTTTAGAAATACATATTAAATTTAAATATTTCTTTTATTTAATTAATAGACAATTATTTTCACAAGCCGGTACCAACGCAAAACTTAAGTTGTTTTAGTCCTCCATTTTGTTTTATGTATGAAAAACAGATACAAAAATCTTCCATGGTTGATTTTTTTTATATGTCTTATTAGAGTTGTACTTTTTAGTATCATTTTCCTCTTCTCTACTACATCTTGACATGCCGCGACATCTACTTCATTCTGCGTATATCTTTCAATCTGGTTGTCGTACACAGCAAGGACTATGAAGAACTAGGATGCACAGACCGGTGCGCGACGCGTGCCAACGTGCCAACACCCCAACATGCCAACGCGCACAAAGGTAGTTATAGAGGCATTCACAGTGGTTTTTGTTACCCATTATTGATATAATTAATTTATTTATTTTTTAGTAATTTTTAAAATATTAATTAATTAATTAATTTTTAAAATGGTTGAAAAATAATTTTTTTCTATTATATTTCTATTATAAATTGAAATAGCTTAAAAATTACTAAAAAAATAAATAAATAAAATTAATTAAATCAATAATGGGTAACAAAAACCACTGTGAATGCCTCTATAACTACCTTTGTGCGCGTTGGCATGTTGGGGTGTTGGCACGTTGGCACGATGAGGTGCGCGTCGCGCACCGGTCTGTGCATCCTAGTTCTTCATAGTCCTTGGTCCACAGTATTAATGTGCTTATCAGCACAATTTTTTTTAGCAAAATTAATTAGTAAGACATTGGTATAATATTAGTAAAGTATTAGTATAAAATAGTTAAGTGCTGCATAAATATAACAAAAATTTTAGCTGAAAACACGATTTTAACAAAAAGTTTGCTAAAAATAGTATACCTGATTTACAAGACGTTTTACTAACTTATTTTTTTGAGTGTAGTGCTACAATAATCTGAACAGTAAATTGAAAATTATCAAAAAATGTTTTCTTTACACAAAAAAACACACTCTTATTCTAATTTACAAGTGCGAAATTTTTTTGAATTCAATTAAAACATGTAATTTTGAGTATTCTTTAAAATTTAAACTGCCATAACTTTTGCACTCCTTGCAGAAAGTGATTCCTGAAAACGGATTAAAAGTCACTAAAAACTGATTTATTATCGTGTAAGCTCCTATTAACGCGCCATAAAGTTAAAAGAAATTTGTTTACCCCAATGTTATATATTTTAGAGAGTAGCCCATATAAAAATAATAATGAAAAGATTAAAACCTTAATTCATTAAAAAGAAAAGTGACACCTTGAATACTAAAAGCAAACACATTCAAAGCTCGAATGAAAACATTTCAACCCCTTAATTTCAAATTAATGAAAATAAATTGTAAAATTTTAAATGTTAACGATGATGATACTTTCGTCTTTGTTTAAATAGTAAAAAGGGTTAATTTTCATTTAATTTTATTTTTTCAAAATGATTTTTATGAAAAAAAAATAAAATGCAGCTCAGTTTTTTTAGCAGGAAATGCCAAAAAAAAGGTTATAATAGCGGTATTTTATGCTTAAAAAATACTTAAATCCTACTTAATATAACATTTTCTGCTTCTACAAAAAAAATGGAGAAAAAATATCATAAATCATATAAGGCACTTTGGTGAGTTCTTAAATAACCGCATAGCCAGTAATTTCCTTTATAATTAATTTATTTGTAAGTCTTTTTTCTATTTATCTTTCCTTTTTCTGATTTTTTTTTTTTTTTTTTGTAAATAAAGTTAAATAAATTATTCATTACATTATCAAAGATAAAGCACATTTTTAAAAGATTTATTTCGTATAAAACATTTTCTAGGTAAATATTCAAAAAAAATTAAACATCGTTATTTTAAATATTGGCTATTAATTACGTAAAAGTATGAAAGGACTGACTATCAACAATAATTTTATGGAGACTACAATTTAATATAACGGAACATGTACTACAAACTATAATTTAAGAAAAATATGAATGTAGAAATAGGCCTTATCCTCGCATTCGTTAGCGAGCGAAATCTTATTCGCACGCACGAGTTCTTTTACTTTTGAGATTCTCTAATTCAATAAAGAATTAACTGTACCAAAATTTCTAATGATGTGATTCGAATACGCAACCTTGCTAAATTTTACACGAAAGCAAAAAGGCATTCGAAATAACGTTTTTCTGCTACACTGATAGAATTTTCCTTCATAGTATTAATGAAACGATTTCATTAAAATCGATTCATTGGCTTAATGAAAAATTTCATTCACTGAATGAAAATTCATTAATATTGGTATTTTTTTCATTAACATTTTTTATAATTTTTTCATAATTTCATAAAAAAAAATTCATTAAATCAATGAAAATTTTTCAAATTTTTTTCAAAAAAAAAAAAAAAATTTTTTGTACTATCATTTTGAAATCAAAAAAACTAAAAAAATTACTTGTGAAAAAGAGATAGGATTAAGAAGAAAAAGCATTCTAGTTGAGAAATGAATTGTGCATTGGTATTAGTTAATTCTGTCTCTTCTGATCAAAACAATACTTGTGTGTACGTAGTGTGACCAAACTCCACTTTAGCCACAGTCATCGCTGTGTCGACCGTAGCTGAACTCGTTAAGAGGTGAGATTACGATGCATAGCTTGATGCTAAGGCAGTGAGTTCAAATGCCAGTACGACACCAAAAAATTAAAAAGTTTTTCATATAGAGCAAATTAACAATATAAAATACTTTGTTCAATTGACACATAAATTAACCACTGACGAGTCCCAGGAGGGGGACGAAACTGAGGCAGTCTGGTGTATCCCTTGTGTCCGTAAAATGTTTCAATAAAAATGTTTTCTTCTTCTTCTTCCTGTAAAGAGACTAACTAAAGTAAAAAAAAAACTTCTTTTAAGCAGAATTAACCAAAACTTTGATAAAAAATAAATTTTTTTTATTAAGTTTGTATATAGCTAACAGTTTTTGACGAATTTGAATAGTTAGTCACTAAATTCCAGGGAACAGATTCTCTAAGAAAAACGATATAATTTTGTTCAAAACGAGACCTAAAGTGTCATCGTTTTGACGATGTTACACAAAAACTTTATGCTAAACGATAATAAATTTTTGTGTTTTAACAACATTGTTAACAATATTTAAAATTTTTATCTAATATGGTCGTAATTTAACTACAAAAAGTGGTCTATAATCGTCGATCGTTCTACAGAATTCCAAGCCAAATCGATACAAAATTACATATTTTGTACCGACATATAAGAAAAAACGTTATGCTAAACGATAATAAATTTTTGTGTTTTAACAACATTGTTAACAACATTGTTAACAATATTTAAAATTTTTATCTAATATGGTCGTAATTTAACTACAAAAAGTGGTCTATAATCGTCGATCGTTCTACAGAATTCCAAGCCAAATCGATACAAAATTACATATTTTGTACCGACATATAAGAAAATATGTCATCTTTTAACACAAATTATAAAAAATGTAAAGAAAAACAGAAATAAATTAAAATTGATTTTTTTAGTTCAGCTTTAAATATTTAAATGCCTGTTAATTATATTTAAACGATTTTTTCAATCATTAAAGTTCTAAATATACATAATTTAAAAAAGTACAATAATTAAAATATTTCTTTTTTATGGATAAAAAAATTTTATTTTCAAAATTTGTAATTTTCGATCTGAAATCTAATTAGCTTCTTTTCAAATTTTATATTTTTCGAATTCGTCAAAAATTATGAGCTTTAGCCAAATTTGTTGAGAAACAACAGAATTTCTCCCACTATGCTACATTGATGGGTGGCCCCGAGAAAACCTTTATTGTTAGATTACTTTTTTACATGTCATCCTATTCCAAGTAACGAAAATTTGCTGAATCAGGCTGAGTTTAATAAAAATCTGCCATCGCTTTTGCAGAACAGCTTGTGATGTTTACTTTCGAACTTTTCGAACTTTTTTTATAAAAATATTTTATAGATCCTTTAAAGACCAGACCTTATAAATAATAACAACGAATGATAATTTCTCAATAACCACCAAATTAATGATATGCTAAAATAATGATAAAAAGTGCAAATTATTAAATATCAACGAAAATATTTCATACAAAATATGAATTTTATTCATTAAACACATGAAACTTTCTTAACGATTAGGCTAGGATTAATGAAAAAAATGTCATATACTATATGAAATTTTCATTGGATCAATGAAACCATTCATTAAAATTGATTTTATTCATTGACTCAATCAAACGTTTCTTTGGGGACTTTTTATGAAAAAATTCATTGGATTAATGAAGGAATTCATTAATACTACGCACAAATTTCTATCAGTGTAAGAAGTAAAAAAAAAGGAAATGTAAGATCAAAATTTATATTTATTTAAGAAAAAAAATATATAAAATTATGGCAAAATATGGAATTTAGCCTTAGCTATAATTAAATAACACTTAATTCGTCCTTTTAGATCAGCAAAATATTGAAATAATGAGCGATGAAATAAATCCGTGTTATTGTTCGTAAACTATATTTTAGACTGGTGTCTAATTCCCGCATTCGTGATCGAAATAATTCCGAATCGAAATTTATTTCGATAACATTATTTTTTCTGATGATGGTACACTCATAGAAATAAATCTGTAAAAATAGCATAAAAAAAAGCTACTAAAAATTAGTTAAAAATGTTTTTTCAGAAAAAACTGCTATAATATTTTTAATGTTTTAGCAGTTTTTTTGTCCAACCCAACTGACATCAATAAATGAATGTATCCAACATATTCGTATAAATACTCTGCTATTTTTGTAAAACCTACCGTGTTAAAAATTAGCAAAGGTACAACTACTATTGCACTAGGAAAACACTATTTTGTTTGCAAAGAATACCACCAGCAAAATTATTGGGCAATATTGTTTTTACCAATATTACTACCAATTAGAAGCATTTTTATTAATATCTTTTATATTTCACACACTTAAATATGATATATAAGACTAAGTCCCAACTGTATTGCTGCTTCTTTAATGTGATTTATTATACATTTTATTCAAAATTAATTCAATTTAAGCTATTTTCAAAGCACCACATTTTTTTTAATTACCAACGTTATGGCAACAGTGGCAAATTCGTTTAAACCAACAGTTGGACACTTTTATCAATCGGGTAACAGGACAATGCTGTCAAGATTGTTAATCCCACATTCTGCCAACGCATAACCGACCGTAGCCCACACTTTGCTAACACTCTGCCGATTGTATTTGTCTGCCTGGGTACGGTCAAGATTGTTAATCCCACGTTCTGCAAGCGCATAACCAACCATCGAAGACGCTTTTATCTAATCTCATCCGTTACTATTTCACAACGTTACCAGATTGATGTATGGTTTTCACGTACAGAGTAGCCAACTTGTGTTTATGTTGAGACACCGCCACGTGGCAAATTTTGTAATAATTATATGTAGTACTTAATTAATATATAATAATTAATATGCATTTTAGAAATGTTGAGGCTAAGAAAAAAATTATAAACACTATTAATTTTCAAATCTGACTAGACTTGTTACTGGCTTCCTTTTTATGGACAGGCGTCATCAGTGATTTTCCAGTTAAATTGTTTTATTATTTGTGTGTCAATTGTCTCTATATGATAAATTTTTTCAATAACGTGCCGGCTGTAATAATCTTACGTCTTTTAGTACATTACAAACAAAAGTACTCAAATTTTACTTTGAAAATTGTGTGGAATTACTGTTATTTTAAAATTTTCTCATCTAAAAAAATATTTTTTATTTTGTTTAACAAATAAACAAATGATCTTGAACTTGAATATTCTTGCTCAGATCGTAATCTTTTTTTTTAATTCACAATATTTTTTTAAATAATATCTGAATTAAATTTGAGTAGTTCGGTATTTTAAATGAAAAAAATTGATCAGCAATTTTTATAAAACTTTTCTGAAAAGTTATCCAATCGTTTAAAGAGCTTATTCCTCTAACGGGTAAGGATGCCTCAGGGCAGTCTTCATAAAATTTACCACAAATGCTTCAAATGAGCGTTGTATACTTAGAAATTAATATTTCCCGATAGAAAACTAAATTTGCTAAAAATTCTCCGAAAAAATTTTTCTTCTTTTAAAAATTAATTACTTCCAAAAATCTAAAAAAACCAATTTAATAATATAAGTAAGATTGATGCTTTATCTTTAATAATAAGTCCTTACTTTAGTCCAAGGACTCACTGGATTTTATCAGGATTCCTCTAAAGGACATCGTCTTAACTTATAAACTAATAGACGGATTTGTATGAAATTTTGCAGAAAGAAGACATTAAGTATTAATAGCAAAGCGTTGAAGTTTAAAACAATATAAATTGAAATTTAGATACTTTTTCGCCTAATTTCACTTCTTCCAAAAAGCTGAAATCGCATTATCTTTTTAAATAGGAGCAGAAAAAAAATAGTTTTTCGAGTGTGGTTACATCTTGGTAAGAGAAATCATTTTTGTCCAAAACTTCTCGTTTATATGCTTTAGTTTCCAAAGTCACCCTAAAATATTTTGGCTTATATATTAGGCAACGATAAATAGTTTTGTTGAAGAACTTATTATTTATTTTTCGAGTGGAGCACATGGTATGAATTTCGTTGCAAAACATCGTTTGCCAGTTAGAGGGTTATGCAACATTTTACCAAGCAAAACATATATAAAACATTGAATTTTACCAAAATTTTCTATATTTTTTTTATACTTTATTTTTTATCATAAAAATTCTCAATAAATGTCACTAAGAAAAAAATATTTTGAATTTGTGTATTTAGAGATACCCTACAGATCCTTAAAAAAAATTAAAATAAAATTTATATTTTTTTTGCATTTAAAAAAAAAAAAAATCCGTTTTAACACAACAAATGGTCTTATGGCACATTTTAGACTTCGATTCGAAACTAATTAAAAATTTCGAAATCCTGTCACTGGCTCTGATAAGTTTCTGATATATCGAACGTTTTCAAACCATTTTATTATTGTGTATTAAAATTCATTTAAGAAGTTCTAAAATCCACGGGATTTTGGTTTAAAAAGCGGTATCAGCCTTTAAAAAGCGGGATGGGTTGGTCAGGTTATGTATACACCTAATCACTGTCAAAAACAGGCCACTAATGTTATAATACGATTAATTACAAACAATCAACGCAATGTCTGTCCAGAAATGAAATTACGACAATAATGTTACATGAATGTTAAATACAGACGAACAGAAACAAAACCAAATCGCCCCATTTATATTTGTATTGAATTAAAGAAAATTAGTTAAAACACCCGAAGGCAGGCAGCAAACAACAGCAGCATTCACACACAAATTAATCAACAATAGCCAGCAACAACAACTCAAACTTAAATACACAGACACATTCAAAGGGAGAAAAGGATAAAACAAAAGAACCGGTGGCTAGTGATGATTGTCTGTATGTGTATTTGTGTACAAATGAAACAATCGAAGGATAATGACAATGATCGATTTGCTAATATCTGTCAATGTTTTTTGTACACACACACACACAAGAACATCGGAAACTTTTGTTGGGGTGGTGAAAAGGGGGGCTCTGTATACCAATAATAAAGTTGTGTGTTGTTCCTACAGCTGTTGTCTTAACATTGTTCTATAATGTCAATTAACTTTCAAACAACACAAACAGGATAACAATTGTATGGAATTAAAACAATTGTTGTATTTAAACGCATTTATTTATAGATTGGAAAACGATTAAGATCCAAACAACCATGTTAGACGACGTTGTTGAGAAATAATATACAGCACATATACGAGAAGGGTTTTATAATTATGTTGCTACAAGCGAATATAAAAGTTTATCAAAAAATTAATTATGTTTATTAACTTTTCAAATTTTCTACTCACTCAATATTTAATGGATATGAAATTCTTTCGACTTTGCAAATCAGTTCAAACTTTAAACATTTGTCGTGTCACTAAAAGAGATCTTCCTCGGGGAAAAAAGTTCGATCGTTTATCCAATGCATTCAACTCTCACTATGGATAGGTCATTTGTGGTGAAAGTGGTGAGATTATGGAATGAGGTAATTCCGTATGAAGCGAGAAGATTTTCGCAAACTGTAACGCAATTCGAGAATACGTTTAAGATAAATATTTTAATAAATCTTGTCGCTAGTATTAAGTCTTTGTGTTTTCAGTAAAAAGTTTTGTTTATTTTATTTATTATATTGAAAACTGATCCTTAAACTTGAATTTGGTATTCATGTTGCTGGTCATCGTTTTTGCTGTCTAGTTGTGTTTGTATAGAGATAATTGGGGGAAATAAATAATAATGAAATTGTTACATATTAAGTTCTTATAATTATGTACATATATATATACAAATTTATCAAAATATGTATCTTAAAATATCTTTGTCAAATTTTGAAATTAATCTGCAGCTATTTGGCCTTCTGGGCTTACAGCTTGCATGGAAATAAATAAATAAAATAAATAAAAATAAAAAAACTTTCAAAATTCGCCTGTACAACTTTGTCAAGCTTCTCATTATCCTTAAAAGCACATTATTCTACAACCTAAGCAATCTTGTGATTAACTCTAACCGCTTGGTAAATATCGCTACTCAATTCGGATCGTTTGTGTCTTAGATCGAAAAGTACCTCGTTATAAAGCTTATACTAAAGTTTGGATGGCTCCGTTTGATGCCTTCTAGAATTAATATTCGCCTCAGGAAAACACGCATTCTAATATTTACTTTAGAACACTGCCATTTGTCCTAACAAGGTCTTCCTTCCTGATATATATACCAGACATAAGTATCCAAAAAAGAACTACGTACACTCATAGAAATAAATCAATAAAAATAGCAAAAGAAGCTACTAAAAATTAGTGAGAAATGTTTCAACAGAAACAACTGCTAAAATTAGCAGATGTTTTACTAAATATTAGTAATATAAGAATAGCAAAAATAAATCTGTTGAATACACAAATGTTTAGTTATATGTGAGCTAAATTTAAGTTAATTTAAAGCAACAAAATAATCTGCTAAAATCAGCAAAGAGATTTACTAAATAAAAGTACACTCAAAAAAAAAAGTTTGTAAAGTCAGCAAAAAATTTTGCTGAGTCAGCAAAATTTTAGTCAGGAGGGTGCTTGCAAAAAAAATGCTAATGTCAGCAAAATCTTTTGCTGAAAATCAGCGAGCTGATTTTTAGCAACAAAATTAGTAGATTCAGCAAAAGTTTTGCTAACACTTAGTGGATTAGAAATAAAAATGCCTTGCCAAATATTAATAAATTTTTTGCTGAATTTTAGTAGACTGAAAAAAACGCAAAAAATTTATAGAAAAATTGTAATTTAGTTAATTTATTTGCTGCAAATCATAAAACATATTTTTGTGATTCTTTTAAAAATAATTTAAATTTATTACGAAATATAAAAATTTTCATTTTTCTACATTGACGACATGAATTAATTTAATATCTGAAAATATATAGAAATAAATATATATAACATAACAAAAATTTTCTTTCAACTACTTACATCAATGGTTGTCTAAATGATCTATCATTTAAAGGACGCAACTGCCGAAGATAATTACAGAAACGAAACGAAAAAATAAACAAAAGCATACTAAACGAAAAAAACAACCCTTTTTTAGCAATAAGAAAAAGGAACCATAAAAATCTACCTAAGATGTGTGTCTTTGTCTTTCGCTTTACTCTGTCTACATGTCTGTATATGTTTGTTTGCAATTTGACCACACTAGATTATTATTATGTATAAACATTTAGTTTAGAAATACATATTAAATTTAAATATATTATTTTGTCTTTTATTTAATTAAAATACAATTATTGTCACAAGCCGGTGACAACGCAAAATTTATGTTGTTTTAATCCTCAATTTTGTTTTATGTATGAAAAACAGATACAAAAGTCTTCCATGGTTGATTTTTTTATATGTCTTATTAGAGTTGTACTTTTTAGTATCATTTTCCTCTTCTCTACTACATCTTGACATGCCGCGACATCTGCTTCATTCTGCGTATATCTTTCAATCTGGTTGTCGTCCACACTATTAATGTGCTTATCAGCACAATTTTTTTTAGCAAAATTAATTAGTAAAACATTAGTATATTAGAAAAACACTAGTATAAAACAGTTAAGTGCTGAATAAGTATAACAAAAATTTTAGCTGAAAGCACGATTTTAGCAAAAAAATTTGCTAAAAAATAGTATACCTGATTTACAAGACGTTTTACTAACTTTTGTACTAACTTATTTTTTTTGAGTGTAGACAAAAAAAAATCATTAAAAAATGTGAAATTTTCAAAGTTTTTTTTAATGCGAATAAAAGTATGCCCTTATTAAATCAGCAATTTACAATTTTTTAGCAAAAATTTCTGTTGATTTCAGCAAAATAAACTGTTATTTGCATTCTACTAAATTTGTGGTAAATATAGCAAAAAGTTTGTTAATATTATAATATTTGTTTGCTATTTTGAGTCTACAAATATTTAATAAACGTATGTGCTAAGTTTAGCAGTTTTTTCTGCAAGAGCATTTTTAACTAATTTTAGTACCTATTTCTGCTTTACAGGTATATTTCTATGAAAATTGATTATCTGAAGCCTTTTACTAACGCAAACCCTAAGGTTTATACAACATGAAATTCTAATCATTCCATAACAAGAAAGAAACACTAGTAGCCACTATAAGTAATGATGAAACCGATTTGGATTTTTCATTTGACATTTTATTATCCCAGGAAATAATCTTCGAAATTCAAATGTGAAACTCCTGCCCACGACTAATCCCAACGATCCATCCTTCTCCCGCTCTCACTTACGGATATAACCTTTTAAACTCTTTTTATGGGGACTACGTATGTAATAATTTCCAAATATCCACTTTGGGGACTATTTCCGGGGAAACAATTTCTGGGGGTCTCAATAGGTTAAGGGATCATTAATTTGTAGAGTCCGATAGAACCAATCAGTCAAAAGCAGGCAATTGGACCAGTGTTCAGTACACTGACAGAATTATCCTTCATTATAATAATGAAACAATTTCCTAGAATTTTTTTCGCAGAGTCAATGAAAAATTTCATTATATCCAAAAAATTTTATTAATATTAAAAACAAATTTTCAGAAGCTTTTTTCATAAAATTTTATAGTTTCATAAATTTAATGAATATTTTCTTTAGAGCTATAAAATTATTTCAAAAGCTTAATTTTTTTTTTCATTAAATTTAATAATTTCATTAATCCAAGCTTTTGTTTTAAGTTTTTATTCTCAAGTTTTCAACATGTTTTATAAAGTGCTTTATTATTTAAGTCTAGACTTTTATTAATTCTTCAATGAAATTGTTTGAAAATCATATGAAGCAATTCAATGTCTTAGTTCCAATGCAATTTCCAAGACATTCATGAATAGTTGTATTAATTTAAGGAAAACTCTTATGAAGAAATTCATTATTGAAGTAAAGAATTGTCATCTCCAGAATGACAAAGGCGTAGCCGGCCTTTCTTTGGTATGTCCAACTCCAGCTTCGCTTATAGATGGATTTTGTTGGAGTTGATCTTCGGCCGGGCCGTTTTACATATGATCATATCCCTGACTTCCATTATTGGAATTATGACCGAATTCCTTTCATACATAATCACAAAACTAGATATTGGGATAATTCGTTCAACTGCAGCTCAGTAATTTTGTAATTTGACCTTCTAAGAGAACCAAAATTTTTAAAATCTACTTCTGTTACTTTCAGTCGAGGCATAACCATTAAACGTTTGAGATTGTAGCATTTGATAGCTCAATCAAATAAGTGAAAATTTTCAAACTGGCCTCGTTATAGCGTCCAAAGTATAATGAAGAAAAACAAATAAAACCTCATCAAAAACAACAACAACAAAAAGAGCGGTTATATGCGGGAAGTTTGCCAAAACAAAAAAGACTTAGCACACGGTTAATAAAAACCCCTACGGCTGATAAAAATTAAGTCATTAGTTAACTCCAAGATACTACTACAGAACTCTAAGGCAAAAATAGAGGGGGGGGCCATTTAGAAAAGGCGGAGTAGAGTGGGATGAAGCTTAGAAAGTAAATTGCTAAACGTTTGTTTTGAGATTAACCACGATTAGAAAAAGTTTAACAAAAACAACACAGTAAATGAAAAACTTTGAGAATATAACAAATGTTACAAGCATACAAAGAGGAATGGGAGAATTAGGAAGGAGAAATGAGGCAGCCAAAACAAAATGTTACCAATCTGACAGTTACAAATATGAACAGAGTACAACATTGAATGCTGCATTAAGTCTCTAAAACAAAATGATAAACCCAACAAATGCGAGAATAATTACCATGGATTAAAAGTTGCTATTTTAACCGAATATTCTCTGGGTTTAGCTGAATATTCTTTCAAACGTTTAACATTTTTCATTGTTATTTTTGCGTACAGCATGATACGATTAACTTTAATTCAAGGCAATTAGAAGTTTGTAATAAATTTATTTAGTTTAGAGCAGACTGATTTTATTCCATTTCAAGGATTTTTGACAGATTACTTAAAAATTAGTATGCTTTTCATTGTCTTGCTGTAATTAATAATAGAGTTTTTTTTTTTAAACTTAACTGAAACAAATTGTCATATTTGTTAAGTTTTATCTGTTTGTGGCACATAGAAATTTAGCTTCTACTAGTTTTGTACACCGAAAAAAATCCACGCAACTTTTTACAAAAAAAACTTTTGTAGCTAATTTTCTCATAAAACACAATGAACTTTATTTCATTTTACCAAGAAATATTTAGTGCAGCCTTTTAAAATTTCACGAAAATAACGGAATCATTCGTATTTATCTTTTTCGTAATATACAGTGGTGTTCAAAACATTTGCAACTGAAGTCATGGTTTAGGTAATTATAATTTTTTCGATCAAAAAGATTTGTGGTTTCAGCTATAGCTTATTATTTTACAAATACAAAAAAATTATTCATAACTTCTCAAAAATAAAAAAAAGTAATTTAACAAAATAGTCGACAGTGCAGTGTTCAAAACATTTGCAATTCAGGAAATACAAACAATGGTCTTAACGCTCAGTATTTTGGTGCGTAGCCATTATTTTTTATAACTTCTGAACACCTCTTAGGCATTGAGGCAATGAGCTTTTTAATATAATCGTCAGAAATTTCATTCCACTGCTTCTCCAACTCGACGAAAAGTGCATCACCATTTCGGAATACTTTATTGCCGATATTCCGTTCTACAATCATCCACATGCTCTAAATCGGATTGAGATCGGGAGATTGAGCCGGCCACGATATGATATTAATTTAATTTTCCTGCAGCCAAACTTTTACAACCCCCGCAATGTGTTTTGGGTCGTTGTCGTGCTGGAAGGTCCATGAGAGTGGCATTTCCCATTCAGCATACGGAAGCATAACTAAACTCAAAAGATCTCTATAGATTGTGGCCGACATTGTGCTAGTAATGCAGTGAATTGGGCCACTCCCATTTCCTGATAAACAACCCCACAGCATAATGTTTCCACCTCCGTGCTTCACATTTCTCAATTGCTGTTGAGTCCAGTTCAAACGGGTGCGTGCAAAGTCAAGCCGAGCTTTTCAGTATTTTCCGACACAAACGGTTTTAATGGTGGGAAGACTGGCATCTATTAAAAGTTCAGTTTTAGCTTCTCTGGAAACTGTTTTGGGATATTTCGTAAACAAATTCTTGATTTTCCGATCTTCTCTTACAGTTGTAATACGGGGTCTTCCACCTTTATGAGTTGTTAACAATGCGGCAAATCGTTGATTTCGGAACGGAGTACTTTATAGAAATTTCTTTTTGGAAAAATCCATTTTGAAAATCATTTAAAACTTTTGATTTAAAATCAGAATTTTATTTATTTCCTGCCATTTTTTACAAAAATTATTCTTACGATGTTTATGCTTCCAACATCTTATTACAACTATTAAAGAACAATAATTATAATAAATTTGTTTAGAAAATGTAACGGCCTGAATCTCATATTAAAAAGGAATGCGATTACCGTTGTATCCTAGCGTTTGTTAGCATAAATTGTTTCGTTAAGAGTAAGAATAATGAGAGTTGCAAATGTTTTGAACACCTGCATTTTGAATACATCTATTATTATTATTTTTTTTGTTGTTTTAATTTAACGGAATTAATTTTTTTTATTTGTTTAACATAAAACAATGTATGAAGAATATGTAAAAAATAAATTTTAGTAACTAAGTGTGATTTGAAGAAAATAAATCAATGAAAACAACAAATGCGATCTCAGTTCCAAATGTTTTGACCACAACTCTATATGAAAATTTCTTTTAATTTTCGAAACGCAAAGTGTAAAGGCGTTTGTTTTTTTACGAAACTATCGAAACTATATAAAAATATTGATTTAAGTTTACGAAATAAATTCTTTAAAATAAATATGTGCAACATTTTGAGATTTGGCTAATAATATTCTTATTGTACTGAATTACTTTATTTAATACAACTGTTTCTTTTAAAACGCGGGTAAAAAAAAATATTTCGTAATACATAAAAAAATTTCCGTAAAAACGATCGTATATTTTACACACACATGGAAATTTTAGCTATTTGCTAACTGAAATTTGGTTACTACGACTCATACTACTTGTGAATTTCAGACGGTTGGCAGAATTTAGCATTAGGTTTTACAACAAAGTTGGGTTAATTCAACTGAATTTTAGTTGCAACACCAAAAACATTCGGAAATCGAATGTCAATATCGCTGTAATAACTGAATTTATAAGTTTTTACCAGTAATATACACTTTTTAATGCAGTTGGCACCAACCTTTTATGATGCGAAACAACCATTGTTTTTGTCCCCGGAATTCCAGGGAATCCCTCTTTTTTCAATCCGACAATACCGGGAATTTTGTGCTGGATTTTTCGTGATTTTTTGTTTTTTTATTTACAGAAATTGTAGAAAATATTAAATATGTGGATGCTTTATTTTTTAATTGAAATATGATTATTTGATTTTTTTTAAATTATTTTAAGTAAATTTTATTTAAAATTAGTATAAATAATATAAATATAAATGTTCAAAATTTGGTAAAAAAAAATTATTTGGAATTCTTAAACTATAAATATTTTATATGGATGGCAGGCAATATCGCTATAATGCCGGCATCGATTCAAAACCCTTTCATTATTATTATTATTTCTAAAACACCGCTACCGATATAATTGAAATACCATTATCCGTAAAATATCGTTACCGATATAAGCCAAATACCAATATCTCTAAAATACCGTTACCGAAATAACTAAAATACCGATATCGCTAAAATAACGTTACCGAAATAATTGAATAGCGTTATCTTCAAAATGCCGTTACTTAAAATAATCTGCCAAGATCAGAAAAAAAAATTCCTGTAAATAGATATATTTCCCCAAAGTTTGATCATAAACTAGCCAGTCTAGAACTCGGGCATAATGGGGCTCAAAAGTATTGGTGTGCAGTGACATTACCTGCATAAGTTTAATAACGTTACCCTTAAAATACCGAAATAACTAAGAACCGTTATCCCTAAAATAACGTTACCGAAATAACTAAACTGCTGTTACCGCTAAAATACCGTCACCGAAATAAGTGAAACGCCGTTAACGTTAAAAAACTTACCGAAATAACTGAAATATCGATACTACTAAAATGCCGTTACCGAAATAAACGAAAATAGAGTTACTCTACCGATACCCTCATCTAATCGGTTACCATCCATGATATTTTCATAAGTTTTTTTTTTTACTTCAAATAAATTAATTTAAATTAAACAATTTAATTGAATAATTACTAAACTAATAGAACATTTTTGTTATAAATTTTTGCTAAAACTACTAAAAATTAGTTAAAAATGAAGTTGCAGAAAAAAAATGCTGAAATTGGCAGATTTTGTTTGCTAAATATTAGTAAGATAAGAATAGCAAAATGAAATAAGAATGATTCTACAAAATATTTAGTTACATTTGAACAAAATTTTAGTCAATTGAAAGTAAGAAACTAATCTGCAAAAAGTTTGCTAAATATTAATTAATTGACAAAAGCAATCATGAAAAAATGTTAAATTTTGAAAGTTTTTTTAAAGATTATTTTTAAATGCGAATAAAAATCTATCTGCCTTTCTGAAATCATCAATCTACAAAGTTTTAACCAAAAATTTCTGTTGATTTTAGCAAAATACACTGTTATATGCATTTTAAAAAATTAAAGGTTTTGTTGTTTTTAGTCTACAATATTTAGTAAAAGTTTTGCTAATTGAAGCAGAGTAAGTTGCTATTTTAAATTAATTAAAATTCAACTCGAATATAGCTAAAATTTTGTCAAGTTAATCGTTTTATTTTTGCTGTTTATTATTATTTTTATTAATATTTATCAAAAAAAAAGTCTGCTAGTTTTAGCAGTTTTTCTGTAACGTACTTTTTAGTAGCATTTTCTGCTATTTTTGTAGGTATATTTAAGCGTAACTCAAATAAAATTTAATAACATTTTTTAGAGCTTGTTTTTATTAAAAGAAACAGATTCGGCTAAAAATGTGTGTGAAAATATTCAATTTTGAAATTTGTTTCATTGAACATTTTTAAACAATTTTTTTGAAATCTGTGTAGAACTGGTGGACCTAAAAATATTAATTTTTAAATTTAACATTTTAAATTAAAAATGGAAATTTTTAATTTCCATAACTTTTTTTTCGTATCTTAAATATGAATTATAAATTCTTAACTTAAAATCGCTTAAAACTTGTACGAAAAAAATTTAAGTTTAACAATTAAAACTTCAAACTCGTCGAAACTTAAACGAAAAAAAATAGAAAACGGTCATGAATTTTTTTTTTTTTGAAGTTTGATTTAAATTGAAACCCGATTTTTTCCATATTAACTGTAAACTCTTCTAAACGAAACTAGACGAAACTGCGATTTATAAAGACTGTACGAAAAAGTATATTATTGGATATAGTCGTAAATAAAAAGAATTTCAAAAATATTCTTCCAGGATTGCTAATATTAGTTTTTTATATAAATTATTTGACAGTTCTTTTGTTATCATATGGTGTGTTTAGGTTTAATAAATTTATTTTTATAATAAAAGTCGAATTTTTCAATGTTGAGCAGGAAATCCCGGGCTCCATGAAATAACCCCCCAGGAAATAACTCCCCAAAACAGAAATGAAATAAATCCCCAAAAATGTATATAGAAGACAACAGCAACGACATTTTGGGGAGTTATTTCCACTTTTGGGGATTTATTTAATTCTTTTATTTGTGGATTTATTTCGTAACGAAATAAGTCCCCAAAATTTCAAAATGAAATTATTCCCCAGTAATTATTTTTGGGGAGTTATTTCGTTATTGATGTGGAAAAATTTTTTCTCTATATAGATTGTTGGAATAGAAAATTAATTTGTGTAATTAATGTTTGGTTGTGTAATAAAAAAAATTTCGAATCCCTATATTTTTAGATTTTATTTCTGCCAGGCTGTAAGGCGAAATGCCTTTAAGCCCTAGTGGCATGTCATAACGTCCAATGACATAATGTCCATGGACGTTATGTCACTCGAAAAGTGTCATAATGTCCATGGACTTTACGACAATTTGGAAAATGTCGTAATGTCCATTTACATTGTTTCATATTATGTCACTTTCGAATGTGGCATAGCGTCAAGAGTTTTTAAAATAAAAAGATTAATAATATTTAGTATATCAATACAATTTTTTTAAATATTCTTTAGTAGTATATCACAAAATAAAACTAAATTTATAAATCGTATAATCGCACGCAGAAAAAACTTTATTTCGCGAAGCCGCCTGCCGCGTTCTACGAAGGAAGGCCGCCACACAGAAAAACTTGTTTTTACAAATTACTTGATGTCTTAAAAATATAAGATTTCAACGGATTCGACATCTGATTTGAAAAAGAAGTTCTTCTGGGTGGCGGAATTCGGCCGCTCTTAGGGGTTTTTTTTTTCGTAGAACGCAGCAGGCGGCTTCGCGAAATAAAGTTTTTTCTGCGTGCGACACAAAAGAAACTTCCAAATTACTGATCTGTTTCCACACTGGAGTATAATGTTTATGGACCTTATGTCACCCAAAAAGTGGCATAATGTCCATGGACTTTATGTCATTCCATTTGTGGACATAATGTCACATTGCAGAGTGTCATAAAGTCCATGGACATTATAACACTCTTCGAGTGACATAACGTCCATGGACATTATGTCATTGAACGTTATGTCATGCCACCGTAAGCCCTTATTGTCGCAATACAGTTGAAGACTATATTCAGGTTTATATTTAAAAATATCTGTTTTGGAAGTACAAAAATTATGAGAATTAAAAATATACGAACTTATATCTATATGTACAATTTTGAGTTTAAAAATGGGGACTTATTTCGTTTCAAATTGGGGATTTATTTCATTATGAAATAAATTCCCAAAAAATGGGGGGTTTTTTCATTCCCGTTTGGAGATTTATTTCATTTCGTTGGGGTTTTATTTCATTTTTAAAATTGGGGTATTATTTCATAAGAAAATAAATCCCCATTTTTGGGAAGTTTTTTCATTTTTGTTTTTGGGGGGTTATTTCCTGGGGGGTTATTTCATAGAGCCGAAATCCCGGGATCCCGAGAAATTCGAATAATTTCTGTCTGTAAAAGCCAAAAACAGTGCGTACACCCGAGAATATTGCTGCTGTGGCAGAAAGTGTGCGTGAAGCGCCATCAACATCAATTCACCGTCATTCTCAACAATTAAACATTTCGGAGACATCATTGAGACGAATTTTGAATAAAGACCTTGGTATGACGGCATACAAAGTCCAATTGGTTCAGGAGCTCAAAAAAAAAAGTTATTTGGCGGACCCTTTATATTAAGTTAAGTGTATTAATAGTTTTGAAACACTAAGTGAGTTTGTTGTTCATTTTTTAATAGTTAAATTAATATTATTAGTTTTCCAATGGTTTTACATTTATTCCGGTTAAACTCTTCTAAATTTAGTAAAATGAATGTGTAATTATAGTTTTGCAACGCAGTGTATATGAATCAGCGACGTCCAATATCATTACCCACATTTTGTTGCATATTGTTATAAATAAATAAATTTAAAAAATAATATACAAATTAAGACTTTTTTAAAACTAAAATGTCATTACCATATAAAGCCGCATGGTTTAGCGTTCAAATACAACTTGCCTACAAAAAGTTCCAGTATACTGTAAAAAATAATGGGACTATAAAAAATGTACTTTTGGGCAATAATTACTAATAAAATCCAAATAGTGCAAGGTACGTCGATTTTTGTGTAGTTATATGACGCAAGGATTTTTTTCGGTGTATGTCTGCATCTGATAACTTGTATAAAATAAAATTAAATAAAAAGAGGAACAAAGTAAAGAAAATATGTACTCGTAACTACATTGAATCTTTGTCACCAACTATTTCAAGGATTCGTGGAACTGCGCTGAAGAAGAAAATAAACTCTATACTCTCTCCTTAATTCATAGTTTTTTGTTTGTGTTTTTTAACTTTTTCATTTTATTTTTTATGGTTCGTGCAACTCATGTTTCAGTGCAGAAAAAAAAATGGGTGTTGACATTTGAAACTTGGCCACTCCTTTTATAAGGACATAAAAACAAATGTAGCAACATATAAACATAAAACTAGCATCTCCATTTTATACAGAAATATTAAAGAATAATAAAAAAAAATGTGACAAGTTGAAAAGGGTTTAATTAAACAAAATTTTGAAATGCATTTAAAATAACTGGTACTGGTAAATTCGATTACTTTTCAGTACTCGATATTTTTAATTTGGATACTGGATACTTTTAATGGCTTTTTAATTTAAAATTCATTTTACTTGTTTACTTCAATTCTTTTAAATTCACACTTTTACGGAATGTTAAAAACACTTTTTTTCAACTTTTTCACTTACTATTCCATGTTTTTTTTTAGTTTTTTCAACTTTTTTCTTTAAACTTTTCACTTTTGATTTTTCCTTTTAGCAGATTTTTCCTTTAATGCTAATTATGTTAGCGCAGTCGCATTTTTGTATTATTTTTAAGTCCAAAATACAACTCTTTTTTACCAGCACTACTCGTTCTTTTACCAGCACTAAATTATAACTTTTTAAAAACTAAACCCGGATTTCATAGTCAATTCTGAACGAAAAATTAAGTCAAGTCTAAAGATTAAACATTCTGATATTATCTTCAAATTAAAAACATCAATACTGTGGCAAAAATATTTAAAAACGGTATACACTGATAGAAATAAACCTGTAAAACTAACAGAAAAAGCTAATAAAAATTAGTTAAAAATTACCGTGCAGAAAAAACAGCTAAATTTAGCATATTTTTTGCTTAATATTAAAAAAATAAGAACATAGCATTTTATTGAAAATAGCATTTTACTCAGTAAAATTAGCGAAAACTTTAAAATAAATATTAAAATATTTGTATACGGTGCACTAAAGAATAATGTCAATCCTTGGTAGGACGACACATTTTACTATTCACTTGTTCCTTCTTTCCTTCCCTTTATTTTTTAACTTTTATACAGTGCACTGCATGTATAGGGGATCTTCTCACTCAAAACAAAAAGTTGCTGGGAGGATCCTTGCAGAAAAATTGCTAATATAATTAAAAAAAATGTAAATTCAGCAAAAATGTTTCTGAATTTAGAAAGTTGTTTGCTAATACTAGCAAAACTGTAGCTGACTTTACTGACTTTTTTTAGGTGAATAGGGTTTGGAGTACGGGAAAAATTTCTAAAATATCGGTAAAATTTTATTTCTTAGCATTTTTATTTTTAATTATCTGTAATTTTTAAAGGCAATACATGCTATAAAAACATTAATTGACTTTGAATTAGCAAATTTGTGAAATGATCATGTCCCAGTCCTGGAGATATTAGAGGGCGTTTTGAATCCCATAAATGACGCAGTTGAGGCACTAAGTCGATAAGATTATAATCTTTTAGTAGCAGATGCTGTTATAATAATTACATTTGTTCAGGACTAATGATAAAATATAGGCATTAATAAGTTTAAAAAAAAACTTCCGATAACTTGAATGCCAATTATAAAATATCAAAAAGTTCTCTGTATGCTGAATCTGAAATATCCATTTCTGAAATATTCAGCAGTGAAAATGACATGTATCTAAAACCCAATTCAATGGATGTTTTAAAATAAAACTAAAACATTCTATAGAACAGCGGTGACAAGACTTTTTTTCTTTGCGTGCCACAAAAAGACAAATTTATATATAAAGGGTCCGCCAAATAACTTTTTTTTTTTGAAAATGCTATAAAAAAAAACTACTGAATATATTCTCAAATTTCTTTTTTTATTTGAAAGTACAATCCTTCCGGTTAATAATGGAAAATAATTTCATTCAAATGGCTGCCTCGGCTGGCCATGCAGTAGCCTACACGATCGGTCCAATTTTTAAGCACATTATCGATTGTGTGCAGCTGTATTTCACCAATGGCTTCACGAATATTGTCCTTTTAAGCGTCAATTGTCTCTGGCTTGTTGGCGTAACACTTATCTTTGACGGCACCCCACAAATAATAGTCCAACGGTGTCAAATCGCAGCTCCGAGGTGGCCAAACGACATCAGCTTCTCTTCTTCCAAAATCCGTACGCAATTTTCGCACACATTCTGCAACATTACCATGATTTTCAAAGTAATGTCGCAATATTTCCCAGCGTTGTTCAAGCGTATACCCAACCATATTCGTTCAGCGGAAGGATAAAACTAATTATCTGTCAAATCAGACATGAGCTAAGTGTTACCATTCACGAAATAAGCACTAGTTGAAAAAAAACGTTAGATGGCGGACCCTTTATATACATATATATATTAATTATAACGGTTTTACAATTTTTCGGTAACGGTATTTTAAAGGTAACGTTAATTTTAAGTCCCACTATGCCCGAATTCCAATGACAGGCTAGTTAGCGATCAAACTTTGGGAAGATATATCTACTATCAGCTATTATTTCGGCAACAGAATTTTAGGGATAATATTATTTCAATAATTTCGGTACCGGTATTTTAGCGATAACGGTATTTTAAGGATATTGGTATTTAAGTTATATCGGTAATGGTATTTTACGAATAATGATATTTCAATTATTTCGGTAACGATATTTTATAGATAACGATAGTCAGTTGAAAGGGTATTGAATAGATAACGGTATTGCCTACCATCACTGCAAATATAAAAAATTATTAGTCCGCGAAGCACGTAAAAACACAAAATTCAAAATTTAAAGCAAGTCCGGTGGCAAAGAGCTTCTAATATTATTAGGGGTAAAAAGCTTAAAAAGGGTTAACTCTAGAACAAAATTTTTTTTGACAAAATTATTTAGAACTTATCAATATTTTAAACTGCATTATTAGTTTTTTTAGTTCTCACAGAAATTTTAAAAGCTATAAAGAGTTATTTTCAAAATCTATGCAAAAAAAGTTATATGTACTCTCCTGCACTATGGGATGAAGGGTGTAATTACGAAAAAAAAATTTACGTTAGGTAAATATTAGTGTCCGACTGAACAGTTCGGCCAGAAAATGCATTTGGTCTGTATTCGGTATTTTAAAGCATTATGGACAAATTTGGCGGATGGAAAAATGTTTACTGGGCTGATTAGATGCTATTTTGAAGAAAAGTCTGTAGTTAAGACATGAATTCACTGTTCGGCCTCAGAAAGTTCGGCCAAATTGAAAATAGTTCGGCGGCCGAACTTTTAACTTTATAGCTAAACTTCGGCTTTTTTCTTAAATTTTATACACAAAATCGAATTAAATCGGCTCAACAAACATGTTTCCAATACCAAAATTTGTCATCATTGTCTCTAGATATAAAAAAAACCGTCAAAATATAGGTTTTTGACCAAACTGTTCGGTCGGACACTAGTAAATATACAAAAACATGGCGGAAACTTATGTTTTATGCACATAAAAATAAAGTTTAGACATTTTTCTTTAAAATATTGACTCAGAAGCTAAAAAAATTTGCTTATTTACCAAGTTTACAAAAACCCTGATTTTTGGAGAAAACTCGATTTGCGAAACCTCTTAACTTCTTAAAAAAATTTTAAATATTCTTTACTACATAAGCATCCAAATTCAGCTTGCGCAACAATTTTTTTTTAACACTCTATTATATACGTCCTTGTGTTTTTTTATTTCGACGCAACCAGCGAAGGTTTTCTTATTATGACTACGCAGTTATGTAGTTAACAATGAATAGATATTGTGAAATCTTTAAAAATCCGTGCTTATTTTATAAAATTTTGACATTTAGCATTCCGATGTGCATACAATAGAAACAAAGGAAATAATAAAGACAAGTAAACTACAAATACAACTCTGTATTTTATTTACCTTATAAATACAGAACTGTATTTTAGTTATCTTATTATTTATAATTAAAATTTTCAAGAATGGATGGCGCTTAGTTTTCATGCAAACAACCAAAAATATAACTAAAATTTAGTAGATTTTACAGTTTTTTTTTTTTTTGTTTTAACTTTACTAACATTTAGCAAAAACTTTTTTTGCAATTCAATTTTTAACTAATTTTTAACCTCTATTCCAAAATAAAATATTAAGGCTCGAGGTCTAAAACCTTTTTTTTTTGCTATTTTTACACATTTATTTGTATGAGTGTATCTACTGTACCGCTGCGAATATTACGAATAATTAAAAAGAATTACATGTAGTATTCAATTTTCAAATTATTTTAATTGTGCACACTAACCAGTTTTTTTCAATCTCCTGAACACTTGTATAGATGCAGATAGATCCGTTTGAATATAAGACAACGGAATATTATTTATTTTAATTTAAAATGATATCAAAGCATTTTATTAATATGTATGTCTTCCTTTTAGTTTCAACGTACAAATTCAATACACGTGAGTTATTACTTCATTTTTAATAAAAACTTTCTTTTGACAAAAAAAATATTCCTTAGACACAAATTACTTGCTTTAAAATAAAAAATGGAAATTTACCGGGAAATGAAAAAGTCCGGGAATTCCCAAACTTTACTCCTGAGTTTTTATGTACTTTCAAAGGTAAAGACGATCAAAGCTTTATTGTTCTTCATTCAATGAAACAGGTTCATAAATATTTATGAAACTGTTTCATAAAAATATTAGTAAGGTGATTCGTTTCGGAATTAAACCCGGATCTTGCTCAATTTTGATACCGAAGTGTGTTACTTGCAGAACTCCATTAACCTAATAAATTTGTCCATTTTTCCCTACTTCTTTCGGTTTTTGAGATTTAACAAAAATTTTCCATGAAATCATGAAGAACGTTTCTTTAATATTTATGTAAAGTTCATCATATTTATGAAAACTTCATAAATATGACAATGTTTCAAAGATTTTCGACAAATGAAACTGTTTCATAAATATGATAAAACTTGCGCAAGTAGGGTGGATTTTATTGCATAACCGAGTGTGGCATGTTGACCCATTATGCGTTTGGTTAGTTACAAAATAAACACGACGATAAGAAAAACTATGTGTTAATTAGTGTTGTCTCTTCTATAACATCTTAAAATATTAGAGCAATTGGCTGGTGATCCCACGCAAAAAATTTCTTGCACTTAAGTTAGTAGCTATTTTCAGACCAATTATACCGAATCATAGGGCACTTTTTGGGCTTTGTAAGTGGATGACAAGATGCTGTAACACTTAAATTAAAACGGTATATTTGCAAAGATCGCGTTTAAATATTTCATTCAGCATATATCATATGATTTATTGTTATTCCATTCACCTTATTTATAGTTCGGATTTAAAAAGTATTCAAAATATTACAAATATTAAAACTTTATGAAATTATTTCAAGAAACCACTTCAAAAGAAAAAGTAAATAGATACTGTATATTAGACTGACTCAGCTCGTATGGAGAAGAAAATGTGTTTTTTGTCCACCCCTCAAAATGTACATTGGTTTGTTTAAAGATGATTCCTAAAATATTTCGTGTCTAGCACTATGATCCTGTAAGCTGGACAGTTTTTAAAAAGAAATTTTTTTTAGTATTTTTACGGAATATCCCTGAAAAGGGAATATGTCTGGACAAGCGTTGACATGCTTAACTTGGACGCGCGTTAAAAAACTTTTCATATGACACTAATATTAAATACGTTGCCTTAAGTTAAAGTACACAATTCTTTGAAAAACTAAAACATAGATCTTTCTTGAAAACGGATCTTAATGCTTTCTTGAAAACGGATCTTAATGCTAGATCACTGCATCTTAATGCTAGCCACGAAATTTTTTTGGAATCATCATAAAACCAACCAAAGTATATTTTGAGGTGTGGACAAAAGAAACTTTTTTTGGTGAGTCGGTCTACTGTATATCATACATCTATTTACTACGTAAAAGATAATTGTTGCCAACAACAGGGATTTGTGCCGCCTTACGAAAGGAATCTTATTACAGAATATGTAACACACAACAATAATAAGTTGCTTTAGGTAAAGGATTTATCAAAAGCATTCCTTATAAATACTCAAGTAACTAATTGCCACCGTTTACATGAAACAATCAGGAAAAGAATGAAAGAGGGGAAAATAAGGAAGGAGAGGTGAAATTTCAGTAATTTATTTAATTAATAGCAGTTAGAAGAGTAAAACGGAATTTTGTCAAAGTAAAATATGAAAAAATTTATGACAATTTAGCTTAACGTTTAAGGAAAAGATATGTGTAATTTCAAAAAAATTCGATTCGATTTTAATCGTTTTTGGAATGGATGTGTTTCGATTTCATTGAAAGTGAGCTCATTGGTATTCATTCAACGTTTTCTCATATGTGAGCAGTATTAAATTTTTCGAAATTCGGTATAATTCGCGTTCTATTGCATCTCAAACTTCGTAATTTTAATCAAAATACCTAATGTTAAAACCACTCCAACTTTTTAACGTTTTATCCGATTTTTACACACAGAGAAATAAAGTGCCAACCGAATTGAAAAGCGTATATTAATGGTAGCAACTTATAAATTCAGTAAGTACAACGATATTTAAATTAGATTTCTGAATATTTTGGTTGTTTGACTTAAAATTCAGTTGAATTAACCAAACTTTGTTGTGAAAACTAATTTTCAGTTGTACCAAGCGACTGAAATTCATACTAACCGAATTTGAGTCCTAATAACCAAATTTCAGTTAGCAAATAATTGAATTTTTCTCTGTGTGTACAAATTTGATCTCATATGAAAGATTGGAGCTCTTACTTTTAGATATTTGCTATAAAATCCTTGGAGCAAGTTTTGTAAAGAAGCGAAAACGGAATTGTTCGCTTATATTTCAAAACCAACATCTTTGATTTTTGATAAACAATTTGTAGTGATAGATCATAATATCTTGTACAAAATATTCAAATATCTAAACGTAGAAGATACAGTCTTTCATATGACATAAGATTTGTAAAAATCGGATAAAAACTTAAAAAGTTAGAATAGTTTAAACATGTAATATTTCTATCAGTTTTAATATAAAACACTGAACTTTGAACCGCTATTCAACGCGATCTGCACTCAATTTTTAAAAACTTAATACAGCACCAGGGAATGCATCCCGGTATATCCCGTCTCGGGATTCCAGGGAAACTTAGCCTTTTTATATCTCCGCAATCCATGATTAAGAATACAATTTAAAATAAAAAAGTAAAATTGTTCACATTTTTAATTCAGCAATTAACAATTTAAACAATTTTAACTTTAATTTCACTTAAATTAGACATATAAGTCACTCTAGAGTGCTCTCAAAAAACTTTCCCATTATAAAAATGTTACCAAAATACTTTGAATTACCAAATTTTGTAAAAATGCCGTTTTTGGGCCGAATTATATGATCAAAACTAAGATTTATATTATTATTTTTCTAGTTTTAACATGTTTCTTAAACTTTTTTTATTAATTTAGGCTTACAATATTTTATACTGAAAAATTTTTTTAAACAAACTCTAACATTAAAAGGCATTACTGTTATAAAGTTAATTTATCCCAGACTTAAAAAAAACTTAAAATTCGGAGTAAAACCTCGGATTAATAATAGGAACTTATTTTCATGTAAAATCTCAAGTCGTGTAGGACATTTTGCATATAAAATATATGATTTAATATGAAAATTTTTTATAATTTGTTTATTGAGAGGGATCCCAGGAATAATGAACAAATTTCCCGCTTCCCCAAAAAATGGAAAAGTGCAGGATTTTACATTCCCTATACAGCGCATATATCATAGGAACGTTGAATATCGATGTGTTTATTTTCAACGATATGCGTAGTCACATATACGAAGGCCGTATCGAAAATGTTTGTAAAAACTTATATCTAAAACAACTTCAGATGTAAGAGGAGCTACTGAAAATTATTAGAATCCTTGTATAATAATAAAGATTTAAAAAGGATTTCCTTAAATTTCACTTGACAATTAAGCAACTGAAACTCATTTTGAAATATTCATTCAATGAAACTCGTAAATTTCAAAATATTTATGATCTCAGCTGCTTTAGAAAAGTTTCATTTGTTATGTTTATTTGTTGGTTTCACTATCCACAACATCCTTTAGATCTTTGTTATCATCAAATACTGGAGCGTCAAATTAAATCATTCAAGTTTTTATTTGTTTGCCTATTATTGTTGCAACTCAATCGAGTATACAACCTCTGATTTCCGTACCATTTTTTTAGGCGATATGACGGTTAATGGGGTTGGGGTACAGAGTTTAATTTGAGTAGCAGGCAACATTGCCTGGATAACTTTGACTTTTTGTATGTTGATAGTCATTAATCACTTGATGTATTGCGTCAATTGTTGTTGCCAATTTAAACTGACTCAAATAGTGACTGAAACTGAATGAGACACAACAACAACAACCATTTCCCTCCGTTTGTCAATTTTTGGTAAATCCTCTTGACATTGAATTTTAGTATTCTATTGTTACCAGTCATGTTGATTAATGACAATTCATATTTTTTTATCAAATAAAAATGGCTTAAAAAAAACTCATTTCAACTCAGAAAAAGCTTCATTTAACTTTTGTGAGAACTTTATGAAATTAAAGGCATTTTTGATATGCTTTATAAAATGTTTGAAGTGGCGAAGTGTTTAAATGAAAACTGTAGATTACATTTAAGGTGGAATTAGTCTTGCCGTTCCGTGCCGTAACGTATCAGCTGTTTTTTTTCGGTTTATGTATAGTGCGGTTTTCAAAAAAACACACCACAAAAAGTACCATGACACAATGCAAAGGTCTCTTGTTTTTATACTCAAATTGTTTTACTAATGGTGGCACAAAATTTTCACAAAATTATTAGTGTCCGACCGAACAGTTCAGCCAGAAAATGCATTTGGTCTGTATTCGGTATTTTAACGCATTATGGACAAATTTGGCGGATGAAAAAATGTTTATTGGGCTGATTAGATGCTATTTTGAGTGTAAAATTTGAAGAAACTTCTTTAGTTAAGCAAAGAATTCACTGTTCGGCCTCTGAAAGTTCGGCCAAATTGAAATTAGTTCGGCGGCCGAACTTTTAACTTTATAGCTAAACTTCGGCTTTTCTCCTAAATTTTATACACAAAACCGAATTAAATCGGCTCAACAAACATGTTTCCAATACCAAAATTTGTCATCATTGCCTCTAGATATCAAAAAACCGACAAAATATAGTTTTTTCGCCGAACTGTTCGGTCGGACACTAAAAATTATACACTATTGTGAATGGTTAAAAAAAAAGTAAAAAATAACACTTCTCAACGGCGAAAAAATCCTGGCTTTGAAAAACATCATATTAAATACACATATGTACGCTGAATCTAAATCTGGCCAAAAAGTTCTTATTTGCATTTTTTGAAATAACTCTGTTTTTATAAAGGGTGTTTTTTATACCTCTATAGAACTTTAAAATGGAATAAAACAAAGATGAATTTTTTAAATTAACATGAAATTTGTTTTATTCGAAAGATAACATTCTGGCATTATAATTTAAATATGAGTTCTGGCATATGACCACGGCTGGCTCGGAAGTAGTCTAATCTGGAGGTACAATTTTGTATGACTTTTTCCAACATTTGTGGCCGTATATTGGCAATAACGCCTTGAATGTTGTCCTCCAAGTGGTCAATCGTTTCGGGCTTATTGGAGTAGACTAGCAACGTCACATATCCCCACAAAAAATAGTCCAGCGGCGTTAAAACGCTCGATCTTGGAGGCCAATTCACGGGTCCGAAACGTGAAACTATGCGGTTACCAAACGTTTCCTTCATTAAATCAAACATGTTGCTCCGTGTTGTTGAAACCACAGCTCCTGCACATCATGATTGTTCAATTGATGAACAAAAAAGTCAGTAATCATGGCTCTATAGCGGTCACCATTGATGGATAGACTGATTGGGGTCTTCCTCTACGCTACGCTCTACAGCAGCAATGACTTCTTCCGTACTCACTGTACGACGTCTCTGTAGATACATATTATCATTTAGAATAAACGTGGTGCGAAAACTTTCCATTGTTAATCGAATTAATTGCTATGATGGACGATTATGTTGACTGTAAAATGGACGTAGTGCGCGATACAGAACAATGATTTTCAAAATAAGTTTGCACAATTTGGAAGCGTTGTTCAGGTGTCAGTCTATTCATGTTGAAATGCCAAACCAAACTAAACATAAATCACTTGACAGCTGACAAAATGGCCGCCAGTTAAAAAAGTGTTGCCAACTTAAAGTTATATACCAGTATAAAAACAAAATTTAATATCATACAATAACATATCGCACACCTAGTACAAAAGTGACTTAACTCAAAATTTTTCATTTTTCAGAAATCGAAAAAAATTATTTTGCAACTTCATACCAATTGAAACATAAAGAAAGACATAACTGCTTTTTAGCAACAGTTAACAACAACAAAATACACTGATATTCTTTTTATAGATAAACAAGTATATTCTGCATAGTTTACGCATATAAAACCGAAAAATTAAAATTTTGAGTTGAGTCACTTTTGAACTGGGTATGCGATATATATTTATATAACATAATGCATGATTATATGTAAGCGTTTTTACTCGGGCAGTTTTACCGCTACTTTTACAGATTGATTTCTATGATTGTAGGAAATGAAAAAATAATTATAGAGGAACGTTGTTTATTTTTCGGTCCAAACACGGGTTATAAATTTCATTGTAAAAAAGGGTAGGCCGGTAAGATGGTAAAGCGATTTTAATGAAATTAAAAAAAGCGCATTCAAATGTTTCATCCAAGCTTTTATCTATCTCTCCCTTTCGACATATTAAATTAGTTTTGGTCATTTTGGATTTCATATTTAAACTATTTAAACTTTTTTATTAAAAACTTATAATCCTAAAATAATTTTAAAACTATTTTCACCTTTGAACTTGTTTTTCTTTGTTTACAAAAGTATTCCAACCCGAAATAGGGGTTGTTTGTAAAGCGTAAATTCTTTATATAAAGTAATTTTATAGGGTTATATTTGAGGGTTGAAATAATAATTATGATGCTGGCAAATAGAAGATTTTCATTAATGAAAATGTTTGTTGCCATTTAACAAAAGTATGTTTTTATTTACAATGAAGACTAATAAAATCTACAAATCTAATTTTTTGTAAACCATCAAAAAAAGAAATACAAATTTTTATTATATTTCAGTTATTGTCTTTTGATATTAAGGACAATGAAAAGAAGGATGTCATAAAAATTCTACATCGATGATAAATTGAAACATTTTCATTTTTAGCTGGAGTATGAAAATACTTTTAAATTGTGTTTAAGATAAGATTGTTTTTGAAAAGACGAGAAGTAACAAATGGATGCCTGGGAGACTATCATCCATAAGCATAATACTGATTATGACACTCGCGAGTAGAGCGGACAGACAGACAGTCAAATCATGCCTTAAAATTTCTAAGGGAGTGCGATATAAAATGTTTGGCGTCAGTATTTGCCCCCCACTCCCACATCCTTCACAAATACCAGCAATAATATCTACCACAATAATAATAATAATGAAAACAACTTGACAAGAACAAGTGTAATAAAACAAAAGCTTTATATTTTTGAAACTGATAAGAAACTTTATAAGGAAGAACAACCTCATATTTCTTGTTTCTTCCAGCTTTCTTGTTTTTGAAAATGATGTTATCAGCACAATCGTTTCATTTCATTTCTTTTTTGTTTTTTTTTCTTTTTGACTTAAGGATGTTGGTGTAAACTCCTATAAGTTGCCTTATTTTTACTTATTTGAATGTTTCGCCGCAAGGATATTTCCTTTGCCATAATATTCATATGATTTAGTTTATGGATTTTCATTTTATTCCATTGGTTACACTTGGTTTCTAATACTGTTCAATGATTTTTATTAGCTGCCAACACGAGGCATGAGGCACTAGTAGAGGGTGTCTCTCATACATTCAGGCAGACATATGTATATATGTGTGGTTTTGGGGATTATTTCCTTTATCTAATGATAGTTTTCTAATATGTTTTTATGGTTACAAACAAAGATGTATTGAATTAAGATTTTCTTATCATTTAGTTTAATAGAAATGTTATTAAAGTTCATATCAGAGTTATTATGAGTTTTATGGATCCTGGCAAAAAAAAATAATAATAAGAGTATGTTGTTTTATATCCTCCCTCATATATATATAAAAGCAATTTTAATATAAACATTTTCTGCCAAATTCTATTTTAATATCATACTTTATTCAGAAATCACATTTGAATATGATAACCTCAGTTTTTGGCTATTGCCACCTAAATACACTTTACAATTCGGTTGGCACTTTATTTTTCTGTGTGCATGCAACTTCAGATACATATTAGTAAATCGCAAAAAAAAACCGTAACCCATTGAATAACCGTAACCGTTATTTCTTATAAATCGTAACCTTTATCGTACACAGAAAAAATTATCAACCTAAAATATCTAATTAAAGATTTGATTTGAATTAAATTTGTTTCTAAACAAATATTTAATTAAATCAATTAATACTTTAATTGACTTTTAAATATATAAATACACATTTTATGTTAGACGTAATTCTGAAATTATTTTTTCATATACTGAATGCTTAAATAGAATATTTTCAGCATTAAGTACCAAATGAAGTTTACAAACAAATCAAAAACACACACAAATACACAAACAGACACAGCATTAAGAAAAACACACATACCAACGTATCGTTCACATAGGTTTTTGTATTATATTTTTTTTTTTGTAGAAGATATTTATAACTTTTTTCCCTTTATAATGTTCAATAAAAGTTTTATTGATGTTATCATTGCCGTGATAGGTGCAAAATCAATTAAAATATAAATTGATTCAACCAATTTTTTAATTGAAACTCGTTTTTAGTTTTTTCTGTGTAATAAAGAACAACACTTTACAACCGTTATATTTTTTTTTTTTTTACTTTTAACTGACTTTATTAAATTAAATTCAAAAGCTATAGCCGTAATCGTGATTTAAATAACGTAAAATATTACAACGGTAATAAAACCGTAGTGGATATTTGTTTCGGTTGTCATTCTTGATTTTGATAATACAACAAAATTATTCGCAAAATTTTTATTTTTTTTAACAAAAGTAAAATGGCAAAACATAGCAAAACGGTAAAAAATCAATATATTGTCACCTAAAATCCAAAAGGTCGTAACTAATAAAAAAAATCAAAATTTACTATGATGTAGTTCAACAAAATTCACCTTCCCCCAAAATTGTACACGTTAACGTCCAAAAATACCGCTTTTATTTACTAAAATATAAAGGCCGTAAAATAGTAAAATCCAAATAACTAGTTGCAGAACAGCTTATACTGTATCATTAAACCCGCAAAAGATTCGTGTTTTCCAAAATAATCGCGGTTTTCTTTTTAAATACTAATATATAACAAACAAATTTGTTGAGCGTATTTTTATATTTTTTTGTGGTGCAATATATATGTATTTTAAAATAAAATGCAATGAGATCTATTGATTGATGTAGCTATTATTTAATCTAAGCAAAAATTGTAATTTTAATATTTTAATTTGCTTGAAAATTAAAACCGACATAATTTTTGCGCCGTTAAAAACAAATGATTAACGCGAATGGATTTAGCATGATTAAACATCGGCTAATATACATACAAAAGGTTATTCATGTCATAAAAACAAAAGATTTTTAATAAATTTTCCTCAATGTAAATTTTTAAAGTTCCAAATATATTTATTGCTGCCAATTAAAAAGTGTCTACAAATAAATGTTTTTAAGGCTAATATACTTCGCAAAGTTTGTTATTTGTGCAAGGATAAGATGAAATATAAAGGGTCCGCCATCTAACGTTTTTTTTTTCAACTAGTGCTTATTTCGTTAATGGTAACACTTAGCTCATGTCTGATTTGACAGATAATTAGTTTTATCCTTCCGCTGAACGAATATGGTTGTGTACACGCTTGAACAACGCTGGGAAATATTGCGACATTACTTTGAAAATCATGGTAATGTTGCAGAATGGGTGCGAACATTGCCATTTTTCTTCGAAAATGAGCAAGGAGTGGCTGTTACAGTCAATGGCGATCGTTATCGGGCCATGTTGAACGAATTTTTGTTCAAAAAAATTGAAGAGGAGGATATTGGCAACATTTGTTTTCAACAGGACGGAACAGGAAGCCATTGGTGAAATACAGCTGCACACAATCGATAATGTGCTTAAAAATTGGACCAATCGTGTAGGCTACTGCATGGCCAGCCGAGGCAGCCATTTGAATGAAATTATTTTCCATTATTAACCGGAAGGATTGTACTTTCAAATAAAAAAAGAAATTTGAGAAAATATTCAGTAGTTTTTTTTATAGCATTTTCAAAAAAAAAAAAGTTATTTGCGGACCCTTTATAATATTTAAATTGTTTAAGTGTTACAAACAGGGTTGTCAGATTTATTTTAACGTTTTGCGCCAAACTGACAATTGAAAATCGCCAAAACCCGCCAATATTTGTTTTGCTTTATTTTGGCTTTAAAAAAAGTCGCCAAAAGTTGTCAAAAACACTTTTTTAGTTCTTGATCGATGAATAACTCTCAAAAAATGTGTTTTGACAGTTTAATAATAAAATAAAAAAATTAACGATTTTAAAGAGTATGTAATTAGTTTAATTAAAACCACAGATATTTCCATAAAGATTTGACATTCATAAGTATGGTTAAGTTCTAAACTGTGGTTCTTTTGAGATAAGTTAGCAGGTCTTAGTATAGTTTGTGAAAAATTAGTTTTTGTATGTTTTTTTTATTTTGCTAGCAACTTTCTTTTTTGTTATCAAAAAATTATGAAATTTTTTTCTACTATTTCTATGTATAAAATTTATAAAAAGAAGGAGCTAAAACAAAACAACACAAATATTAGTAGAAATAGAACAAAAATAACATAGCATAGAACATATGTACATTTAAGGCGGGAATTAGAAGAGACTTACCCAATAAATTAGGTATATTTTAAAGTATCTACAACAGCTTCCGCAATTTTAATACATCTCACTTTTAAATAAAAAGACCTTTCAGAATAGTGTGCACACTTTATATGTTCCGAAAGGATATATATATATATCTGGAGGTAAAAGACTGTTGGTGCGTTTTGGGAAAAAATCGCAAAAGTTTGTGTTTTTTTTTTAATTTTTCACTTTAAACGGCTGTAGTTTTTGAGTGAAACAAGATATTACATTTATTTTTATATATTTCAATAAAGAATTTATTTAGTTAAATAAGCAATATTTTAAAAAAGAAATTGGCCTCGATTACGTTCCGCTATTCGAAAAAAAACTTGGCCTGAGTCGAACTAAATTTGGTATTCCACATTTTGTAATGGGAATATCTTGGGAACTATTAGAGATATCCCATTCATGAAAGCATGATTTTTGTTAGTCTCTATGAGCAGATTTAAAAATCGGATTAGAAACAAAAAATTGCGAGCACTCAAAATTTGGTATGAAAAAGTTTAATATTTTGGGTGGACATATTGCCGGCCCCGGTGGGTCTATAACGTTCAAAACTTAAGCTCGATATTGCGTCAATTATGCCTGTTCCAAATTTCATTGCAATCGTTGTCACAGCGTTGTTTAACAGTAATAGCAAAGAAAATGAATTGATTACGTCCTTATTTGGAACGCTTTGCCAACGTTTGCAAAAATGCTTTGCCTATACCCGCTTTACAACTGTTTATGAAAAACAACCACTGGCAAAACATCAGTTAAAGGGGCTTTGACAGCTCATGTTTCACTATATTTACACTCAAAGTCAGCAAAAATTTTGCTGAGTCAACAAAATTTTAGTCAGGAGGGTGCTTGCAAAAAAATTGCTAATGTCAGCAAAATCAAAATCAGCGAGCTGATTTTTAGCAACAAAATTAGTAGATTCAGCAAAAGTTTTGCTAGCACTTAGTAGATTAGAATTTAAAAAAACCTTGCTATACATTAATAAAATTTTTGCTGAATATTAGCATACTGAAAAAAACTCAAAAAATTTGTAGAAAAATTATACTTTA